>JAGFNQ010001984.1:298649-405201 GCA_024364735.1 Boesenbergia rotunda | reverse complement strand
TGAGGACCGCTCTTGATCGGACTAACCGCCGAGGAGCACTTGCTAGAGGATAAGAGCTATGGAAAATAAGTTGGGTGATGACATCAATTCACCACCATCATACGAGCATGAAAATTTGGTTATTGGAAAGATAGAATGAAGATGTGGCTCGGAATGGATTGGGAGTGTAGAATGGCTATTGAAGACCCATTCGAAATCCCCAAGGATAAGCATGGCAAAAAGCTTCGCCCTAGATATTGGACTAGTGAACAACAAGAACAAGCTAAGGCCAATGAGAAGGTAATAAATATTTTGATTAATATGTTGCCTAACCATGTCTTGAGTGATATAGGGAAATATTCAAATGCATGCGAATTGTGGAATAAGTTGGAAGAAATTCATAAGAACCCTACATCAACTCAAAGAGTGAAAGGGTTTGAGGAAATCAACTCAAGTATTCAAGAAGATGAAAAAGAAAGTGAATTGTCAAGAAAAGTCGAGGAAGTAACTGAAGGAGCATTCGTTTCATCAGAAGAAGAAGAAGAAATGACAAATTCAAATGTTGAGGGGGAGAAGAGACCCTCAATCATCCAAGAGCAAGAAAAGATTACCACACTTTCCAAAGCTAAACCAAAGGATCACATCACCTGCTTTGGTTGCAACAAATTTGGGCACTACAAGGATAAGTGCACACTAAGTAAAAAGGAGGTAATTCCTAAGCCCAAATCTTGTCAAGTTAAATCTAATATGGGTTGTAGGAATGAGGAAGTTCAAACCAAAAGAAAGAGAATTCGGTGTTTCACATGCGGGGAGCTCGAGCATTATCATACAAAATGTCTAAGAAGTGGAGAGCTCAAGAAGCTGAAGCACCTTAGGAAATGGAAAAGAGAAGAAAGAAAAAGGAGCATTCATCAAGGGGGAGTGCCAAGGGTAAGGAATGTACCCTCTAACCCGACTCATGCTTCAAACTTTTCAATGAATGCTCAAAATGTTTGCTTGAATGATAGAATTAATAATAATTGTGTGCCCATGCGTGTTTTTGATTTAAAATATCATGATAGAAGTAGAAACAATTTTGTATACCAAAACACCAAGAAGTCTATGTTTCATGGTAAATCTAGAAATTCTAGGGCTAAGGACCAAGGAATAAACCCTAAAAGAAAGGGAAAAATGTCTCGACAAATAAGTAGATCTGGAAATGATCAAATTAGGTCTTGTGATCCTAAGGTTAGGAAGTTAGAAAAGGAAAACCAAGTGTTAAGAGCAAAACTTGATGGGTTGGAAAGAAACCTTGGTAGAGTAATTCAAGGGTCCAAGGAATTGAACATGATGTCAAAGGGCCAAAATCATAGGAATGGTAGGACAGGTTTAGGATACAATTCTAGGAGGGCTAATATTGATAAGGTATCATATTCAAGGATGTCTTATAACTATGGTAGAGAGAACTTCAAAAATGGCAAGGAAAAGCCAGTTAAAGGAAAAGAAAAGAACTTGACCAAGAAAAAGGTCTATAGGGTTAAGAGAGTGATAGTGGAAGGTCAAGAAGCACTAGAGGAGCACCGGTGTGGTCTTGCCTTGGTAGAAGAGTTACCTAGGAAAATAATTAGGGATAGAAGCTCAAGGGAAAGCTCTAGGAGTCAAGACGAGTTCCATGGTCAATGGATCTCAGGTGGTTTACTTCTAGGAGATTAAAAAGAACTATAGAGTGTGCCAAGAGGTTTAAAAGGCTAAGGTTGGTCTTGATTCTAGAGAATTGACGCACTAAAGGAAGGATTATAAAGAAAATGGTGCAATTGAGATTTTAATTGAGACAAATCGGTTTTAATGCCTAAATACCATATAACTTGATGCTATGAATAGATTGTGGATGAGTATGGGAAGTAGCATCAAGGTGAGGTCCAAATTAGAACTTTGAGCTAAGGTTTTGATGATACACTTTAGAAAGAATAGAATTTCATGCCAATCTTGGGATCCGGAGTACATTTATTTGAAATTATATTTTTCCCAAGTAAATATAGGATCCACAAATATCCCCACGAGATTTCAGAATTTTTGGGAATTTGTGGAATTAGTTAGGTATTTCTGAAATTCGGACTGAGAAACTGAAATTCAGAACATCAGACACCAATCGACTGGTTGTAGGCCAGTCGACTGGCAAAACCCACAGAATGTAATTACGCTCTGGACCAGTCGACTGGCCCAGTGGCAGTCGACTGACTCGCGGGTTTTATAAAAGGAAAGGGCACGCCGGGAAAGCCAAACCTAGGGTTTTGGTTGCTTATTCCCGGCGATTTTTTCTTCCTTTCAACTCCCTTGCGTCCTAAGTCCGTCTCAAGCCCTAAAATCAGTCCCTAAGGCCTCCTCTAACTCCGATCTACCTCTAGGGTTAGTAGAAAACCCCTCTTCAAGCCAACCTACGCGATTTCTAAATCTCACAATGCAAAGGGCAAAGAGGTATGATGTTTAACGTTCATTTCTCCATTTAGGCTTTGCATTGATACTAATATGATGTTTTGTGTATGTTTTCTTGGATATTTTCTCTTTTGGGGGGTCACTTTAGTATGCATGCATGTGTTTGGTATATTAGGGTTATGTCTAAGCGATCTAGGGGTGAGGGTTCATCCCGACCAGGTCCCCAAGCTCCAGAGGAGTCATTATTTAGGAGCCGGGAGTGCAAAAAGAGGTTCGAGGAGAATGAGTTTGTTGTGTTGCCTTGTCGGTATCTTAACAAGTCCTATTTTGAGGATAAAGCGCCACACATTATTGAGATGGTGACTCATTTTGGCATAGAACAATTGGTTTATTGCCAACATGACATTAACATTGATTTATGCAAGGAGTTCTATGCAAATTTAACTTGCATTGATTCGGACAATAGTATTTATGAATCAAGAGTAGCCGGCATTACCATTCCTTTCACACCCATGATTTTAGCCAGTTTCTTAGAGTGTTGGGCATCCAACAATGTCAACACTTATTTTCCCAATGTCACTGAGCCACTTGAGTTTCAAAGCATCACCGTTGATCAGATTCATCTACACTACTTTAGACGACATAGGCATGAATCTGAGCGTACATTTGATGCAAAGCCCATGAGTCCATCCAGCTATGTTCTGTATAAGATTGTGGTAGAGTGCATCCTACCCATTGTTACTAAGGGGAGGGCAAGGATTAGATTGCCTCACTTAGTGATGATGTATGCTTTTGAGAGACGGCTGGACATAGATGTGTCGTTGCATGTTTTTTCCTCGATTTGTCATTTTTCCCAGAGTGTGAATGGGAAAATCTATATGCCCTTCTACCACATGTTGACTGAGTTCTTCCAGCTACGATTTGGCATTCGTGTCACCAGTGGTCAGGTGTGACATCTGTCTAAGGACTATGATCAAATTGGCACACGCCAATTGTCCTTAGCAGGGATTGAGTCTAGACAGGGAGCATTTGTTTGGAGGGAGCGCCCAGAGGCCGCTGATGCAGGTGAGGAGCCCACCGAGTTGGTCACACGCGCAGAGTTTACACAGCTTCAGGCAGATGTTCATGGGCTCCGAGAGGATGCTCACGTCATCCACGAGGACATTCACGGATGCCAGCAGACGGAGCAGAGGCTTGAAGCAAAAGTTGATAGGATGACCAGCCGCCAAGATGAGATGTACGCGATGCTGCAGCGGTGGGATTTAGCATACCAGGGTCCTCCTGCTCCTCCTCCTCCAGATGGTGACGACCACATGTACTTCTGATCGGATGCCGCAGATCTTGAGAGTTTTCAGTGTTGAGAGTATTTTGTATTGTTATGATATTACACCTCTCAAACACTTTTTATGTGTTTGGATGACTTTCGGCCTTTTGGCCCTAGGTACCTTCGTGATGGTTATTTGTTGACAGATCCTATGACTCTATGTATTATGCTTGTTCCTTTATGGTTTTCCTTTATGCTTGCCTTGATAGTGTCTTTGATAGGTATTTAAGTGCTAACATACTGTTCACACATTTTGATTTAAATTATACTTGTTATATATATGCTCAATGATGCTTTAAATATTGCCTGAATAATGGATGGTTCTTTTATGATCATTGTATATGTATTCATGATATATTTGAAATTTGATAATGATTGCTATCTAATATGGTTTGGTTGAAAATCAAGAGGATACCATATTTAGAAGAAATGATCATTACAACATGAGGGAGGTTTCAAAATGAATACATTTATTTGACAAAGGGGGAGTTAGGAATCATTCTAAAAGTCAATGGGAATTGATAGAGAGTGCAAACTATAGAATACCATGATTGGAACTCTAGGTTGATACAAAGTTGGTTTTATTTGGAAAGGTTTGGATTTGTATCAAAAGTCAAGCATGGTTGATGTTCTTCATGCATCAACTTTTTCTAGGATAGGGAATACCTTAACAATCGTGCTTGCAAAGTTTCACATTTTTCCAGATTTTCTGGAATTTTTTATTCATTTCTGAATTTCGTCTGAAATTCTGCAACCTGTCGTATCAGTCGACTGCCCTGGTGGCAGTCGACTGGTAATGAAGGCAGAATGGGTTTTTGGTGATTTCTGAAGGGTTTTTTCATAAATAAGGTTAAGTTTTATTTGGCACCAAGGGTTGGGTTGCGTGGGGCAATCTTTTGATGGTGTCAAAGGGGGAGAACTTGAGTGTTAAGTTAGTTTTGTATTGAAACTTAAACTTAGGCTTGGTTGTGCTTTAGAGTTAAGTTGGGAAAACTTAACTTAGGGTTGAAATTTGGGAGAAAGCATAGGTTAAGGGGGAGGTTGTCTCTTGTATGCTATGCTTGAATTTCAATTGCTTTTGCTATTGTTGTTTACCTAACTTAACATATTGCCACATATCAAAAAGGGGGAGATTGTTGGGGCAATCGGCCCTGAGATGATTTGGAGGATCAGGATATTTTGATAAGTGGGCAATATGGTTAAGTTAGGGTTTGTGTTGTTCTCACATGTGTACATGAGTATGCAGGTGTATATGTACGCAAGGATTTGGTTGATGTCTTCAGGTGAAGGATGGCATGGAGGTAAGCTGGAGGCTTATGTGCGCATCCGAGGGACCATTAATAGCAGACATGATGAGCCGAGGGACGCGGACTTCGAGGCGTACGCGAAGGATGGCATGGAGGCAAGCTGGAGGCTTGCGTGCGCATCCGAGAGACGAGGGCCAAAGATGAAGAGGGCATAAAGGCAACAGTCAAGACTGCTGGTGAAGAGTCAACTAGGTTGAGAGAGGCTGGGTATGAGTATGTGTACTCAGGGGCTAAGCCGGGAGGGTCTAAGTGCGAGAGAAACTTGTACTCAGGAGTGAAACCCTAGGCTTAGGTGTGTACCAGTCGACTGGCCCAGGGGCAGTCGACTGGCGCTGACTGGAACAGCTGAATTCGAACGTTGTACTGCAACGGTCGAATCTGAGTGGGACCAGTCGACTACCATTTGGGCAGTCGATTGGTAGCGGCTGTTTCAGATTCGAGCCCTATTTGAATGGGCTTGTTTTCTCCTATCTTCTTTGACGAAACTCGCTTGGGTATGTTGGATCGAGAAAACCGATAGAGGGGGGGTGAATATCGGAAATCATTTTTCGGAAACACTTAGAGCAAGTACGCAGCGGAAATTAAGAAAAACACAATCACATAGAGACACGATCGATTTTACTTGGTTCGGAGCCTGGGTCGACTCCTACTCCAAGGCCCACGGTCGTTGACCGTTTACTTTGGGCAATTCTATATGAGGCGCAAATAGTTTACAAAAATAATTTTAAAGAATTCAGTACAGTAAACTAAAATAACTCTTCTTTTACCGACGTCCGATGTAGGTCGACTTTTTCGGAGCAGCGGGACGTCGTCAGCTCGAGTTGGGAGGTTTCCGGGATGAGGCGCAAGAGCAGAAGAGCGTAGAAGCTTTGATTCGAAGTTGTTGTCGGAAGCCTGGGCGTTGGGTGCTATTTATAGCACCTCGGGGCGCCCTGGACGTCGGCGCGCCCCCCCATGTGTCACGTGACCCGAGATTCTCTCGGTCAACCTCTATCCCACTCGAATAGGGATGAGGTTTGACACTGGGGGCGCCCTGCTTGACTCCTTCCGCGTGGTCTTCTCGGCTGGATAAGGGTGATTGGCTTCGCTGGCGTAGGCGCGAGGCGCCTTGGCTGCTGAGGGCGCCCTGGCTGCTGGGGGCGCCCCGGCCAGTATTTAGCCGAGGCTCCTTTTTGCTTCATTTGTTTCATCTTCACCTTGGGGGCGCCCTGGACACTCAGGGCGCCCTACTCAGCTACTGCCTCACTCCTTTGAGGCTTTCTGAGCTGCAGACACTCGTTCCTTTGGTCCTGCATCCAGGGTTAGTCCGAAAACAACATAAAGCAGTGAGTTGTTAGTTACATACAGCCTTAGCTGTCTTGGTTCTGACTTTGGGCCTCCCAAATGGAACCCTAGGTCGAACCGACGCCTACTGTTCCCTCGACGGGGAACGCGTCCTCACCTACTCCTCTCGGGAGAATGTACCTGATGCCAACCGTTCCTCTGGTTGGACTTTTGCCTCGCGGTCCTTCGCCAGGTCTTGGATACCGAGCTGTCCTTCGCCCGGTGCCTAGCAGTCCTTTGCTAGGGCTTCATTCTCGAGCCGTCCTTCGCCTGGGGCCTAGCAGTCCTTCGCTAGGGCTTTTCACCCTGGCATTCCTTCGCCAGTGCCTAGCAGCCCTTCGCTAGGACTTTGTTTCCTGGCGGTCCTTCGCCAGGTGCCTAGCAGCCCTTCGCTAGGACTTTGTTTCCTGTACACTCAAGTGACATGTTAGATAATAAATAACACTTAACTTTTGAACCCTGTTGCCATTATCAAAACACAGGTTTGACTTTGGTGCTTTCTGCACCAACAATCTCCCCCTTTTTGATTTATGGCAATCCTAGTTCAAAAAGTTAAGTTTAATCAAAAGGCATAAAAATTTGTTCCCTCCCCCTGGAGAGAATCTCCCCCTAGATTTTTCAAAAATACGTGGGGTTCTAAAACTTTACTTAGAATGATTTTGCACTTTGAAAACTTAAGTTTAGTTTTAAAAGTCCATAGAGGAGTTTTTGAAAGCATGAGTTTTAGAGTACTTGAACAATTTGGAGCCTTAAGTTTAGAGTACTCAAAAGTTTTGAAAACATTAAGTTAAGTACTTAGTAACTTTTTGAAAAACTTAAGTACTTAGTAAATTTTTGAAAAACTTAAGTACTTAGTGAATTTTGAAAGACTTAAGTACTTAGTAAATTTTGAAAGACTTAAGTACTTAGTAAATTTTGAAAAACTTAAGTACTTAGTAAATTTTTAAAGACTTAAGTACTTCGTAAAATTTTTAAAAGACTTAAAAACAGAGAGTTTGAGTAGCTAACTTTTTGAAAAGAGAGAGTTTGAGATTTTGAAAACATTTGAACTCTCTCATTTCCTATCTCTCCCCCTTTGCCATATATCAAAAAACAGATAAAGATAGCAGAATTTAAATTGCATAAAGGAAATACTTTTTATAAAGGAAAAATATTTGCATTAATTTGCTGTACTGAACCAAGACTTGAACCAAATCAGTTAGTTTTCTCTTGTAGGGACCTGTCTAACCCATTTAGCTACTTACTAACTGTTATAAGCAGTAGTTTTCGCTAGGGTTAGTCAAGTTAAGTGTTTCTGTTCAAGTTTAGATTTTCTAAACTTGACACTTAACTTGATTGCTGTGTAAATTGTATTTAGTGCCCCAATTACTGCAGATGCACTGTCTTAAAGCATCTTGAATTAAGGCAAAGACCTAAGCATCTCAACCCTTTCTAGGTTATCAATCAAAGTACCCTACAATGCTTGTGAGATGCTGGCTTCTAAATCTATAGGTGCATGCAGTTCTAGGGTTAGGGCCTAGGCTAAGTCCATTTGCAAAAAAAACCCTAATTTTGAAAAAGGGGTAGTTTAAAATAAAACTAAGTCGAGGAAAAAAATTTATTTTAAAACTTTTTCAAAATTAAATAAGAGCTGATTTTGAAAGCATTTTGAAAGAATTTTTAAATTGATTTGAGTAAGAAAAATCAATAATAAGCTAAATCTTATTCTACTAAGCACAATCCTAACTGCCTTCTTAGTGAGCTGAACTCAGACTCAGGTAAAGGTTTTGTGAATATATCAGCTAAGTTGGATTTTGAGTCTATATGTTTTAGTACTATCTCACCCCTGGCTATATGGTCTCTAACGAAGTGGTGTTTAACTTCTATGTGTTTAGTCCTTGAGTGTTGGATTGGATTTTTGGTTAAATTGATCGAGCTTATATTGTCAATGAAGACTTGGGTTTGAGTGTAGTTGAGCTGGAAATCCTTAAGAGTGTGCATCATCCATAAAAGTTGTGTTACACACTCTCCTAAGGCCACATACTCAGCTTCAGTTGTGGATAGGGCTACACAGTGTTGTTTTTTGCTGCACCAACTTACTAAACTATTTCCTAACAGTTGGCAGCTTCCACTTGTGCTCTTTCTATCTAATTTGCAACCAGCATAGTCAGAGTCCGAGTATCCTGACAGATTGAAGGTTGAGGTTCTAGGATACCAAATCCCTACATTTAGGGTGTCCTTTATATATCTTAGTATTCTTTTTAGGGCTGCTAAGTGCGTTTCCTTAGCACAGGTTTGGTATCTAGCACACATCCCTACAGCAAATAGAATGTCAGGTCTGCTGGCTGTAAGGTAAAGTAGACTACCTATCATACTTCTATATAGTTTGAAGTCTACTGGCTTGCCATCAGGGTCACTGTCTATTTTTACATTAGTTGTCATGGGGGTACTTATGCTTTTAGAGTTAACCATTTTAAATTTCTTTATTAACTCCTTAGCATATTTGGATTGATGGACGTAGTTTCCATCTCTAGTTTGTTTGATTTGTAGTCCTAGGAAAAAGGTAAGCTCACCAACTAAGCTCATTTCAAATTCGCTTTCCATTATTTTGACAAACTCTTTTAGGAAGTTTGTGTTGGTGGATCCAAAGATTATGTCATCTACGTAAATTTGGGCAATGAATATATCTTTTCCTAGGGTTTTAATGAATAAGGTTGAGTCAATTTGTCCTTGTTTGAATTCTTTAGAAGTTAAGTATGTTGATAAACGTTCATACCAAGCCCTAGGTGCTTGTTTTAACCCATATAGAGCTTTAGTTAATTTGTAAACGTGGTCAGGTTTGTCTAAGTCCTCAAACCCAGGGGGTTGTCCTACATACACTTCTTCTTTAATGAATCCATTTAGGAAGGCTGACTTTACATCCATTTGGTATAGCTTAAATCCTTTATGGGATGCAAAGGCTAACAACATTCTAATGGATTCAAGTCTAGCTACTGGGGCATATGTTTCATCGTAATCTAACCCCTCTACTTGGTTGAATCCCTTAGCTACTAAGCGGGCTTTATTTCTAACTATTTCTCCTTGATCATTTAGCTTATTCCTAAAGACCCACTTAGTGTTAATGATGGATTTGCCTTCAGGTTTAGGCACTAGTTCCCAGACTTGGTTCCTCTCAAATTGGGCTAATTCTTCTTGCATAGCTATGATCCAATCAAGGTCAGGTAGGGCTTCATCTATAGTTTTGGGTTCTATTTTTGATATCATAGCTATTTGACTAAGGTTTCTATAGGAGGATCTAGTCCTTACTCCTAGAGTTGGATCACCTACAATTTGATCAGTTGGGTGACTAAGTCTGGGTTTCTTGGTTCTTCTAGAACTTGGTTCAGCCTCTGGTCCGGCTGATCGGTTTGGTTCACTACTTGGTTTGACCCTTAGGGCTGGTTCATTTGTTGGTTCGATAATTGTTTCAGTTAACTCATTAATTGGTTTAATAGTTAGTTCGTTTAAGGATTCAATTAAGGGTTCACTAGTTTGTTCATTATTTTCTTGATCAGAATTTGATGAAGTTAGGTCTGGATTATCAAATGTTGAGTTGACTTCTTCATCAAATATTAAGTTAGTTATTTCTTCAATTTTCTTGGTTTGTTTGTTGTAAACTCTATAGGCTCTACTTGTGGTTGAGTATCCTAGGAAGATACCTGGGGTTGATTTGGATTGAAATTTTCCTAAGTAGTCTTTGGTGTTTAGGATATGAACTTTGCATCCAAAGACCCTTAGGTAGTGTAGATTTGGGAGCCTATGGTAGTACAGTTCATAGGGTGTTTTGTTGTGTCGCTTGTTAATCAACACCCTATTTTGGATGTAACAAGCCGTACTAATCGCTTCTGCCCAATATTGGTTTGCTAAGCTAAATTCGTTGAGCATAGCACTAGCGGCTTCTTGTAAGGTTCTATTCCTTCTTTCGACAATCCCATTTTGTTGGGGGATTCTAGGACATGAAAATTCATGTAAATACCCATTGAGCTTACAGAATTCCTCGAACCGTTGATTTTCAAATTCTCCCCCCGTGGTCACTCCTAAGTCTTTTAATTTTTGTATCGTTTTGATTTTCAATCAATTTACAGAAATCATTAAATAGTTTTAAGGTTTCATCTTTGGTTTTTAGAAACCTAACCCAGGTGAACCTAGAATAATTATCAACTATTACTAAGCAGTATCGGTTCCCGCTTAGTGACTTGGCTCCATGTGAATCAAATAGGTTAAGGTGCAGGAGCTCAAGTGTGGTTTGAGTTAGGTCAGATTGAATTGATTTGTGATTAGATTTGGTTTGTTTACCTTGATTACATGATTCACATATTAGGTTTTCATTGTTTTTAATTTTGGGAATTCCTTTGATTAGGCCAAGTTGGGTGACTTTTGAGATAGTCCTCAAATTAGTGTGACCTAGTCTCCTATGCCAGAGGTTCGATTGTTCTAGCTGAGTTAACATACATTTGGGTGCTGAGGGAAGGTTTATTGTATATACATTATTTTTCCTAGTTCCCTTAAGTATGATTTCTGAGTCTTGTATATTTCTAATCAGGCAGTTAGAATTATTGAAGGTGATTATATAACCATAATCACATAACTGACTTATGCTAAGCAGGTTAAAATTGAAGTTTTCAACCAAAAGAACTTTCTTAATAATAAAGTTAGATTTAAGCTCAATATTACCTGACCCAATTACCTTGAGTGTAGCATTGTTGCCAAATGCTACTGAGCCTAGGTTCTTGAGCTTGAGTTTGGTGAACTTCAATTTATCTCCAGTCATGTGTCTGGAGCAACCGCTATCCAACATCCATTGGTCCAAATCTTTATGTTCCTACACATAAAGAGTTTTATTGATTTGGATCCAATTAGAGTTAGGTATAGCTTAAATTGATTTTCACTGACTAGTCTGTCTCACCCAAATCTAGGGTTCTCAATCACGTTAGCCTTATAGGTTTTGTGAGACAGGTTTTGATAGAAGAATTTTTGAAAAACATGATTTATTTTGTAAATCTTAATTAATTTTGAAAACAATTAAATTTATTTTGAAAGGAGATGTTTGAATCTATACTTAACTGAAAATTGTGTTAGATTTGAATTTTACAAAAAGTAATCTGAATTTGAAATTCAAAAATTGGCTTCCAGGTCTTGGCGAGGCACTAGGCCTTCTTTGGCCGTAGCCTTATTGGATCATCAACCCTTTCCTTGACAAAGCCGTTTAATGAAATTTCATTTTCAAAATTAATCTTTGAAAAAGTTCTGGTCTAACTAGTTTGGGTTTTGGATCGGTAGCTTCGGCTAGTTTCACCAGTCTAAAGAGACCAAGTAAACTTGATCTTATTAGAATTGGTTTCCCTAACGTACTATCATCTCACCTCCACCCAATACTATGTGTTCAAGTTTCAGTTAAGTTTGTTCAGTCCTTAAACTAACCTAAGTCTAAGCATAATAAATTGTAGAAATTAAATAAACAAGCAAACATGCAACAACATAAAATAAAGAAAGTTGGATTTTATCTAACAATGAATATAGTTTTCAGTTTGGCTCCCCCTGGACTAAAGCCACGGTAATGATTAGGCAAGATGTGAATCTTGTCCTTGGGGATCCAATACTGATTTGATCCAGTCGGTTTGTTCAGGCATAGTTTGGGTACCCATGCCTGAATTTTACCTCTGGACTGATTCAGTACAGCAAGGTAAGATCTTTGTCGGGATTTGGTTCTATAGCCAAGTCCGGATCGATTTAGAACGGACTTCTGTTTTCCAAGAATCATGTCGAGACCCTTGGAACCAGAGGTAAATCGTTCTAACGCTGATCTAAGATCCTTAACCTAAGTTTTCAGGAGGAGTTCTCTTTCTCAAGTTTTTCAACTTGAGTAGGAGTTCCTTCTTAAACTTTCTCGGTTGAGGGTTTAGAGTCAGCTCCCTCTTTCAGGAGTTTTACTTCCTGTCGGAGGGATTCAACTCGGAGTTTGGCTTTAGCCAAATCTCGAGAAAGATATGAAATTAAATCGTTTAATTGACTTCTATTGAAACCACTTACCTTGATTTCGCCATCCTCTGAGAAGGTCAGTTTGCCGTCGTCCTGTTCTGATTCTGACTCGGTCTCGACTTCTTCTGAGGCGGTCAGGGCTAGTAGATTTGACTGGGGTGCCTCTTCTTCTTCTTCTGAGGAAGATTCGTCCCAGGTTGCTTGCAGTGCTTTCTTCCTTCTTGTCTTTTTAGTCTCCTTTAGGTTAGGACACTCTGACTTGTAGTGGCCCTTTTTCTTGCACTCGTAGCAGGTCACGTTGGGCTTGTTTTTGTCGTTTGCGGGTTCAGCTGGTTCGTCCTTTCTTCGGCCGGCTTTCCGTCTGTTGGTTTGGTTCTTCAGCTCTTTGTAATAGCTTCGGGCCAGTCGGACCAGCTTAGTTTGTTCTCCTTCCTCGTCTTCTGAGTCTGAATCTGAGTTAGACTCAGGTTCAGTTTGAGGTTTCTTCTTTGTTGATCTTCCAGATTTTCCTGCAAAAAAGGCAATACCTTTCTCGACCATATTGGAGTTAGTTTGTTCGTGCAGTTCTAATTCGGAAAATAATTCGTCTAATTTTATTTTAAAAAGATCCCTTGAGACCTTGTATGCATCTACCATAGATGCCCACAAGGTGTTTCTAGGGAAGGCGTTTAGAGCATACCTTATTAGGTCACGGTTTTCGACCTTGTGACCTATAGTGTGAAGACCGTTCATTAGTTCTTGGATTCGTGCATGGAGTTGGGCTGCTGTTTCGTTGTCGGCCATCTTGATGGTGTACAGTTTGTTCAGGAGCAGATCCCTTTTACTGATCCGAGTATCTGATGTTCCTTCGTGCAGCTCGATCAGTTTTGCCCAAAGCTCCTTGGCACTGTTGAAGGGGCCTACCCGGTTCAGCTCCTCTTTTGTCAATCCGCATTGGAGAGTCTGGATCGCCTTTGCATCGGCTTCAATTTTGCGCTTCAGGCGTTGTCCCATTCTGAGTAGGTCTGCGGTACTCCTTCGACGTTTTTGGGGATCTCCAGTCCGGACTGGATGATGATCCACATGTCCACCTGAGTTTTCAGGTGGACCTCCATTCGACTTTTCCAGTAAGAAAAGTCTTCTCCACTGAAAAGTGGAGGTTTGGCGGTGCTGAATCCTTCTTGCATGGCCATTTAATCTGAAATAGAAAACTAACAAAAAAAATTTCCAAGACTAGGTCTTGGATTAGTAGTGCGGGATGAATAAAATGAAATAGCGAGGGGTGTTGCACCAACCTCGATTAACGGGAAAAAAATTCGAACGAAATATTTAAAGAAAATTCGAACGAGAAAAAGAAAATAAAAATCCGAAAAAAAATTCAAACTGGTGGTTGCACCAAGTTTGAACTTCCCCGCTATGATACCACTTGTTGGATCGAGAAAACCGATAGAGGGGGGGTGAATATCGGAAATCATTTTTCGGAAACACTTAGAGCAAGTACGCAGCGGAAATTAAGAAAAACACAATCACACAGAGACACGATCGATTTTACTTGTTCGGAGCCTGGGTCGACTCCTACTCCAAGACCCACGGTCGTTGACCGATTACTTTGGGCAATTCTATATGAGGCGCAAATAGTTTACAAAAATAATTTTAAAGAATTCAGTACAGTAAACTAAAATAGCTCTTCTTTTACCGACGTCCGATGTAGGTCGACTTTTTCGGAGCAGCGGGACGTCGTCGGCTCGAGTTGGGAGGTTTCCGGACGAGGCGCGAGAGCAGAAGAGCGTAGAAGCTTTGATTCGAAGTTGTTGTCGGAAGCCTGGGCGTTGGGTGCTATTTATAGCACCTCGGGGCGCCCTGGATGTCGGGGGCGCCCCCCACGTGTCACGTGATCCGAGATTCTCTCGATCAACCTCTATCCCACTCGAATAGGGATGAGGTTTGACACTGGGGGCGCCCTGGACGCTGGGGGCGCCCTGCTTGACTCCTTCCGCGCGGGCTTCTCGGCTGGATAAGGGTGATTGGCTTTGCTGGCGTAGGCGCGGGGCGCCTTGGCTGCTGGGGGCGTCCTGGCTGCTGAGGGCGCCCCGGCCAGTATTCAGCCGAGGCTCCTTTTTGCTTCATTTGTTTCATCTTCACCTTGGGGCGCCCTGGACACTCAGGGCGCCCTACTCAGCTGCTGCCTCACTCCTTTGAGGCTTTCTGAGCTGCAGACACTCGTTCCTTTGGTCCTGCATCCAGGGTTAGTCCGAAAACAACATAAAGCAGTGAGTTGTTAGTTACATACAGTCTTAGCTGTCTTGGTTCTGACTTTGGGCCTCCCAAATGGAACCCTAGGTCGAACCGACGCCTACTGTTCCCTCGACGGGGAACGCGTCCTCACCTACTCCTCTCGGGAGAATGTACCTGATGCCAACCGTTCCTCTGGTTGGACTTTTGCCTCGCGGTCCTTCGCCAGGTCTTGGATACCGAGCTGTCCTTCGCCCGGTGCCTAGCAGTCCTTTGCTAGGGCTTCATTCTCGAGCCGTCCTTCGCCTGGGGCCTAGCAGTCCTTCGCTAGGGCTTTTCACCCTGGCATTCCTTCGCCAGTGCCTAGCAGCCCTTCGCTAGGACTTTGTTTCCTGGCGGTCCTTCGCCAGGTGCCTAGCAGCCCTTCGCTAGGACTTTGTTTCCTGCACACTCAAGTGACATGTTAGATAACAAATAACACTTAACTTTTGAACCCTGTTGCCATTATCAAAACACAGGTTTGACTTTGGTGCTTTCTGCACCAACAGGGTAGAGCGTGTTAGTAGTCTATTGTGATTAGAGAGCGTCCTAAGTGTTGTGGCGAGGTTTCTCCACCCACAAGGGGCGACAGATCTAGCCGGAGGTTATCCGGGGGTTGATCCACCGAAGGATTCTTGGATTAGTCACCCGACCGGGGTGGATACCAAGTAAATATGGTATTGTTAGCATTGTTATTTCTTATTTACTTTGCATATTATTGTTTCCGCTGCGCTAACAATTTTGTAGAGATCTAAACGATCGGAAAAGTGCTATTCACCCCCCTCTAGCACGCCTTAAACGATCCTTCACCTAACACCCAAGTTCTTTTCCCTTTGAACACCATTTAAAGGCTTGCTCCCCAAGCACCCTTATCCCTAGTGTCAATAAGAACTCAACAACAACTTTGAAAACTCTAAAAGGTTTGCAAGCATATTTGCTAGGATATATCTTGTCCTAGAAAAGTGTGATTTGATTAATATTATCAAATGTGCTTGACTTTGGTACAATTCTCTAATTTCCTTAAAGATGGACACTTTGTATCAATTTTGACCTCAATTCATGATTCCTTGTGTTTTCCAACTCTAACCATTATCAATTTACACAAGGAATTGTCCACAATTCTCCCTTTCAATAGGTATTCTTAATGTGATAAAGCTCTCCTTCTTCTTATCTCTTAATCCTAGGTAAATACCCACTTATCACTCTTCCTTGAATTTCAAGATATTGAATCATGGAATAACACTTTATTCAAGGAATAAGAAGACTTTTAATCCAGAGCCTTATCCTATAATCCAAATTTGTAATTTCTGATTGTCCAATATACCTATTTCCATTTCAACCTTCGGACCAGTCGACTGCCCCTGGGGCAGTCGACTTCCAAAACTTACAGAATGTTTCTGGGCTCTTACCAGTCGACTGCCCCTAGGGCAGTCGACTGATACCTGAATTTCAGATTTTTCAGCCCAATTTCAGTAATGCCTAGATAATTCCACAAACCTCCAAAAATTATGAAATTTTGTGGGGAGATTTGTGGGGCCAATGTCCACTTGGGAAAACTACGTTTCCAAACAAATGTACTCCGGATCTCAAGATTAGCACGAAACTCAACTTATCCTAAAGTGTATCATCGGAACTCATCCCCAAAAGTCTCAATTGTGACTTCTCCTTAATGTATTCGCTTATACTTGATCATAGCTCATTTCTAGCAATGAATTGCATGGTGTTTATTCATTAAAACCTTATTTTCTCAGATATATTCTATTTTACCCTTTTTCTCCCTAATTCTCCTTTTAATGTGCCATTTTCTAGAATTAAGACCTACCCAAGTCTTCCAATCCTTTTGGCACATTTCAACCTAATTTTCTAGGAGAGAAACTCTTGAAATCCATTCACCATGGACCCCATAGGCTCCTAGAGCTCCCCCTTGAGCTCTGAGCCCTAGCCACCTCCCTAGGTGACTCAATCCATACTAAGCCACACTGGTGTGCCCCCGGTGACTCTTGGCCTCGACCTTCTTAACCTTGGACACTTTGTCCTTGGTTAAGTCACTCTTTTTACCTTTGCGTGACATTCCCTTGCCATCCTTGGACTTTCCCTCCTTACCATGATTGTATGCCTCCCCAACATACTTCTTTTTGTTGGCCTTAGAGGTCTTAGACTGGTATCCTAATCCCGATCTATCATAGTTGGGTTTCAAACTACCCAACACCATATCTAGACTCTTTGATCCAACCGTGAATCTTTCTAGGGTCTTTTCTAATTTATCTAGCCTTGCCATCAAGGCTTGATTTTCCCTTTCTAGACATTTAACTTTGGAGTCCATATGTCCACTTTGAACATCCCTAGAGCTACCCATTCTCCTAGGCACATTTCTCCCCTTTTTGGAATTAGTACCATGATTCTTAGGTACAAGGGTCCTAGGTCTCTCATGATGCATGTTTTTGTTAATGTTTTGACCTACCTTGTTATTCCTATTCCTATCATTGTACTTAAAACCAAAATCGTGCACAAGTAGACAATTTTCATTAATCCTAGCATGCATGGATGAATGATTAACATGATTTTTATCATGCATACAGAAATTTGAATTTGAATTAAATCTTGGCTTAAGGTTAGAAGTTACCTTTCTTACCTTTGGAGTCCCTCCTTGATGTGGGATTCTTCTCTTCTTTCTTTCTTCTTTCTCCCATCTCCTCAAGTGCTCCATTTTCTTTAGCACAATTTTCTTTGGGCACTTGGTGTGGTAGTGCCCCAATTCTCCACATGTGAAACATTTAATCTCCTTTTTCTTTTCTTGGGCTCCTCCAATCCTACAACCCACATTAGATTTAAATCGAATGGACTCGGGTTTAGATTTTACCTCCTTCTTACCTTTTGGGCACTTGTCCTTGTAGTGCCCCTTTTCGTTGCAACCAAAGCATGTGATGTGCTCCTTCGATTTAGCTTTGGTGGAGATGGAGACTAGGTTGACTTCTTCAACCTTGGATGATGTAGATTCTTCTTCTTGATCCGACATTGAATTGGGTCTCTCCTCCCCCTCAATCCTTGAGGTGGAGACCTCTTCCTCTTCTTCTCTTGAGGAGGTTAATGATCTTTCACTTAATTCCTCCTCTTACTTGATGAGGTTGACATTTCCTTTTCTTCTTCTTCTTCTTGACCACTTTGACTTTTCTCCTTGAGCTCTTGAGCATGTGTAGGACTTTCATGATACTCTTTCACTTTACTCCATAGTTCACATGCACTTTGATACTCCCCTACACCATTTAACATATTAGTAGGCAAAATATTGATCAATATATCTATTACCTTCTTATTTGTCCGAAATTGTTCTTGTTGCTCTTTGTCCCAATATCTAGGATGAAGCTTCTTCCCATGCTTGTCCTTTGGAACTTCGAAGGGGTCTTCAAGCGCGATTCGGCATGCCCAATCCATTCCGAACCACGTCTCGATCCTCGCCTACCAATAGTTGAAATCCTCGTGGTCGTAGGCCGGCGAAGTGTAGATGTCATCCCCAAATTTATCTTCCATGATTTCTTCCTCTAGCGTGTGCTCCCTCGGCGGTTAGTCCGATCAAGAGCGGTCCTTCGCTCTGATACCAATTGTAGGATCGAATATGTCTGCTAGAGGGGGTGAATAGTGATTCCTGGTTCGTTCTTGTACCTACGTTGTTAGTTGCACAGCGGAAAACAATAATAAAATAACAAACAACGCTAACAAACCGATTTTACTTGGTATCCACCCCGGCCGGGTGACTAATCCAAGAATCCGTCGGTGGATCACTCCCCGGATAACCTCCGGCTAGCCCTCGTCGCTCCTTGTGGGTGGAGAAACCTCACCATAAACTCTTCGACAAGATCTGGACTCAAAAAACTACTAACAAGCCTTAACCAAGCTTGTTTCGTCAAGGAACTCAGCCACCACGAAGTCCTCTTTCAATAGGACTCGGGGCTGATTTCTCGCTACCAGTCGACTGCCCTCAGGGCAGTGGACTGGTGCCAGCCAAATTCAACCGTTGACACTCCCAACGTTCGAATTTGTCAGCTCACCAGCCACCTACCAATCGACTGCCCCCAAGGCAGTCGATTGGTACCCTGCTGATCCTAGGGTTACACTCCCCGAGTACATTCCACTCCGCACTCGAACCCTAGGATTTCCTGAGTACACTCACACAGCACTCGTACCCTCACGACTCGACTGACTCCTCCTCCGCAGCTTCGACTGTTGCCTTCGCGCCCTCTTCATTTTCGGCTCCCGTCCCTCGGATGCACGCAAGCCTCCAGCTTGCCTCCATGCCATCCTTCACGCATGCCTCGAAGTCCTGCGCCCATCAGCTCATCGTCCCTGCTCACCAAAGTCCCTCAGGTGCGCACACAAGCCTCCAACTTGTCTCTATGCCACCCTTCATCGTATCGAGGTTGTCCAGTCAAGTCCATATGTGTAACCTGTACAACCTGGACACTCAACATACATATATGAGATAACAAGGATAAACCTAACTTAAACCCTTTGCCCAAACATCAAAACCTATGGTCACTCCGGACTATCTTAGGGCCGATTGCTCCAACATTCTCCTCGCTGCACACCACAAAAGGGAGAGAACAACTCTCCCTTTGTCTAGTAGTAGCTGGCCACCAAGTGGTTGAGAAGAGGAGAAGAGAAGATGAAGAATGTGATGCTTCTTCCCTTGCCGCCATGACCTAGGAGAGAGAAGGGAGAGAGAGGAAGATAGGAGAGACTTAGGGTGGATGATTAATTGGATTCCTTGGTTTCATGACACCATAGGGTATTTATAGGGCTACAATAGGGACCATGAGGAGGAGTTGGGTCTTGGCCACCTAATGGATCAAGGCCCGATCCATTAATGAAGAACCATTCCACTAAAGGCTCTTCATTGATCTACCTCACCAACTCCTATATTTACATATGGGCTCCACCTATTATGAGTACATAAATCTCCCCGTGTTTAAGATATCGAATGCTCGTTGATTAATTTAAATTACTGACAATTTTAATTAATCAACATCTAACTCCTTGATTAGTACCAATCATCCTTATCATCATGTTGGACCAAGTCCACCTGCAGGATTTAACATGATGAACCTTATGAGCTCATCAAGGGAGCATCATCATCCCGACTCACCAGGATACGATTTCCATCTATAATCAACGGCACACCATGCAAATAATATTATTTCCTAATTTACCGGGCCTATCGATTTAACAGAATAAATCTCGCTCATTGGTAAATCAAAGAAATAAATACTAAGTACATGTGCCCGTTATTATATCGGGATTCAGAGCATGTACTCCATAATAAACTGAGGTCTGATCCAATTACAAAGTCAGTATAAATTGGATCACCTCTATGTTGGTCCTGCTCAATACACACAAAGTGCACTTGTGTGATTCTATGGTCAAGATAAACCAATACCAAATTACACTACAACCATCCCGATAGTTTGTCCAATTTCATCTCGGTTGTGAGCCTCTACTTATACTTTACAAGGCACTAATAACATAATCTTCTGTGCGACACCACACACCATGTTATCTACGGTGTAAAGTATTAGACATTATGCATATACTAATATAAATATGCAACAGTGATCTTGTGATTCTCTTTCAAAATGTAGATGTCTTATACAAAAGGCAAGACTTTTAGTATACATCCTAACAATCTCCCACTTATACTAAATGACTCTGCTGTCCTCATAACACCATACATCTGACTCCCATATCCTCCATATGCCTATTAAAAGCTCTTGTTGGAAGGGCCTTAGTGAAAGGATCCGTCAAGTTGTCCTCCGATGCAATCTTGGCGACAACAACTTTTCCTCGCTTTACGATCTCTCGTATCAGGTGGTACTTGTGCTCTATGTGTTTACTCGCTTTATGGGCTCGTGGTTCCTTCGAGTTTGCAACTGCACCACTATTATCACAATAAATTGTGATAGCTCTGGGTAAACCAGGAATCACATCCAAGTCCATCATGAAATTCCTAAGCCATACAGCTTCCTTGGTTGCCTCTGAGGCTGCCACATACTCAGCTTCCATGGTGGAGTCCGTCACGCATTTCTGCTTGACACTCCTCCATACTATGGCTCCACCTCCTAAAGTAAACACAAACCATGAGGTAGACTTACTTTTGTCCCTATCCGATTGGTAGTCTGAATATGTATAACCCACAGGGAGTAATTGGTCTGCCTGGTAAATCAGCATATAATCCCTAGTCCTTTTCAGGTACTTCAGTATATGTTTTACCGCAGTCCAATGTCCCTGTCCAGGGTTACTCTGATATCTCTGCTAACCATGCCCATGACAAAGCAGATATCCGGTCTCGTATATAGCATACATGAGGCTTCCTACAGCCGATACATAAGGAACCACCCTCATCTCTTCTATCTCCTTTGATGTTTTAGGACACATCTCCTTAGATAGAGGAACTCCATGCCTGAAAGGTAGAAAACCTTTCTTGGAGATTTCCATGCTAAAACGAGCTAGGATAGTGTCTATGTATGAAGCTTGGGATAAGCACAATATCCTTTTTAGCGATCCCTTATAACCTTGATCCCAAGGATGTGTCTCGCTTCTCCCAAGTCCTTCATATCAAACTGTCTGGACAATCATACCCTTACGTCTGATAATACTTTGACATTGTTGCCAATGAGCAAAATATCATCTACATATAGTACAAGAAATACCACTACGTTTCCGTCACATCTTTTATATACACATGACTCATCCGGACTTTGAATGAATCCATATGACTGGATTAATACCTCATCAAAGCGGATGTTCCAAGATCTAGAAGCTTGCTTCAATCCATAGATGGACCGATTAAGCTTACACATAAGATGCTCTTTTCCCTTCGCAATGAATCCCTCTGGTCGCTTCATATAGATGGTCTCCTCAAGACTTCCGTTAAGGAAAGCTATCTTGACGTCCATCTGTCATACCTCATAATCTATATGAGCGGTAATAGATAAGAGAATCCGGACAGACTTAAGCATGGCTACCGGCGAAAAGGCCTCCTCATAATCGATACCCTCTTTCTGAGTATACCCTTTCGCATCAAGCCTAGCTTTGAAGGTCTCAACCTTCCCGTCTGCTTCTCTCTTTCTTTTGTAGATCCACTTGCATCCAATGACTTTTACACCATTGAGTGGTTCTATTAACTCCTAGATGTGATTAAAATTTATAGATTCTATCTCAGAATTCATTGCCCTTTGCCATGATACCGCATCTTTATCTTGGAGTGCCTCATCATAGGTCCAGGGATCAGGCTCATGTTCGCTAGGGACCAAGTCCAAGGACTCTCCCAAGAATATGAATCTCTCAGGTTGTCTAACAACCCTCCCATTGCAACGAGGTACCACCTGTGTATCTTCTGTGACACGCGGTGCAGTGACTTGTGGTATATCCTCTTGTACCGTTGGTACTCAGGTCAGAACGTCCCTCTTAATTCCTTAAGAACAAGTCTACTCATGGGCTTGTGGTTCATCACATAGTCTTCCTCTAAGAATTGGGCATTTGTGCTAACGATTACCTTCTGATCCTTAGGACTATAGAACAGACCACCTTTTGTCCCTCTAGGATAGCCTACGAACAAGCGCACTTCTGTACGAGATTCCAACTTATCAGTATCTCCCTTCAGCACATGTGTTGGACTACCCCAAATTCGAATATGTCCTAGACTAGGGTTTCGCCCAGTCCACAATTCTGTGGGAGTAGAGGGTACTGATTTAGATGGTACCAAGTTCAGTATATACGTTGTCGTTTCCAGAGCATATCCCCAGAATGAATCCGGCAACTCGGAGTAGCTCATCATCAATCTAACCATCTCCATAAGAGTTATATTCCTTCACTCTGCTACACCGTTCTGTTGGGGTGTACTGGATGCAGACAATTGGGATTGAATCCCAGCCTCTAATAAGTAACTCCTAAACTCTCTCAAGAGGTACTCACCACCACGATCTATTTGTAGTGTCTTGATACTTTTACCTTGATGTTTCTCCACATCAGCCTTGAATTCTTTGAACTTATTAAAGCATTCAGACTTACGGCACATCAAGTCAATGTACTCATACCTTGAATAATCGTCTATGAAAGAGACGAAGTATTCAAAGCCACCTCTAGCCTGGATAGACATAGGACCACACAAATCAGAATGAACCAGTTCTAACACATCTTTGGTCCTATACCCCTTGGCCTTGAAAGGTCTCTTGGTCATCTTACCTTTCAAGCAAGATTCACAGGTTGGGAAGTCTTCCATCACCAATGAACCCAAGGGCCCATCGGCTATTAACCTTTGAATCCTACTAAGGTTAATATGACCAAGCCTTAGATGCCAAAGATATATTTGGTTCATCTTGGAAGGTTCCTTTCTCTTATTTTGGTTAAATGATGAACTATTAACTTCTATTTGCATTGTGGGAGATTTTGGTTCTAAAGTGCACATATTGCCTATCAATGTACTTGAACAGATAATCTTTCTATTCCCCTTTTTATAACAAAAAGTAACAAAATATCCATCCTATATTATTTTAGAAACTGAAACGAAGTTCTTTCTAAAATTAGGTACATAAAAGTAATTTTCTCAAAATCAAAACTTTATTTTTCTATCACACGACAAATAAATATCTCCCACTACAATAGCTGCCACCTCCGTAGCATTGCCCATGTAGACAGTGATTTCTTCCTTAGCTAGTCGTCGGGATTCCTGGAACCCCTGCAAAGAATTGCAAACATGATCAGTGGCTCCCGTATCTATGCACTAGGTACTGGTAGATAACACTGCTAAACATGTTACAATGACTAAAGAAAAAGTTATACCTGATTTATTCTTCTGACAGTGGGGGCTGTCCGCCTTCCAATGTCCAGACTGCTTGAACGTGAAGCACTTGTCTTTCAGCTTCTTCACGCCATCCTGAGGTCCCTGTAATCTAGCCACTTTCTTTGCCACAACTTGTTTCTTCTTCTTCTTGCCTTTCGATTTAGAAGTAGAAACCCCTTGAACAATGAAAGTATGTGCACTCTGAGAAGAAAACCCTTCTGCCGCCTGAAGTTCTGTTAGAAGTTTCGCCAATGAATATGTACGTTTGTTTATATTGTAGCTTAGGCGAAACTGCTCAAAACTCTTTGGTAGAGATTGGAGAATGATATCGACCTGGGTTTCCCCATCGATTTCTGCTCCAAGGATTTCCATCTCATTTAACCAAATCATCATTTTGAGAACATGTTCCCTCACGGGCATACCCTCAATCATGGTGGTCGTCATCAAGCTCGTCATGGCCTCTTGCCGCCCGATTATGATGCCCGAAGAGTTCTTTGAGATTGGATGTTCTATCATTGGTAGCGGAAGAAGCCTGATGTTGATGACACTGTGTCTTCTCGTCTGCTTTTATCCACTGCCTAAAACATTCCTTCCCCGCTTCAACATAATTCATGCTAGGCTTTTCAGTACAGAACTCGACAAGCTCACAATTGGATTCCTCGGCAGTTGACACAAAGTCCAGGTTTAGTTCCTAATCATTATTGTTAGGGGCATTAAGTTGGTTTTCTCTTAGAATCAAATCAAGTGGGTCTAAATCCATTTTGAAAATTCCTGAGAATCACAACAATCACACACTTTATATTTCAAAAAATATTGATTCCTCAAACAATAAATTTCGAAATCAACCAACACCTCAAAACACCGAGAATTTACTTGCCACGATAGTGTGGACGTATACGAATTCTACATTTGTAAGAGGAGGATTTATCCATTAATTTTATTATCTTGTCAACCTAACTTTTTGACAAATAAAATTAATAGTTGGTCATCTTCGGCCCTACAAATAATAACAGTGATTCCGATGGGAGGATACTATTATTTACATCTAAGTGTTTACCATTACACGATACTAAGAAAATTATCTCGGATTATGTGCATCCGATGGAGAAAATCACAAGCTCCTAAATAATTTTCTATAATCATGTCTAACCCAGTGATCCGCAGAACAAGCCCATCCGATGGGGAGGAAGACACTCAGAGGCGACGCGTAGGCTTGTTCGCATCACTTGTCAAATTAGTAATGGAGGCCGCGGGACCTTCACGGTTCCTCTCCCACTTAGTTATTTATAATGAGGAATTTTTATGCACGCACGGCAAGCACATAAACTAAAACAATAAATAAGAAAAATTCTAAATTTTTCTAACTATCATGGCTTTAGTCTCCAATGCGCCTCCAGTCGCGTCGCCACTTGGTCCGCTCCTCCCTACACCATGCGCAAGCCACCATTAAAGGGATCTCCGAGCCGAGATGAAAAGCTATTTATTTACATCCATCGATCCTATACTCCACAAAGGAGTGTACATAAAATCTAGATTGAAAGTAAATAAAAGCGCGGCTAAATAGGTGTCGTATTTAATTACAAAAATTAAATACTAATTTAGCCTCCTCAACCCCAAGGATTCAAATAATTACAACCATGCACAACCAATCACATACACACATTATTTAAGCCATAATACTTGGAATCTCGTGCCTGCAACCAAAGAGTTAGCCTACGCACATTCTACTATTATCCGGAAAAAATAAAATGCATTATAAAGTGCAAAATGTAACCGAATCCAAACACACAAAACCGGAAATCTCAGCTCTGATACCAATTGTTGGATAGCTTGGCGAGTTTCCTAAGCGAATACCTGGTCGTCCATGGGAAACCTCTCTATGTCCACGGATTAAAAAATTTAAGCTGAATGAAGACCTATCTCCCAAACGACCGTCTCGTCGCCGTACTAATTGATCCAAGTTACAACTTGGCTAAACTTGATGTTCAAGCCTTGTAACTCGCCTAACCAATAAGTCACGGAAAAGACGAAAAGTGGATCACCGATTTTTGTGTTTATTATCGGGGTCCAAAATAATTAATTATCATCATTAATTAATAAATAATTAAGAGCAAGATAATTAATTAAAACCACATGAAATGATAGAAATCAAAGGAGCCATGAGAGAAAATATACCTCTCGTTACCTTACGATCTTCTATTGTATGACCCTCCCCTCTTGGATGTCGTGTGGGTGACGATCTACCAAGAACCGGAATCACCAAGGCCACCAACCAAACCCCTTCTTCACGCGCCAACCAACCCCTAACCAAGTGTTGCCACCGGCCTTCCAAGGAAGAAGAAGGTGAAGGAGAAGAAGAGAAGAGCTCTTCTCCCTCACAACCACCCTATCCGCCCTCCTCTACCTCTTCCTATAACGCGGCACCAAGCACACAAGGAAGACAAGCTTCCTCTACCTCTCCCTTGCCCGTGGTCGAGCTCCTCCAAGCCAAGCCGCCGCCTCCTTCTTGTGCCGGTCGCCGACCTGCTTCTTCTCCTCGCCGCACACTATAAAAGGGAGAGAACAACTCTCCCTTTGTCTAGTAGTAGTCGACCACCAAGTGGTTGAGAAGAGGAGAAGAGAAGATGAAGAAGGTGATGCTTCTTCCCTTGCCGCCATGACCTAGGAGAGAGAAGGGAGAGAGAGGAAGAGAGGAGAGACTTAGGGTGGATGATTAATTGGATTCCTTGGTTTCATGACACCATGGGGTATTTATAGGGCTATAATAGTGACCATGAGGAGGAGTTGGGTCTTGGCCACCTAATGGATCAAGGCCCGATCCATTAATGAAGAACCATTCCACTAAAGGCTCTTCATTGATCTGCCTCACCAACTCCCATATTTACATATGGGCTCCACCTATTATGAGTACATAAATCTCCCCGTGTTTAAAATATCGAATAGTTGATTAATTTAAATTACTGATAATTTTAATTAATCAACATCTAACTCTTTGATTAGTACCACTCATCCTTATCATCATGTTGGGCCAAGTCCACCTGCAGGATTTAACATGATGAACCTTATGAGCTCATCAAGGTGGCATCCTCATCCCGACTCACTAGGGCACGGTTTCCGTCTATAATCAACGACACATCATGCAAATAATATTATTTTCTAATTTACCGGGCCTATCGATTTAACAGAATAAATCTCGTCCATTGGTAAATCAAAGAAATAAATACTAAGTACATGTGCCCGTTATTATATCGAATTCAGAGCATGTACTCCATAATAAACTGAGGTATGATCCAATTACAAAGTCAGTATAAATTGGATCGTCTCTATGTCATTCCTACTCAATACACACAAAGTGCACTAATGTAATTCTATGGTCAAGATAAACCAATACCAAATTACACTATAACCATCCCAATGGTTTGTCCAATTCTATCTCGGTTGTAAGCCTCTACTTATACTTTACAAGGCACTGATAACATGATCTTCTGTGACACACCACACACCATGTTATCTATGGTGTAAAGTATTAGACATTATGCATATACTAATATAAATATGCAACAGTGATCTTGTGATTCTCTTTCAAAATGTAGATGTCTTATACACATGCAAGACTTTTAGTATACATCCTAACAATTGTCAGTCGTAAAACGAGCAACATTGAGTAGGGTTTTAGTGATGGCAGACACATGTAATATATTTCGAAGTTGTAATAGTTTGGCAACACTAAGAATATACAGGTCACCAATATTTGATATGGGAAGAGTCGTACCATTGCCAACAACAATTTGTGTCATACCTTGATACGGAGAGTGAACTTGCAGGTTCTCCAAATCTGCTATAAGATGATAGGTGACGCCTGAATCAGGATACCAGGTAGGATAAAAAACTATGGAAGGTTCAGCTATCAAGGCTGACGGTGGTGGAGGACAATTAAAGTTTTGGTTGAAACAACATCAACATGATGTATCAGAATGACCTCCACCGTTGCAGATCTAACACTTTTGTGAAGTACAACAATTGGTGGTGATATGACCAAACCTGTCACATAGTTGACACTTGGGTCATCTATTTCCATTGTGTCGACCAACGCGGTAAGCACGACCCCTGCATTGCTGATTATGGGTTGGAAGCTCATGGGTGGTTGGGTTCAGATTCTTCGAATATGAGGATTGATACTGACCCAATGAAGGAGTGGAGTATGACCTATGAGGACTGTGAGCCCCCAAAGAGTTCATAGGAGAAAGACTACCAGTAGAAGATCCCCTGAAATAGTGTCTGTCTGGAACGACGCCTTTGGGTGATCCGAGAGATAGATATGCTATGGGAGATGGTTCGATGTCGTGCATCTGCTCCAGTCGCTGCTCATGAGTAAGTAGCATGCCGATTAACTCTTCTATGCTTACGCCTTCACTCTTGGTTGTTATGGCAACTGTAGGGATCTATAGGCAAAAATATTCAAAAATCGCAGCGGAAATAATAGATCTCACGAGCGGTCCATGCAAAAGAAAACTCATATAATGTTAATTTACAAATTCCTATCATATAGGTATACCTTTGGCGCGTGCCTTTCACTTATCCCGCTTGTCCGATGTATGCTAGATCTCTTACACATTCAAGTGTCCGTGCCTCTATGCGTATCCACATGAACACGATCTCTCAAGCTTCGGAGAAGAATTGCCTTTGTGGTGCTACCCACAAAGGAGATTCACAAAGCAAAAAGGAGAGAGCGAAGAGGGATTTTGGCCAAGAGAAGGAAGGGAAGGAAAAATGGCAAGTTCTTCATCCAAATGACAAGAAAAACTCTTTTATACTCATCCCATGAATGTGAAGAGTTTTTATCCCTGTAGCTTCCCTCCATTAATGCTAATAAAAACCCACTTAGAGCATACTTTCTCATGTGGCTCTTCAACTTCTCTTCCATCCAATGAAGAGAAACTTTTCATCTTCTTCTATTATTAATTTATTAAACATTAATGAATTAATATCTCATTCAAATGTGGTTGAGTCTAATCTAAATGAGTTAACTCAAATTAAATCTCAATCCTATAATCCAATTGGATTCACTTGAGTCTAACTCAATTAATCCAATTCGGATCAAATCTTAGTTAAACTAAGATCAATTAATCTCCAAAGCATCGTACCCTTAGTGTGTGACCCAATAGGTTCTCGTAACATTAGCAATATGTCTAAACCACTTTAGCCGCATAAGCAATGAGCGGCATCTAGCAATGCATCATTACTATCCAAGTGACGAGAAAGTCGAGATCCGACTTAACCTTCATGACTATGATAATGTATGACCTTGTCCTTCCATCCTCGACATCTAGATTGACTAATGAGGCATAGACCATGTAATCCTCAATCAATCATTGTGTTTCTTGATCCTCGAGTAGACTCACTCAAACAAATGAGCTCAATATCTCATATTGACTCATTTGAGCATAGTCATGCATTTTAGCAATCATACTCGATCAAGGGGCCCAGTTATCACCTTTAGTCTACCCTATTACGGGTGACGTTTGACGATACCAAAATACAGAATTTCTTATGTAGGGAACCGTAGTGACTTCAGCTCTAAGGACTATTCATACTAATAGTCACATGAGAAAGTTTATGACACTCATATTACAATCTATGAAACTTTCTCATGGTCGATCAATTCAGTACACATTCTCTAATGTATACCCATATGCCAACTTGATATCATATATCCATAACTTGTGAGCTCAAGTCATCAATTGACCTACATGCTAGTCTTCATGCATTAATATTGTCCTTAAATATTAATGCTTGAATAGAAATGGTTTAGTGTAGTGTTCTTTACATCATCTCACTATCGATTCAACCAATTGATATGATGTAGATAAAAACCTACTACCCAAGGACATTATTATTTAGTTATTTGGCACAAATATAAAGTATAATAACCAAATATGTCTTTATTAATGATAGAATATGATGCAAAAGGTCCCTAGTCAATCATCACATAATTGGCTCTAGGGCTCCTACAAATAGCAACCACCATAGATTCATACTCGGGTCCGAGTCCCCCGAGAATACAGAGCACCAGATCAGTCTCTGGAACTCTATGTCCAACACCTGTGAGATCATCCGAGATAGATTTCACCTTCTGTAAATATTCGGTCATAGATAGCCCATTTTTCTACATCGTCTGTAGTTGGAGTCGGAGTTGCATGAGACGTGCACCAAATTGTGAAGCCAACATTTTCTCCAATGATGCCCATAAGTGTCTTGAGGTGATGCAGGAGGGGCCCACGACTTGAGCCAAGATTTCCTCTTACAGTGTTGACAAAAGCCAACTGAGGTGACGTTGGTCTTGTTGCTCCCAAAGTGCATATTCAGGGTTAGCCTTGATCTCTTCTACATCGGCTTCATTCTGAGTTACTATCGTCTCGGCTGGGATTGAGACTCACCAGAAATAAACTGGATAAAGCCATGGCCTTTTAGCATAGGTAGTACCTGGATTTTCAAAGGGTGTAGTTCCTTTGGTTTAACTTTGTTGATATTAGGGTAGCGAACGACGTCATTGTAAGTGTTGAAGGAATTCCTGCCATGGATTGTTGGAGTTTTCCTTGCACTCTGATACCAAGTTGAAAAAATTGAAGTAGAGGTGAATATAAATGTCTTTCTCACACATTTCTTCATACACTATAGAAATATATATACATTGCACAATAATTGAAAGGAAATAAAAAAGGAGAAACAAAATTATTATATTCTTAATGAGAAGATCTTTTCTTACTAAAGAATTTTCTTCGTTATTAAGTTTCCTCGAATAGGAATATCAATAATGAGAAGATTTTTTTCATGATTAAGTTTTCTCAGAATAGGAATATCGATAATGAGAAGATTTTCTTCATGATTAAGTTTTCTCAGAATAGAAGTTTCTCATATCAAGAATCCCTGAGATCTTGGAGAATAAATGTATCTTTAACATCTTTAAGATACCCTTAATTAAAGATGACCTTTATCATCTAGCCCAGACTAATGTATCTCCAGAGTTTTCTATACATGGGTATCTAGAAGTTTCTCATTTTGTGGATGATTTTAGTCTCTATACATGGATATATCCTCTTAAAAGCAAATTTGAGGTTCTCTCAACTTTTCTTCGATTCCGTACTCTTCTTGAGAATCAATTTAATAAGACAATCAAGGCTATACAGACTGATTGTGGAGGAGAATTTCGCCCGGTCTACAATCTTCCTGAACTACAAGGTATTCAATATCACTTGTCATGTTCTCACACGAGTAAACAAAATGGTGTTGTCGAATGCAAAATCCGTCATATCACTGAGACAGGTCTTACTATGCTAGCCCACGCTTCTATGCCCTTACTCTATTGGGATGAAGCTTTTCATACTGTGGTATATTTGATCAATCAGCTTTCCTCTTCCACACTAGATTATTGTTCCCCATTTGAGTTGCTATTTCAGTGGTCTCTTGATTACGGATCTCTTAAAATTTTTGGATGCAGTTGTTTTCCTCTTATTCGCCCATATAATTGTCACAAGCTAGCTTTCCGATCCATCAAGGTATCTTTTTGGGATATAGTTTATCTCACAAGGGCTATTATTGTCTTTGTATTCCTATAGGAAGAATATTTATCTCTCACCATGTGGTGCTCGATGAGACTTCCTTTCCTTTTCTTGATCACAGGGACTCCACATCTCTCCATGCTCCATCACCACCTACATCCCCTCCCCTTATCGTACTAGGTATCTATGCAGGCTTCGAGTCACCCGCCAATGATTGCTCATCGTCGCTGCCTCATAACCCCTCCACTATTACCAGGGATACACCACCTCTGATTGATATTCCATCCTCCTCGGATTCTCCACCGGCACCGCCTGACATGGGTCTTCTTAAGGCCCCTACTTGTTCTCTACATCCCATGACCACTTGTGCCAAGACTGGGTCTCTTCGTTCACGTGCTCTCCTTGTCACTGTTGATTATTCTGAGTCGACCAACTATTCTATGCTAATAAAGATCCCGCTTGGCGAGATGCCATGACTACAGAGTACAATCCTCTCATTAGCAATGGTACATGATCTTTGGTTCCCCATAGTGCTCATCAAAATCATGTTGGTTGCAAATGAGTATTTAAACTGAAACGGAAGGCAGATGGGTCTATTGATCGACATAAAGCATGTTTGGTTGCTAAGGGTTTCCACCAACAATCGGGCGTTGACTATGTTGAGACTTTTAGTCCTGTGGTCAAGCCCACTACTATTCGCACAATATTGGCTCTTGCTGTCTCTCAAGAATGACCCATTCATCAACTTGATGTGAGTCATGCCTTTTTACACGAGACGTTGAATGAGGAGGTATATATGTCTCAACCCCCGGCTTTATTCATCCTAACTTTCCTGACCATGTTTGCCACCTTCACAAAGCTATATATGGTCTAAATCAGCTCCGCGAGAATGGCATGCGACACTCCATACATCGTTGCTCAACCTTGGATTTTTCGAACCCAAATCAGACTCCTCTCTTTCCGTCTATCACTCTTCTGAGGTCATGACATACATTATGGTTTATGTTGACGACATAATTTTTACGAGCAACTCACCATCCCACATCGCCTCTATCGTTCGTAGGCTGGGTGAGTTTTTCCCTCTTAAGGATCTGGGTCAACTACATTACTTCCTTGGTGTTGAAGCTTCTTGCACACCCTATGGTCTCTTCCATAGTAGGGATGGCAATGGGGCGGGTCGGGGACGGGTTTGCCGTCCCCATACCCGTCCCCGAAGTAAATCTTCATCCCCGAATCCGTACCCATCCCCGCCTCTACTTAATCGGGGAATCCCCGTCCCCGAACCCACGGGGAGTAAATCTCCATCCCCGTCCCCATACCCACTTGAAATATCTATTTTTTTTCCAAGTTAAAAAAAATAGGATTTCCCAAGCATGGTTGTAAAAACAATGGGATTTCCAACTTGTGGGAGGCGGCGAGTGACTAGTGAGCGATACTCATTAGGATTTTCACACATCTTTAATATTAATATTATTGAATTATTTTAATAATTATTAATATTTTATTATTATTAAAGATATCGGGGCGGGTTCGGGGATAGAGATACCATCCCCATACCCGCCCCAATTTATTTCGGGGATTTTAAAAAATCCCCGAACCCGAATCCAAACCCGATAATACCTCCCCAAACCCGTCCCGTTTCGGATTTTCCCCGCGGATATCCAAATCCGCGGGGAAAATTGTCATCCCCATTCCTTAGTCAGTCAAGCTACATTACTGATCTTTTAATTAGGGTCCAAAAGCATCAATCCAAACCTCTTCACACTCCTGTTGCCTCTGGTTCATCTCTCTCTCGCCATGATGGCGACCCCTTGGTTGATCCTCAACCCTACCAGAGTATTGTTGGTGCCCTTCAATATCTTACTCTCACACATCCTGATATTGCATTTGCCATCAACCGTGCATGTCAGTTTATGCAATCTCCTACTACCTCTCATTGGATGACTGTTAAGTGCATTCTTCGGTATCTTAGGCATACTCCACACCATGGTATCCTAATTTAGCCCTCGTCTTCTCTGGTTCTGACTGCTTATTTTGATGATGATTGGGCCGGTTGTCCTGATGATCGTCGATCTACCATTGGATATTGTATTTTTTTTAGCAACACTCTTATCTCTTGGAATTCTAAGAAGCAGCAGGTGGTTGCTTGCTCCAGTACTGAATTAGAATATTGTGCCCTGGCGCATGCCACTATTGAATTATGCTGGCTCCAATCGCTTCTCAGTGAGCTCCATATTCCCATGTTGCAACCCCCAGTTCTCTGGTATGACAACGTTGGTGCCACCTTTCCAACTGCCAATCCAATTTTTCACGCGCGGACAAAACACATTGAGATTGACTTTCATGTTGTCCGTGAGCGTGTTGCTAGAAAGACACTTCTGGTTCAGTATATTTCTACCAAAGATCAGGTTGCTGACATTTTCACAAAGGAGTTATCCTCGCATCGTTTTGCTCTTCCTCGAGACAAGCTCACGGTGTGTGCCTCCCCGTTCTCTTGCGGGAGGGTGTTAAAATACATTTATTCTCCAAGATGTCAGGGATTCTTGATATTAGAAACTTCTATTCTGAGAAAAGTTAATCACAAAGAAAATTTTCTCATTATTGATATTCATATTCTGAGAAAATTTAATAACAAAAAAAATCTTGTCATTATTGATATTTCTATTCTGAGGAAACTTAATCACGAAGAAAATCCTTTAGTAAGAAAAGATCTTCTCATTATGAATATAATAATTTTGTTTCTCCTTTTTTATTTCCTTTCAATTATTGTACAGTGTATATATTCCTATACTAAATGAAGAAATTTGTGAGAAAAACATTTACATTCACTTCTACTTCATTTTCTTCAACTTAGTTAATCACTCTTCCATTACACTATAGCCCAAGGCACTTCCTCTTCTCATCAAGCTACTTAGACAATGGGCTATTAATTGATTAAGCTGTACGCAAATTTTCTCAATAAATTTGCATTGGAAAACCAAGCTCCTCCATATTTTGGAGATATACACGCGGTAAATCCCCCGCCTATATTGTTCTTAAAGATTCATATTTCATCATCAATATTGTCCAAAGAATTTATGTAGGAATCAAAAAAGTACATTTTATTTTCCGTAATACCTATATTTATCAATATTAATTCAAATTATCTATATTGTATCTATATGGTATTAGATACAAATTTGGTGGCGGTTATAAATATAATATTCATTAAAGATTCAAAGTATTTATATTATAAGAAATATTTATAATATAATATTGTTTTTGTTTGAGATAGCGATCCGACGTGTCCACGAGAGGCAACTACGGAGGGGAAGAACTTAGATGCAATTCGGTAATAAAGAAAGCGTTTGGATATCTATTCACTCAATCAAAAATTAAAATGGGCATTAGGTAAGATTCGGCGTGACCATTTCGACACTCAAGTTATAATTACAAGGGCTAGAGAAAAATAAGAAATATAGAGTAAGAGTTTAGATGACCATGTGTGTACTTGCGTCTGCGGAGGCGGGAGGTCTTTTAATGAGCGGCAAATGTATATGTTTCTCCGAAATATGCATATCTGTTTACCACGTTTGCTGATATATGCGTTGGCATTTTCCACATCCTCTGAGAGAAACGGCCCCATGAATGAAGCGGTTACGTTGCCTCCCATGCTACGTTTGTAACGGGTCACGTAAGGTAAGGGATGACTCAGCTCAACAGGGTTGGAGAAGTCGGGGAGATCAAGTGGAATAAGTATGTAAAGTCAAGTCGCCAAGTCTAGAGGAATCTAAGAAATTGAGTTTGGGAAATCAAACCCAGAGGGCCGAGTTGGAGAGGTTTAGGAAACTATATTGAGTTAGCATCGTTGTGTATTGAACTGAGTGAGTCGGATGACTAAACTTGACAAGGCTGGAGAGGTCAGATAGATTGAGTCGAAGAGGTATGTAAGGTTGAGTCACCGAGTCTAGAGGAATCTAGGAAATTGAGTTTGGGAAATCAAACCAGAGGGCCGAGATGGAGAGGTTTAGGAAACCTATATTGAGGGAGCTTTGTTGTGTTGAACTAAAAAAGTTGGATGTACCGAACCGAGAGAGTCGGGTGTACCGAACTAAGCTGTGGGAATCATGTAACAAAACTTTGGGAGTCAGATAATGAAGCTAAGGGAGTCAGGTGCCAATCAAGTTCCAGACCTTATCTAATTTATATCATGACCTATTTGATTTTTTTTTTACTTACATCTTAGTTTAACTTAATTTTTGGCCAAGCGACTTAACTTTTGACTTTGAATGGATACAAAGAAAATAGAGAATAATTATTTTTGGATGATCTTATTATTGAAGCCAATAGGCTTATTTATACAAATTGTCTAAATAATAATAGAAATATTAAATATGACATACAATCACAATAAATATAATCATAATAATGAATATAATAAATTTAGAAATATTGATATTGATTTATGTCGATCTAGATTATGATGCCAAATATGATAAATCTCAATTGATTGAAATTAATTCGAAATTATTATCCATTATTATCATTACCCTCGACAAACTCAACGGGAATACCTGAACATTGGGTTTGAGTGCTAACTTGGCGAAACATTATCTATATAATGGCTTGGTAAATATATTAACAATTTGATCTTCCATAGAGATGTAAGAAACTGTAAGTTGTCGAGTCATCACATGCTCGCGAACAAAATGAAAATTAATCTCTACATGTTTAGTACAAGCATGAAAAACTAGATTTGTCGCAAGATAAGTTGCTCCAATATTATCACACCAGATTTTAGGCATAGTAGTTGGGGAAAAGTGTAATTTCAAAAGAAGAAATTGTTGCCAAATAATTTTGGACATGATGTTAGCTATAGCTTTATATTCCGTTTTAGTGCTTGAGCGAGATATTGTAGATTGCTTCTTTGAAAGTCAGGAAATAAGATTTAGCCCAAGGAATATGGCATATCCACTAGTAGAACGTCTATCTTCGGAGATCCAACCCAATTTGCATCACTGTAGGCAATTAACTCTTGTGAGGACTAACGATATAAAAGAAGACCATGTAAAATAGTGTCTTTGAGGTATCGAAGAATTCTCTTAACACCTTCCCAATGGTGTTCAGGAGGAGAATGTATAAATTGTCAGACACGATTGATAACAAAAGCAATATCAGGTCGTGTAATAGTGACATATTATAGGGCACCAACAATGTTTTGGTAGATCCGGGGATCGGTCAATAAAGATGAGGATGAAGGTATAGTGAAACCACCTTTAATGAATATTGGTGTGGAGATATGATGTGTACTATTCATTTTAGCTCGTTGTAAAAATCCAGTAATATATTTGTTATAAGAGAGTAGACAACCTTCAGAATGTGAGAAAAACTCTATGCCAAGGAAAAAATGAGTGTTGCCAAGATCTCGAATAGGAAAATCCTGATGAAGAAGATGGAGTAAAGTAGCAATGTCATTTTAATCACTACCCGTTATTAAGATATTATCAACATAAATCATAACAAATATTAAAAATTTCTCATTGCATTTGTAGAATAGGGAAGAGTCAGTTTTTGAGCCAGAGAATCACTGAGTATGAAGCCAGGTAGATAGACCATGAAACCATGCACGAGGTGTCTACCGAAGACCATATATAGATTTTTAAAGTTGATAAACATGTGTCGAAAGTTGTGGGTGGATGAATTCAGGTGGTTGCTCTATAAAAATAATTTCTTTAAGGTGTCCATGAAGGAAAGTATTGGAAACATATAATTGTTTTATCGGCCAATTGGAGCTAATTAACAACTATAGATAGTAACAATATGATAGTTGTAATTTTGACGGCTAAACTAAAAGTATCATTAAAATCAATACCCAGTTGTAGATTAAAGCCTTTAGCAACAATATGAGCTTTGTAACGTTCAATGGATCCATCTGCATAATATTGATTCAGTAAACTCATTTAAAGCCCACAATATTCATAGACGGAGTACGAGGAACTAAGGTCTAGGTTACATTGTGAAGAAGAGCATCAAATTCTATGGTCATTGCAGTACACCAATTTGGATCTTTGATTGCCTGTGTAAAGCTAAAGGTTCAACAAAATTTGAAGAAGTAATAAGAGCACGTAGAAGAGGATAACGAGTGGAAATTGGTTTACATCGTGCATAAATATCGCTTAGAGGAAGCATTTGACAAGGAGTATCATCATCAGAGCTATTCGGAGATGAGTGATCAGACTAATGAGAATTGGAACTAGAGAGTGGATCACCACTAGCCGTTGACTCTATAGGAATTTGTAGAGATGGAGCAAGGCGCAAGATATCATCCCCCTTGTACTTTCACATGTCTTGATGGAGCAATATATGAGGATTTTAGTATATCATTCGGTAATATTAGAAAGATGTCTTGATTATCGGAAGGAGGATCTGAGGTAGCTACTACAAATAGAAAAGAAACTCATCAAAAGTAATATATCGAGAAATATATATCCACACGGTCGAAATATGGAGGCAATGGCACCCATAATGGAAATTACTGTAACCAAGGAAAACGTATTGTTGAGAGCGAGAGCTTAACTTATGTTTAGAGTAAAGTCATAACCAAGGATAACATGCACAACCAAATATATGAAAAAATGTGTAATCTGGAGGGTGATTATAAAGTCTCTCCAAGGGACGCCTATTTTGAAGTAGTAGGGTAGGTAAACAATTGATAAGATAGACAGTGGTTTGGACGACGTCATCCCAAAACTTAAGTGGACTGAGGCATGATTAAGAAAAAATAAGGCAGTTTCAATTATATGACGATATTTTCTCTCGATGAATCCATTTTGTCAAGAGTGTGCGGGCAAAAAACTCGATGAAAGATGCCAGAGGAGGTAAGATGACAATGAAACACTTGATACTCTCCTCCCCAATCAGAATGAAGGGAGTGTTGGAGCAATCTAGGTGCCTTGGGTTTTGATGTTTGGGAAAATGTTGAAGTTAGGTTTATTGTTGTATTTGATATTGCATTGTGAGAATGCAGGATACAGGTACGAAGGAGAAAAGTCCAAGTGACAAAGGAAGACTCGACAACAAAGACTGAGATCGAAGGAAACTCCAGAAGGCAATGTGTGAAGGATGGAGAGGCATCCGAGGGACGCAAGGCTGATGGAGAAGGCTAGAAAGCTAGGTCTAGGTTGGTCGGGCGAGGACGAGTGCTGAGTGATTGTACTCGAGGTTGAAATCCTAGGATTAGGGTTTGGGTAGTCGATTACTGTTGGGAGCATTCGACTGGTATTAGGCACAGAAAGATCAGTCAACTGATCTTCTGTGAAGTCGACTGGTGTCGGTTGGAATTCGAATGTTGGGTTGTAATGTTTGAATTCAAATGGACCATTCGACTGGTATTGGCATCAGTAGCCTGGTAACAGTTGGAAAACAATGAGTTCTATTTAAGAGAGCTTGATTTGGCTGGGCAAAAGTGGACGAAATAAGCTTGGGTAAAGCTTATTAGTAGTCTACAAGTGCTCAGGTATGGTTACAAGATTGTGGCGAGGTTTCTCCACCCACAAGGAGTGACACGAGCTAGCTGAAGGCATTCCAGAGAGTCATCCACCACGGATCGTAGCTTTATCTCCGAACCACGTTAAATTGGTTTGTGTTCTTCCTTGATAATTTTAGTTTGTATTGTATTCCATTGCGTACTAACACATGTAGGAAGAATCGGAGAATCAAATGGGTGATCACCTATTCACCCCCTCTAGCCGTACGATCATGTCCCAACAAGTGGTATCAGAGCGAAGGTTCGCTCTTGTTGGACTAACCGCCAAAAGAGCAAAGGCGCTAGAGGAAGATAGATTCGGAAGGTCCGCTAGGATGGGATATTCAGATCCCACCTCCATACGATCGAGATGACTTCGATTATTGGAGGAAGCGTTTAGAGACATGGTTCTAAATGGATTGGGACCATGGGACCGCATTGGAGGTTCTGTTCGAAGCTTCAATGGACAAAAAGGAGAAACGCCTCCGACCTCGGTATTGGATGAAGGATCAAAAGAGGAAGCGGAGGCGGATAAGGAGGTAACAAGAATTATGTTAAATTTATTACCTTCTTATATTGGGTCTCATGTAGGTGAGTACAAGAATGCTCATGAGCTATGGAGGAAGGTAATAGCTCTATATGAGAATTCTACACAAGAATAAGGAGTGGAGGAGCCCAAGGATAAGGGCTCATTGGTCCAAGAGAAGGAGAAGTACCAATCGGAAGTTGAGTCGAGTTCAACATCCGAAGAGGAGGAGAAAGTGGAATCTTCCACATCCTCAAGTGAGGAAGAAGAAGAGCAATCCAAGGTGGAGGAGATCTTGGAAGCTCAACCGTCAACCTCAACTACCGAGAAGAGTAAGAAATCCCATATCAAGTGTTTTGAGTGTGGGGAAATGGGACACTACAAGAGTAGGTGTCCTTCACTCAAGAAGGTAAAGGAGGTAAACCCTAAACCCGGTAAAGTTCTTTTATAAACTAATGTGGGTTGTAGGGATGGAGTCAAGGAGAAGAAACATATAATTTGTTTCACGTGTGGTGAGCGTGGACATTACCACACAAAATGTCCAAGGAAATGAGAGCTTGAGATGCTAGTGCATTTGAAGAAATTGAATAAAAAGAGGAGCTCAAGTCAATGGAGAGCGTCAAAGGTAAAAGGGAAGGTAATCCCTTAGTTGAAATTCAATCAAATTTCTAATTCATATATGCTTGTTAAAAATAATATAGATTATTTACCCAAGTATAATCATAGATTTAGGTATAATGATAGAAATAGGGTTAACAAGGTAGATAACCCTAAGAAATCATTACCCAAGGCTAGACCCAATAAGACCAAAACTACCATGCCTAAGCAGAGGAAGGTAGTTAATGATCAAGACATTAATCTCAAGAAGGGGAGATATATGCCTAGAAAGGTGGGTAGGTCTACGAATGTCCAAGGTGGACATGTTAACTCTAGGGTTAGAACCTTAGAATTAGAAAATCAAGTCTTGAAGGCAAGACTTGAGGAAATGGAGAGAGTCTTAGATAAGTTCATTATTAGACCTAGGGGACTTGACATGTGTTTGGGTGGGCAGAAATTCAAAAATATCAAAATGGGTATATCCAAGGCCAATGAAAAGGAATATGCTAAGGTAGCATACAACTATGGCAAGGATGAAAAATCCAAATGGCGAGAATAAGCCATTTAAAATTAAGGGAAAGAAGAACTTAACCAAGAACAAGGTGTCTAAGGGGAAGGAAGTTAACTTGGTAGGCCAAGAGTCACCGGAGGTACACTGGTGTGACCTAGTAATTGTAGAAGAGTCATTTAGGGAGGTGGCTAAGGCTAAGAGCTCAAGGAGAGTTCTAAGAATCAAATTGGGATCCATGGTAAATGGATCTCAGGAGAATTTCTTCCAGAAGTCTAGATAGACCATGGAGTGTACCAAAGGATTTGGAGATGGTTTTGAGTCTCAATCCTTGGGTTTTGGCATATTGGGGTTGAATTTCATGCATGAAAATATGTATTAGGATCATATTGCATGAAAATTAATATTTGATATATAGATGTCATTTAAACCAATGCTAGGGATGCATTGTGGTTTGATATAGGTAGATGCATCAAGAGGAGGCCAAAACTAGGACTTTAGGTCAAGGTTCTATTGAACCATTTAGATAGTTTTGGGTTTTATGTCAATCTTGGGATCCGAGATATATACATTTTTAAATATATTTTTCCAAGTAAACACGGTTACCACAAATAACTCCATAAAATTTGAAAATATTTGGAGAATTATAGAATTTCTGGTGCATTTCTGAAATTGGGTCAGAAATGTTGAAATAGGCTGATATCAGGATATCAGTTGACTAGTTCAGGGGGCAGTAGACTGATAATTCTGTAAAGTTGGGTTTTCAAATAGGTCAGTCGACTGACACAGGCTGAAATTATTTTCAGCAAAGTCGGAATATGCCCAAATGAGTGTAAACGTGTGTATAATCTTTTGGGGGTTAATACACAATGTTTATAATCATTAAAGGTTAAAAAATCCAATAATTGGGATATTATTGGAGCTCTTTTTGATGTGTGGCAAAGGGGGAGAAGTGCTGGGTTTAAGTGGGAAACCAACACACCTTTGTAAGAAATCCAAGCTCAAGGGGAAGCTTAGGTGAAGGGGGAGCATTTGTTGGTAAAGGGGGAGAAGTGCCTTTGCAAGGAAAACCTACTTGAGGGAGAGTTTAGATGAAGGGGGAGCCTAAGGGTAGGTTCTATGATTTGACTTGCTTTGTTGTTTCCCTAACTTAAATGGGTTGCCAAACATCAAAAGGGGAAATTATTGGAGCAATCTAAGTGCCTTGGGTTTTGATGTTTGGGTAAAGGTTTAAGTTAGGTTTATTGTTGTATTTGATATTGCATTGTGAGAATGCAGGATACAGGTATGAAGGAGAAAAGTCCAAGTGGCATCTTCATAAAGGAAGACCCGACAACAAAGACCGAGGTCGAAGGAAGCTTTGCCAAACATCAAAAATGGGGAGATTGTTGGAGCAATCTAGGTGCCTTGGGTTTTGATGTTTGGGTAAAGGTTTAAGTTAGGTTTATTGTTGTATTTGATATTGCATTGTGAGAATGCAGGATACAGGTGCGAAGGAGAAAAGTCCAAGTGACACTTGGCAAAGGAAGACCCAACAACAAAGACCGAGGTCGAAGGAAGCTCCAGAAGGAAATGCGTGAAGGATGGAGAGGCATCCGAGAGACGCAAGACTGATGGAGGAGGCTAGAAGGCTAGGTCTAGGTTGGTCGGGCGAGGACGTGTGCTGAGTGACTGTAGTCGGGGTTGAAACCCTAGGTTTAGGGATTAGGTAGTCGATTGCTGCTGGGAGCAGTCGACTGGTGTTGGGCACAGAAAGATCAGTCAACTGATCTTCTGTGCAGTCGACTGGAATTCGAAAGTTGGGTTGTAACGTTCGAATTCGGGTGGACTAGTCGACTAATAACAGATGGAACAACAACGAGCTCTATTTAAGAGAGCTCGATTTGGTTGGGCAAAGATGGATGAAATAAGATTTGGTAAAGCTTATTAGTAGTCTACAAGTATTCAGGTGTGGATGCAAGGTTGTGGCGAGATTTCTCCACCCATAAGGAGCGACATGAGCTAGCTGGAGGCTTTACGGGGGGTCATCCACTGACAGATCAGGATTGTCCACCTTACGGACTGTCGTGAAGTAGAAGCTTTATCTCCGAACCACGTTAATTTATGAGGTGTCATAGAAAACACAAAAAGTAATTTATGAGGTTTTGTTTTCATGCAAACATCACATAAATGAGATGATGGGATTAAACAAATTGATAAATCATACTGATTAATAATATTCTGAACAAGACATAGAGATAGATGACCAAGACATACGTGCCAAGAGAATTTGTCAATGTGTTCCCCAACATATGCTTTAGTAGAGGCGGGTTGAAGATGGTAGAGGTCATCTTTAATGGTTCCTCAAAGTAGAATAGTTCCTATTGTGAGATCCTTCACAAGACAATGATGAGGTGACGGTGATCGAAGGTTGGCAAGAGGGGGGTTGAATTGCCCCTGAAAATAAAAATTATATCTTTTGTTTATCTTAAACAATGATGTTAGTTAGTTCAAAAACAAACAAAGTATAACATATAAAAATTATAATAGAAATGAAGCAATATTGAAAGAAAGAGACAATTAGAATTTTACTTGGTTTGTAACCGGAAAGGTTGCTAATCCAAGGTAGAATATAGCTCGATTCTCCTGAATAAACTCTTTCGGGCGGAGAAGACTCTTACAAAATGAAAGCTCAGAAAAAGAGTGGAAAACTACAAAGAATTCGTTTGCTCTTGATTGAATTAAATGAATGATTTGGAACTGAGCTGTGGGGGCCTATTTATAGCCCCGGTCAATTCTATCTGAATGCTGACGTGGTACTATAGGGGTGCCCGAGTGTTTAAGGGGGCCTAACACGTGGCTTGAGGGCTATCCGATTCGCAACGTTCACAAACGGCTAGCTAGTAGATAAAATTAGCTCTCAAACGCCTGCATGCACAGGGACGCCCAAGTGCTCGGGCGCCCGTATGCATAGGGGCGCCCGAGAGCCCGGGCACCCCTATGCATAGGGGTGCTCGAGTGACTTTGGTCAGCAACTTGGTGACCAGTCTATAGCGAGTCTTCATGGGTGATTTTTGGGCCTTCCAGAGTTGGGCTCACCCGAACCCACCTCCAGCTTCTCCTCTAGCGAGCTTCCTCCCGGTTTCTCATCTCTCGAACGTCGCGCGCGTCATTCTCGCTCCACCAACATACTCTTCCACAAAACTCCGCATCCCTCGGATGCACCGAGCCTGTCGGCTCCATTCCCGTGTCATCCTTCTCGACCACTGTGTTATCCGCTCGACTTCTTATGCTCTTAAGCTCCTGTACACTTAGACACAGGGATTAAAAATCAACAGGGCCTAACTTGACTCGGTTGACCACATCAAAATTAATTTGGGGTATTTACAATCTCCCCTTTTTGATGTACATCAACCCGAGTTAAGTTAGGGTAACCAAGCATAAAAAAAATAGGAATAAATATATGACAGTGAAAGCAACAAAATTTTTTTTTAAATTAAGTCTACCCTTTTAACTTAATCATATGTCTTCCCATTTGATCACATCAAAAAAATGTTAAGAGAAATACTTACAAGAATGTATAAAAAATTAATCCAACACTCAAAATTTTCAAACTTTTGAAAATGATTTCTAACACAATAATTAGTTGTCAGAAAATTCAATTTTTCAAATTTTAGTCGAAAATTAATTTTTCAAAATATAAAGTCTAATTTTGGAAAATAATTTTCAAAAATTTATTTTTATTTGAAAATTAATCAAATTTTTATTCAAGTTAGAATTTTAATAGACTTATCTTCAGAAAATAGTCAAAGAGAGAATAATTTTCTAACATATTGAAAATTAATTTTGAATTTAATGATGATAAACTTGAGAAATAATTTAAAATTTTTATTTCGACATCAAATAATTTTAAAAAATTTCTCAAAGCTTAAAAGATAATCTCCAGATCCCAAAAAAATTGGATTCGATAAAATTAATTTTTTAAGTATTTTTAAAATTTAAAAATATATTTTTAAATGAAAAATCATAATAAATCCGTTTATCTGTTAAAAATTCTGAAAAAATTTCTATAGATTCTTCAAGTAATATATAAGAAAAGAATAATGATTGGGAGAGTGAAAATCATAGTGAATGACGTGGTACCTTGCATGCACGATCCCCGACGGGTTCACCGTGCCCCCCAGGGTATAGTTTGATTGGGCGGCGGTCGAAGGCCGCCGATGGTGTCCAACCGATAATCGGACGTGTGCATGTAAAGTGCCACGTCATGCCACGTCATGCCATATCATTCACTATGATTTTCACTCTCCTATTTTTACTCTCTCTATCATTGCTCATAAGAAAAATATATATTTATCAGATCAAGTATTAATTACCAAAAAAAATCTCTAACTTAAAAAAGCCTTTATCAGTTTAAGACAGATAGGGACCCAATATAAGTTCTTTCCTACTGGATTAACCAAAAATTTAGATGGAGCATAAGTCCTAGGAATTTTTACAATTTGACCTTTATGAAATTTAAAATGCCAATTGATTTTATCATAATATCTAATTTTTGAATTTTGTAAACAATTTGAACATGCATAGTTATTTTGTAATTTTTCAATTTGAACTTTTAAATTTTTATTTTCACATTTTAACTTATCGTACATTTCTAATGAGCATGAAGAAGATAATTTTCTTTTTAATTTTTAATTTACACATAGATTTAGTCATTTGCTTAATACCAAAATATAATTGGCCAGGAGGTAGAAGACATACCTCACTTACCATATCCTTTTTAAAGTCCAAAGCTTCTCCTTCATCGCTATTGTCTTCTGACGTGGCTTCCCTTCATCAATGCTCTCATCTTCCTGTTGTGAAGCCATCGGTGCAAGTCCAGCGTGTTCCTCGAAATCTGAATCTTCCGATGAATATTTGTCCCATGTCACCTTTAGGTTGTGGACTTTTACCTTTGTTGCCCCTTTTCCTTTGTTCTTCCATTTGGGACAGTTTTCCTTTATGTGCCCCTCTTTATTGCAATTGTAGCAGCAGATTTTCCTTTGCTTCTTACCCTGCACTTTATTAAATTTTTTAGTTTTAAAATACTTAGACAACTTTCTTACTATATACGTTGTGTTTTCTTTATTTTTGAAGATTCCTCTTCATGTTGGATCCTTCTCGTGCTTAGGTGATGCTATCTGTTTTACTTTTTCCTGCAAATTTAGATTTGTGAAATTCTAAAGTAGAAAAAGTTGCTCTAGAGTACTTACCTCAAGATCCTTAGAGATGTAGTAGGTGTCGATTATCAAAGTCCAGTTCGGGGCCCTCGGGAAGGCGTTCAATGCGTACCTTTGCGCGTCCCAATTGCTTACCGACTCTCCGAGGTTGTTGAGTTTCGTCATTAGCTCCTTGAGTTTAGCATGTAGTTGAGCTACTGACTCTCCTTCTTCCAGTCGAAGGTTGCTAAGCTGATTCCGAAGCAGAGCTCTTTTTGCTAGTTTGACTTCGGAGGTACCTTCGTGAAGTTCAAGGAGTTCCCGATTCGGTTGACTTCTTGTACAGGTAGTATGGTTAGCAGATGGTATTCTGCTTTGTCGTTCGTCACAAAGTCAGCTTGTTCCTTCTTTGTTCACAGACTTTCATCTTTGGGTTTATCGTCGACGCCCTTGGGAACAACAAAATTATTTTTCATAATTAAAATGAAATCAAAATCAGTTTTAAAGAAAATCTGCATCTTATGCTTCCAATTCGCGAACTCTCTCTCGAACTTTGGCGGGTAGAAGACTGGCCCGACCATTTTGTAGTTGCTTCAGACAACGATTAGTTTTTCTGGAGCGTCCTGACTTTGATACCAATTGTCAGTGATCGAAGGTCGGCAAGAGGGGGTGAATTGCCCCTAAAAATAAAAAGTATATCTTTGGTTATCATAAATAAAAATGTTAGTTAGTTCAAAAACAAACAAAGTAAAATATATAAAAATTATAACAGAAATGAAGCAATACTGAAAGAAAGAGGCAATCAAAATTTTACTTGGTTTGCAACTAGGAAGTGTAGGATCGATGCACGTGAGAGGGGGGGGTGAATCACGTGACTGTTTTAAAAAATTAAATCAGAGTGCTTTAAAAAGCGTGCACAGTGGAAATAAAAGAGACGAAAAACAATCACACAAACACGAACGATTTTTACTTCGTTCGGAGCCTTCGGCGACTCCTACTCGAAGGCCCAGGTCCCTCGGACCTTTCCGTTGGGCAATCTACTAAAACTCTCTATCGGTCAACCCCGATAGAGTAGGCGAGTACAAATGAATTGAAAGTGTGACAACCCCACACTTTCAAGTAATTAAGTGCAATAAAGTATTAAAAGAAATTCTTCTTTTTACCGACGTCCGGAGTAGGTCGACTCTTTCGGGGCAGCGGGACGTCGTCGGCTCGAAGTGTAGCGTTTCCGGAGCAAGGCGCGAGCGTAGAAGAACTTGAAAGCTTTGGAAAAAGTGTTATTCTTTGAAGAGGGTCGAGGCCCTCTTTATATAGGGCAGGGGGCGCCCGACATGCTCGGGGCGCCCCCCACGTGGCTGTAGATCCGGCGATGCTCCGGTCAAAGCTAATCTCGTCTACTTCGGGATTGCTTTTGACTGGGGCGCCCGACGCGCGCGGGGCGCCCGATTGACCGGTCAAAATCCCATCTTCTGGCTTCGCGAGGGTGAGCTGCAGCCGCCTTCAGTGGCGTGGCACAGTGGGCGCCCGAGACACGCGGGGCGCCCCCAATTGCGCTGCTGTCGGGGCGTTTACCTCTCCGCTGACTTTGGGTTGACTCTGGGGCGCCCGACACATCCGGGGCGCCCTGCTCAGCTACGGCCTCACTCCTTTGAGGCTCTCTGAGCTGCAGAAACACAGTCCTTCGGTCCTGCATCCAGGGTTAGTCCAAAACAAGGATAGCACAATTTTATATGGACTAAAATAAGATACAATTCTAAGTTAATTAGATCCTGTCTCCCAGACCAGGATCTAACCAGGACTCAACTTAGATCACCTAAATGGGTCTAAGTTGGACCGCGCCTAAAGTCCAAGATTGGACTCGTCCTCACTGGGTCGCTCCTCCAGTGACTTACCTTACTTACCCATTGTGCAGCTCTACTTGACTTCTTGATCCTACCAGGACTTCCTGCCAAGGCTCAACCACCTTGGTCTTCTTGCCAAGTCTCAACCAACTTGGTCTTCAGCCAGTTGTCAGGTCCCGCGGACCCAACTGGACTTCCCGCCAGGACTCAACCATCCTGGACTTCAGCCTGGTGTCTGGTCCTAAGTCTTTCAACCCTGCACACTTGGTAAAGAGGTTAAACACACACAACCCTAACTTTAACCACTTTGTCATACATCAAAACCCGAGTTTGACCGTTAGTGCAAACTGCACCAACAATCTCCCCCTTTTTGATGTATTGACAACTCAGGTTAAAGTTAGAGAAAAACTAGCAGATACATGCAAGTAAATAAAAAATAAGCATGAAAGTACATGGAGCAAAATTAAGTAGCAGATAGAATTTTCTAAGCTTTAACCCTACTATTAAATTAAGTAGCAAATAGAATTTTCTAAGCTTTAACCCTACTCTCCCCCTTTGTCATTCATCAAAAAAACATACGTATATTAAGTTACGGAGAGTCGGATCCAAAGCTAAGTGGTAGGGAAAACTAGACTTAGGCAAAATAGATTAAGTAAGATAAATAGCCTAAAAAAAAACTCCCCCTAAATCAATTAACTTAGCTTTTATTAACTTAGCTAACAAATAGTTTTCAACAACATTAATTAGAAATATTTTCAAAGTTAAGCTTGACAATCTTTTTAAAAGAAAATATATAAAAATTTCCCAAAAAATACAGATTTTTCAATGCTAAATAGGAATTGCAAGGAACTATTTATAAGCATAATAACTTTTAAGGGAGTAGAAATATAGGCTAAGTGTTAGAAAAAAACTAGTCTTAAATTTATTAACTTAGCTTTAAAAAATTTCTTTTTTTTTCAGAAAATATAATATCAAAAAAAATTTTAGGGATCAATATTTATCAAAATTTTCAAATGTGTTTTGTTAAAAATGACATTTTGAAAAAGTATTTTGACCTCAGCTCCCCCTGGACCAAGTAATGATTGTGGTCCCTTTTCATATGTCTAACTCTAGTTACTGACTAACTATCTAGATGATAGTAGTGTTCACTGAGTTAGTCAAGTCAAGTAATAATGTCTAGCTCAAATTTCAGTGCAAGACTACTTGACTTGATCACTGTAACGTAGGTATTTTACGCCCAGACTTACTGTGATGCACTGACTTAAGCATTCGGAAGTCCAGGCAGAGTCCTATGCATCTCACAACTGTTCTATGTTTTTGCAAACACAAACAAGGTAATCTTAATGTGTTTTGTGAGATGCGGCTACCTAAATCTATAGGTTCATGCAATTCTAGGGGTCAAGCTTAGGCTAAGTCTGCCAGTTTTGAAAATCAGATTTTGAAAGACAATAAAAGTTTTTGAAAACCACATTTGAAAAGTCCGTGTTTAAGTTAAATTTTGAAATATAATAAACTTTGAAAAACAAGTTTGAAAAAGTCCATGTGTTTAAACTCACAAACTGAAAAAGTTAACTTAAGCTTATCAGGTCAGTCCTAGTCTATAACACACATTCCTATTAATCTTCTCAAGTTGCTAAATTCAGATTCAGGAAGTGGTTTGGTAAATATATCAGCTAGGTTAGACTTGGATTCAACATGGTTAAATTCAATTTCTCCTTTATTTACATGATCTCTGACAAAATGGTGTTTGATTTCTATATGTTTGGTCCTAGAGTGGTGGATTGGGTTTTTGGTTAAATTGATTGAACTTAGGTTATCTATATAAATTTTGACTTTCTTAAAATCTAAGTTAAAATCTTTTAAGGTATGCATCATCCAAAGTAGTTGGGCTACACATTCACCCATTGCTATGTACTCAGCTTCAGTGGTGGATAGGGCAACACAGTGTTGTTTTCTACTAAACCAACTAACTAGTGAGGGTCCTAGAAGTTGGCATCCACCACTGGTACTTTTTCTGTCTAATTTACAGCCAGCATAATCTGAGTCAGAATATCCAATAAGTTCAAACTGGGCTGTTCTAGGGTACCAAATTCCTAAACTTTCTGTCCCTTTGAGATACCTAAATATCCTTTTAACTAGGGTTAGATGTGATTCTTTAGCACATGTTTGATACCTAGCACACATACTAACTGCAAAGAGAATATCAGGTCGACTTGCAGTTAGGTAAAGTAAGCTACCTATAGCACTTCTATAATACTTAAGGTCAACAGGTTTGCCATTTGTGTCACTATCTATAGTTTGATTGGTAGCCATAGGTGTCTTAATTTCTTTAGCACTATCCATTCCAAATTTTCTAAGTAATTCTTTAGTGTATTTTTGTTGATAGACAAAAGTACCCTCACTAGTCTGTTTTATTTGTAGCCCTAAAAAGAAAGTTAATTTACCTACTAAACTCATTTCAAATTCAGTTTCCATTATTTTTGTGAAATCTTGTAAAAAGTCAGAGTTGGTTGAGCCAAATACTATATCATCTACATATACTTGGGCTACAAAAATATCATTTTTTAGGGTTTTAACAAATAGTGTTGGGTCAATTTTGCCTTGGTTAAAGCCTTTAGAAACTAAGTAGTTAGATAGTCTTTCATACCAGGCCCTAGGGGCTTGCTTAAGTCCATATAAGGCTTTCTTAAGTCTAAAGACATAGTCAGGGTGTTCTAAGCTTTCAAAACCAGGAGGTTGACCTACATAAACCTCTTCTTTAATTAGGCCATTCAGGAAGGCTGACTTAACATCCATTTGATAAAGCTTAAATCCCTTATGGGCTGCATAACTTAAGAGCATTCTAATGGATTCAAGTCTGGCTACAGGGGCATAGGTTTCATCATAATCAAGACCTTCTACTTGGCTAAACCCCTTAGCTACTAGCCTAGCCTTATTCTAGACAAAATTGATTAAATTTATGATTTTTGAATTCTCCGCCATTATCGCTCCTAAATCTTTTGATTTTAACCCCCTTTTCATTTTCCGTTAATTTACAAAATTGAGTGAGTGTATCAAAAGTTTCATCTTTATTTTTTAAGAATTTTACCCAGGTAAATCTTGAATAGTCATCGATAATTACTAGGCAGTATAGGTTCCCATTAATTGATTTAACCCCATGTGAGTCAAATAGGTCTAGGTGAATTAATTCCAGAATTGACTTGGTTTGAGTTTGATTAGTTGGTTTGTGGGTTGACCTAGTTTGTTTTCCTTGTTGACAAGCATTACATAAGGTTGACTCAAGGTTAGATAACTTTGGTAGGCCTCTAACTACACCATTTAGTTTAGGTAGTTTTCTGAAGTGAGTATGTGAAAGTCTCCTATGCCAGAGCCAAGTCTCATCCTTATGGGTTAAGAGGCAATTTTCTAAGGGACAGGTTAACTTAATTTCATAAATGTTATTGTGCCTAAGTCCTCTAAGTGTGATGTTTGGGTTGTCATTGTGTTTGATCAGACATTCATTGGATAGGAACCTAACCTTATAACCATTGTCACACAATTGGTTAATGCTTAGTAAATTAAAGTTGAAATTTTCAACAAGTAATACATTGGTTATTATGAAATCAGACTCAAGTTCAATATTGCCTAGGCCAATTACCTTAAGTTTACCGTTGTTTCCAAAAGCAACGGTCCCTAGTCTTTTGTACTTGAGTTCTGTAAATTTGGTGGGATCCCCAGTCATGTGTCTGGAGCATCCACTGTCAATGATCCATTTATTTTCCTACAGTTAAGTAAAAAGTTTTAAACCTAATTAGGTTGAGTTTTTTTTTTGAAAAAAAACTAAAAAGATTTAAACACTTGAGTTTGAATTTTAAATTTGAGTTATGTTAAGTTTGACTTTGAATTTGATTTTAATTTGAATTTTAATTTTAATTTTAATTTGAATTTTAATTTTAATTTTAATTTGAATTTTAATTTTAATTTTAATTTGAATTTGAATTCGAATTTGAATTTGAATTTGAATTTTAATTTTAATTTGAATTTGAATTTTTGAATTTTAATTTTAATTTTAATTTGAATTTTAATTTTAATTTGAATTTTAATTTTAATTTTTGAATTTTAATTTTAATTTGAATTTTAATTTTAATTTGAATTTTAATTTTAATTTGAATTTTAATTTTAATTTGAATTTTAATTTTAATTTTAATTTGAATTTTAATTTTTGAATTTTAATTTTTGAATTTGAATTTGAATTTTAATTTTTGAATTTTAATTTTAATTTGAATTTTAATTTTAATTTTAATTTGAATTTTAATTTTTGAATTTTAATTTTTGAATTATCAATCAATAATTTAAATTTGGTTATCCTTATTCATCTCACTCGGTCTAAGTTATCAATCAAGGGAGTCCTATGATTTTGTGAGATGACTTTGAGTTTGATTAGAAAAGTTAACTTGACCTTGTGTTAGATCCAAGTTTAATCAAGTAGTAATTTAAAAGTACACTTCAATAATTGGCTTCCAGGCCATGGCGAGGCACAGTGGCCTTCTTTGGCCGAAGCCTTATTGGAGCAACAACTATTTTCTAGGCAAAGCCGCTTAAAGAAGTTGAACTTTTGACTTACTCATTGAAAACCTTGGTACTAAATAGTACAAGATTCAAATTAACTTTGAAGCTAATCCTAAGTGCCCACCTGGGCAGAGGCTGATTTTAAGGTGCCAACTAGTTTGGAGCCTCCCCCTAAATTGTAGACTGGGTGTCTAGGGTCAATGTAATGGATGTCCCTTTTTGGGACATAAAATTGATTCTGACCTACTTGCTTTGTTAGATAAGCTTTCGGAACCCACGCTTTTCGTTGATTTTTGCGGGGGTGGATAAAGGAGATAAAAGATCTTTGGTTCGATCTTGATTTATATCCTATCCCAGATTTGTTGTACATGCCCTTTTGTGATCCAAGAATAAGGTCAAGGTTCTTGGATCGGGTTGTGAAAGTTGCTAGTAGATCCTTAAGTTTTAGGACTTCACCCTTTAGGGTTAAGTTTTCAGTTTCAAGCTCAATTAATTTTTGATTTTGAGTTTGTTCAGTTAATGTTCTGGTATTAATTAATTGCTCCTTAAGGTCTTGATTTTCCTTAAGAAGCTGGTCATTTCTAGATTCAGTTTCAAGCAATTTTTTATTTAAAACAGAAATAATTTTAAAGAACTTTTCATTTACTGAATCTAAATATACCTTTGTAGAGCCGTCTGAAAATAGTCCGATCTCTTGGCTCGACTCGTATTCGGAATCCTCGTCTTGATCCGAGTCCGATTCTGGTCCGGTTGCCATCAGTGCGAGGTAGCTTGCGTTCTTCGGTTGTTCATCGTCGGAATCGTCCGAGCTTTCATCCCACGTGGCTTGAAGAGCCTTCTTCTTTTTGTTCTTAGTGGGTTGGTCCTCTTTCTTGTAAGGGCATTCATGTTTGAAGTGCCCTTTTTTGTTACAGCCGAAGCAGATCATTTTACTTTTACCTTCAGTGCTGTAGGGCTTCATTACCTTTTGTATATCTTTCTTTGAAAATTTGTTCTTCCTTCTGGTGAACATTTTTCTTACCAAGTTCACCAGTTGTTCTTCTTCATCAGAGCCTGACTCATCTTCAGGTTCTTCTTGGACTTTTCTCTTTGATTTGGCTTCCTTTGGTGAACCTGCAAATAAAGCTAGCCCTTTCTCGACCTTGGCATTAGTTTGCTCATGCAGCTCTAATTCACAAAACAGTTCATCCAGATTTATTTTTGAAAGGTTCCTAGAAATTTTATAGGCATCTATAATAGATGCCCATAGTGAATTTCTAGGGAATGCATTTAAAGCGTACCTTATGATGTCCCGGTTTTCCTGTTTGTGCCCGATCATGTGGAGTCCATTCAGTATGTCCTTGATCCGGGCGTGGAGTTGGCTAGCAGATTCTCCTTCCTGCATTTTTATATTAAATAACTTATTTAAAAGTAAATCCCTTTTTGTTACCTTGGCATCAGAGGTGCCTTCATGTAGTTCAATTAATTTGTCCCATAGCTCCTTTGCTGAGTCGGTTGGTCCAATTCTGTTTAGCTCCTCTTTGGTAAGTCCGCACTGGAGGGTGTTCTGGGCTTTGAACTCGGTCTGAGCCTTTTTCTTCATTTCTGAGTTCCATCTGTCGGGCCTTAGTGGAGCATTATTTCCCTCATCCATTGGCGGTGTGTAGCTTGTTTGAACTGCAAACCACTGATCCATGTCGGTCTTCAGATAAACCTCCATCCTTCTCTTCCAGTAGGGAAAGTCTTCCCCATTAAAGAGAGGAGGGCGGGCAGTGCTATAGCCTTCACCTTGAGCCATCTGAAATAGACTACACAAGAACTTGTCCCAAGACTAAGTCTTGGATTAGTAGTGTGGTAGAAAAAAGGAGAAGATAGAGAAAAAGTGACTCGAAATGGTGTTGCACCAAATTCGAGTAAAATCACACGAACGGAAAAAATAATCCAAATCTAGGCAACAATACCTAATTTAGATCAAGTGTAGCGAAAAACCAAAACTCGAAAAAAAACTGGATTTCCCCCGGCTCTTATGGTGGTTGCACCGATACAGAGCGTACCAGGCTCTGATACCACTTGTAGGATCGATGCACGTGAGAGGGGGGGGTGAATCACGTGACTGTTTTAAAAAATTAAATCAGAGTGCTTTAAAAAGCGTGCACAGCGGAAATAAAAGAGACGAAAAACAATCACACAAACACGAACGATTTTTACTTCGTTCGGAGCTTTCGGTGACTCCTACTCGAAGGCCCAGGTCCCTCGGACCTTTCCGTTGGGCAATCTACTAAAACTCTCTATCGGTCAACCCCGATAGAGTAGGCGAGTACAAATGAATTGAAAGTGTGACAACCCCACACTTTCAAGTAATTAAGTGCAATAAAGTATTAAAAGAAATTCTTCTTTTTACCGACGTCCGGAGTAGGTCGACTCTTTCGGGGCAGCGGGACGTCGTCGGCTCGAAGTGTAGCGTTTCCGGAGCAAGGCGCGAGCGTAGAAGAACTTGAAAGCTTTGGAAAAAGTGTTATTCTTTGAAGAGGGTCGAGGCCCTCTTTATATAGGGCAGTGGGCGCCCGACATGCTCGGGGCGCCCCCCACGTGGCTGTAGATCCGGCGATGCTCCGGTCAAAGCTAATCTCGTCTACTTCGGGATTGCTTTTGACTGGGGCGCCCGACGCGCGCGGGGCGCCCGATTGACCGGTCAAAATCCCATCTTCTGGCTTCGCGAGGGTGAGCTGCAGCCGCCTTCAGTGGCGTGGCACAGTGGGCGCCCGAGACACGCGGGGCGCCCCCAATTGCGCTGCTGTCGGGGCGTTTACCTCTCCGCTGACTTTGGGTTGACTCTGGGGCGCCCGACACATCCGGGGCGCCCTGCTCAGCTGCGGCCTCACTCCTTTGAGGCTCTCTGAGCTGCAGAAACACAGTCCTTCGGTCCTGCATCCAGGGTTAGTCCAAAACAAGGATAGCACAATTTTATATGGACTAAAATAAGATACAATTCTAAGTTAATTAGATCCTGTCTCCCAGACCAGGATCTAACCAAGACTCAACTTAGATCACCTAAATGGGTCTAAGTTGGACCGCGCCTAAAGTCCAAGATGGACTCGTCCTCACTGGGTCGCTCCTCCAGTGACTTACCTTACTTACCCATTGTGCAGCTCTACTTGACTTCTTGATCCTACCAGGACTTCCTGCCAAGGCTCAACCACCTTGGTCTTCTTGCCAAGTCTCAACCAACTTGGTCTTCAGCCAGTTGTCAGGTCCCGCGGACCCAACTGGACTTCCCGCCAGGACTCAACCATCCTGGACTTCAGCCTGGTGTCTGGTCCTAAGTCTTTCAACCCTGCACACTTGGTAAAGAGGTTAAACACACACAACCCTAACTTTAACCACTTTGTCATACATCAAAACCCGAGTTTGACCGTTAGTGCAAACTGCACCAACAGGAAGGTTGCTAATCTAAGGTAGAATATAGCTCGATTCTCCTGAACAAACTCCTTCAGGCGGAGAAACCTCTTACAAAATTAATGCTAAAAAAAAGGTGGAAACTACAAGGAATGCATTTGCTCTTGACTTAATTGAATGAATGCTTTGGAACTGAGCTCTGGGGGCCTTATAGCCCCGGTCAATTCTATCCGAATGTTGATGTGACACTATAGGAGTGCCTGAGTGCTTGAGGGCGCTTGACACGTGGCTTAAGGGTTATCCGAAGCACAACGTTCGAAAACGACTAACTGGTGAATAAAATTAGCTCTCGAGCGCCTGTATGCACAGGGACGCTCGAATGCTCGAGCGTCATATGCATAGGAGCGGCCGAGAGCCCGGGCACCCTTATTCAAGGGGTGCCCAAGTGACTTTGGTCAGTAACTTGCTGACGAGTCTCCAGCGGGTCTTCATGGGTGATTTTCGAGCCTTCCAGATCAGTTGGGTTCACCCGAACCCTCCTCCGACCTTCTCCTCGAGCGAGTTTCCTCCCGGCTTCTCGTCTCTTGGACACCGCACGTGTCCTGCTCGCTCCACCGACGTACTCTTTCGCAGAACTCTGCATCCCTCGGATGCACCGAGCCCGTCGGCTTCCTTCCCATGCCATCCTTCTCGACCGCTGCATCTTCCGCTCAACTTCCTGCACTTCTAAGCTCCTGCTCACTTAGACACAGGGATTAAAAACCAGCAGGACCTAACTTGACTCGGTTGACCAAATCAAAATCAACCTGGGATACTTACATGAGGATGAAATTCAAATAACATATTATTATCAAGAGCAAATTGACACACGGAAATCAAATTTTAAGTTATAGGGGACATGAAGAGTGTTGTGCATACGAAAAATTCTACCACATGAGTGAAAGGATATATTTCCAAGGTGAGTAATTTGCAAACCTGAGCCATTACCTATTTGACCATGTCGGATCTATTATAAGGTGAAGCTTCTATGAGAATATCATACTTTGGTGTAACATGATTAGTGACTCTAGAATCCGGATGCCAACATAGGGTCTCAGGAGTTGATGAAACAATATTAGGAGAGATAGAAATGGTATTGCGCTCTGGAATGAGATGACTCAGCTGTAAATTGCCCAAACAAAGGCGGTGGTCGATTTGAAGATATAGGACTGCATTGTGAAATAGTTGATTGTCTTAAAGTTGTAGATCACCAACGAAATTTGAGTCAAATCTTTTATGACATTGAATATCAATATGTCCAATTCTGAGATAAATCTAGCATCTTCTCCGACTATATGATCAGTCAAATCATCTAGAGCAATGATGACCAATATGATCAATGATATGATAAATTTGACATCGTTCTGAACTTTACTTTTGATCTTCTTGATATCGTTGAGTATTTGACATCGAAATAATTTCGCTTTTGACTTGTTGAAAAATAAATTAAATAGGAAGTTACACAAATAATGGCACTGGTGCGGCCGGTCGGCTAGAAATGGAAGTGATGGAGATAGTAGGCTAGCGGCACATATGATAGTATGTAGTCGTGAAGGAGGAAGCTAAGAAGTTACCGGAGGTCGCGAAGTTACCGGAGGGGAAGCTTGCGAGGAAAAAAGATCAGAAAAAAAAGAAAAAAAAAGCAGAACAAACAAAAACAACGAAAAGCATAGGGCAAACAAATGAAAAGCAGAGGAGAAAAAAAGCATAAAACACAATTAAAAAACGAAAAGGATGATTAAGAAAAAGAAACAAAAAAATAAACAGGATTAGAAAGAAAATAAATATTAGAGGAGACCACAAGAAAACAAATAGAAGAGGAAATCAAAATGTCATTGAATATATGGTGAAAGATTAAATAGAAAATTATCATAAATTCCCTAATAACAAATTCAACTTCTTTCTTAGTCTCTATATCAAAAAAAATTATTTCAACACTCTATGTGTAAAATTTTATTTGCTTCAACCATCGATTTACCTAATTATCCTCATTTTTTTTATGTACAAATAGTCCGAAATAAAATATAATTCTTCCAAATTCAACATCATTTAATTAGAATCTAGTATATTTTCTATCAAATTGAGTATGCCCCAATTAATTCATTCTAAGTCAATTGATTAGTATGAACTCTTAATCAATTGATCAAACAGAAAAAAGAGTTATACTCAATTTGATAGAACATATACTAAATTTTAATGTAAATATGCTGAATTTAGGAAAAATTATTCTTACTTTTGGACTTTTTATATCTATAAAAAATAAGAGTGATGTTCTCTTATGACAAATACAACTGATCGATTATCGATCAATTTCTAATCAATCGGAATTCCTCAATTGATTGCCTCTATTAACATATGGAAACTGAGGAGGGGCTAAATGTAAAAATCTCTAAAATTAAGGATAAAGGTTGGATTACCTAAACATGGAAGGCCTTTTTGCAAAAGTGTTACACCTTATAACCCTACCTTTTTCTTTCACCTTGTCACATGATCACAGAGTTGTGATTTCCTCCCTTTTCCGTGAGCAGCTAGACGACGACGACTTCTTCCTCTCTGGCGAAACTCCACTTCAGGGAGATGTCGACGATCCCTCTTTACTTCTTCTCCTCCTCTCTGTGCCACAACCCGTCGTGAGCACGAATCTTCTCCTTCCCTGCAAGACAGCGTCGACGCCTCTCCTCCTCACCGTCGGCGACAAATTGGGTTAGCTACTGCCAAATATGTTTTTTTAGGGTTCCTTTTGAAACAAACTTTGATTGTGGTTAGAACTTTCATTTGGGATTTTGGATTCTATTTTTGAGTGATTGGGCTTAAAAGGATGCTTGATTTTGTTTAATTTGGAGTGGTTGTGTATCCCTTGGTCTGATACTGTATCGCAAGGTTTGTTTAGATTGCATGTTAAGATAAATCTGTGGGTTGGTCTTGGAGTTTCACTGTGACTTGAGGTATTAAGTTTTGCTGTGTGAATTGGGTTGAAGCTTGTAAATGGTTGTAGGTTGGGTTGGGATTAAGTAATTGCATTAGTTAAGCCTTGCTGTGTATCCTTGATTTGTTGCCGTGGGCAACATGAATAATAATAATTATTATTATTATTATAATATATATATATATATATATATATATAGAGGAGTGATCTCCTGAGCGACAAAACTTGCGCGCCCATGCGCGACAAGTTTCATGATCGGTCGCGTGACCGATCAGGCACTCTCCGAGGGGCTTGCTGACCAACGACGGCCTCCGGCCGCCGCCCCTAACATCATATTATAACTAAGAGGGATTGGTGAACCCGTCGGGGCTTGCTGACCAACGGCGGCCTCCGGCCGCCACCCCGAACACCATACTATAACCAAGAGGGATTGGCGAACCCGTCGGGGCTTGCTGACCAACGGCGGCCTTCGGCCGCTGCCCCGAACACCATACTATAACCAAGAGGAATTGGTGAACCCGTCGGGGCTTGCTGACCAACGGCGGCCTCCGGCCGGCGCCCCGAACACCATACTATAACCAAGAGGGATTGGTGAACCCGTCGGGGCTTGCTAACCAACGGCGGCCTCCGGCCGCTGCCCCGAACACCATACTATAACCAAGAGGGATTAGTGAATCCGTTGAGCTCATCGCACCCTCCGCCCGTCATTGCTAGTCACCGGCTCGCCGCCCTCGGAGAGTGACCGATCAGGAACTTGCCTGATCGGTCACTTGACCGATCAGGAACTTGCCTGATCGGTCACTTGACCGATCAGGAAGCTTGTCGCGCGCTAGCGCGGAGGTTTTGTCGCTCAGGAGATCAAAACCGTATATATATATATATATATATATATATATAGAGAGAGAGAGAGAGAGAGAGAGAGAGAGAGAGAGAGAGAGGTTGTAAAGATATGTATCGTGTGTTATTGTTGGGTATTGAACCCATCACTCAAATTAAGCTTGGGCTAGGTCTAACATAAACCTAATCTTGATAATTTAGAATATTATGAGTTAAACATTTAATTATGATTAATTAAATGAAATGAGATAATTAGGATGACTATAATTAATTAGGATAGCTAGTTTAGCTAAATATCATATATTGTAATAGCTAAACATGTGTCATTTATTATAGGACACTGATTGGACATGGATTAGCTGGACGGACGGTTCTTTTCAGTATTATACACGTCATTTACGAGGCGGGTACCTTCTGACTTATCTTTGTAGATATTTTAGATTTTTATACATGATTTTTCTTATGGATAGTAGTAGGATGTACATTTGTCTGTCTTTGTTTTCATGCTTGATACTTACTGCTTAACTCTTTGATATGTTCATATTTATTTTCATACATTCTTTGTGCTTGATACTCTGATTTTAGAGAGTACACGTATTATTGATATCGAATATTATTGCATGCATGTCTAATAAGTTATTTGTGTGTCATGATTTATGCTTCAGACCTGTGCATGTCATTTTGAAGTTTGCTTGATGGTGTTAGCGTCATGCACTATCTTTGCATTATTGCATAAATGGTGATCCCTGGCTCCCTTGTGATTGAGACGGGTCGTCATTCATATGAGGATCTGCGCACATTGTCACTCATGAGTTAGTGTACTATCAGGAGGGTGTATGCAGTTGCCTTGTCAAGGCTCCGCTCGGTCGCTCATGGGTAGTGGTCTCCGCAGCATGGTAGTAGATAGGGATCCCTCCTCTTTCTTGTGATATGAGAAGATGAGAGCGATGCTCCTCATATGACTTGGGGTAGGAGGGTGTTCTCTACCAGCATCCTATCCACTCGATCACTCAGGAGCAGTGATGGTAGAATGCGTACAGTTGTCATAGCCCTACTCACTCGACATCACACATGACTCGTGATGGTGGTTGACTGACATCAGGGGTGACCATGTTATTGCATTATGTGCATGATTGCATAAATTGTATTATTTGTGTTTGTTGCATTTGTTTGAACTATATATGTTGCTGCATTTGGATGACATGCACATATAGGAGGTATTTTGTTTGCTTATGGTCTGGTGACAATTCAAGTTCGGGGATTTGTGACCATCATATCCCGCAAGTGAGTTTGATGTGGGTATATCTTGCATGTAGTGTATCGATCATATATTTTGATTTTCCCTTTGAGACTATATCTGTTTGCTTCTATGTTGCTATTGTATAACCTTTTTACCACCATGCATATCTATCTATTTATATATCCGTGGAGTCCCCCTGGACTCATAATCATTTGCTTGTTTTCCCTTTTCATGATGACGCCACTAGGAGACCCCAGTAGTCGACCCCGCTGATTTCGTAGTATTTTTGTTTTGTCCTCATTTTCTTTGGTTATGGTTGAGATGTACTTTTCTTTGATATATGTCTTGTGAACTTGTTGAACATGTTATGGTTTTATGTATTTATGTGTTGGTCTGCCCGGAGGATATTTTGGAGTTTTTGGTTTGGATTTGCAGTGACTGCGTCGATACATTTTTGTTAGTAGTGATGGATGTTTGTTTACCTTCAAATTAATCTTTATTTACTATATTATCGGTGTAGATGTGTGTGGAGGTCATGGAGGTCATAGGGTCATATTATGTATGTACAATGGATTCAGATTGTCCGTCGTACAGAGGAGGTACTGTCCGATTTATGTCAGACTGGCAGCTCCCTCAAAATATTTAAAAATAATAAAGGTAATTACGTAAATCGGTATATATTAGGGAGTTGAAGTAAATAAAATTTTGCATGTAAGAAATGGAAAAGAATTTTTTCTAATATGGCGAGTGATAACAAAGTTTAAGATGTAAATGGGGATTTAAAGATAATTTTTATAAGATTTGATTAAAAGGAAAATAAAAAATAATTATTTTTGGATGATAGTATAGGATCCCGTAGTACAACAACAGTGTAACAAATAAAAATCCATTTTACACTATCCTTTATTTTTCACACAATTAAAGAGAAGTAGAGAGAAGCTACGCTACGAATCAGCAATCACGGCTTCTCGTCGTCGCGCCGATCGAACAAGACGAGGCCGCAAAATCCGCCCACCGTCACACCGGCGGCCACCAGCCAAATGAGGGCCCCCAGAGCCGGCGGCAGGACCGCCGACACCCTGAAGCTGAACCCCACCATGAGCGCCGCCGCCAGCGCCCAGATCACCGCCTTCAGCCTCCGCCTCTGCTCTGCCGTGCCCTCCCCCGCCGCCGCCCGCTCGAACCTTCCGAGGCAGTAGAAGAGAGCCAGAAGGTCGGAGTAGGAGAACAGTACGAAGGCAAAACTCCAGGGATCGTCGCGCGCCCTGTAGCCGTAGACTGCGGCGCTGGCGCTGAGGTAGAACAGGGGAAACACGGACAGCCAAGTGCGGCGGCGGGGGGAGTCGACGGGGCGCGGCGGCCCCGGCGGTTCGCTGCCGTGATCGTCTTGCTTATTTCTTCCTGCCATCGCAGCAAATAGAGAGCTCTGGAAGTGCAAACTGAGAATTAACCTGCAAGTATTTGGATTCATGCCAAATCTATCGTATAAATAACATCGGTTAACCGACATGCCTGCAACTTGGGAGCCAAGCAACGCATCACTTTCGCAGAAAATGGAAGCAAATCCGTCGAAGCTTCTCGGACGTGATGTCCGATACTATATATATATATATATATATATATATAAAAGCATAGCAAAACTCTATCCTTTTATTATAATATAATATATATATATATATATATATATATAATACTAGCACACGTATTATACGTGTAATTGTAATATAATATATGAATATATAAAAATTTATATCAGTTTAAAATTAAAATTTGTTTAATAAAAACTTCAATTTTTAATTTTGAAAATTATAAAATTATCTTTTTAAATTTAATAAATCATTTTCTTAAATTTTAATTTTAGATTAAGATTTAAATTTTTCTTTTTAAAATTTATAATTATAAATTTATCTTTTAAATTTATACTTTAAGTTTTGTATTTTTATTTTTTGAATTTTAAAATTTAAAAAATTAAAAATTAAAATTAATAATAAATTTTTAAAAAAAATTGGTGTGAGAAAGAAGAGTTTGTTAGTAAAGTAACCAGATTCTTAGTTACATTAGTAAAATAGGAGAAAAAAAGACATTATCATTCATGATTTAAAATTTAAAATTTAAAATTTATTAAAATTTTAATTTAGGAGCAGAATAATACAGTTTCAATATTATATTGCCTATATAATTTTAATATTTTAATATATAAAATATATTAATTAAAAATATTTTAAAAATAGATAATCTAATTTAAAATTTTAAAAAAAATAATTGATTTTTTTTTAAAAATACGAGATTACATCGGCCCGTGGTATAACATTGTAAATCATTTTCTTAATTATGAGAATAATTAAACAAAATTCATTTTAAAAAGAAAAAATTATACATAATTTTAATAATACTCTTATTTTGAATTATTTAAATTATACATAATTTTAATTAAAATTATTTAAACTTAATTTAAATTACTTTAGTATGATCAAGATTATCTTATATTATTATAATAGTTATTTGATAACAACTAAAATATTGTAAGCAACCCATTCACTATTATTAACAATTATTAATTAACTATTAGAATTATTTAATAATATTATTATAATTATTTTAAGCATATTAAAATAATTTTGATTAAATTTAAATAATATTGATAAAATATTTTTAAATAAAAAAAATTTATCTATAAATTTATAACAAAGTTGAATCGGTATTTTTTAATAATATTTATTTTTAAAAAAATATTTCATAAAATTACCTAACATATTTTTTATTTTCTATATTATTTAAATATATATTAAGATGAGATCTGCCCATTCACCTAACCAAAATGACAAAGTAGTTCAATTTTAGTTGAGCTAACGTGACGTTGATTAAGTGCTACGCGTCCATGGCTCATCAATTTTAGTTGATATTGTCAACAAGCTTATGTGCATTTATAAACAAATTAAAATGCCATAATTGATTGTTATTTGAACAAAAAAATAATTTTTTCTTTAAATGAAAATTCATGAATTGCTATTTAATAACCATTAAATAAGTGTCGGGGAAAAAATAGGTTGTATTTAATTTCCTAATCCTTTTCCGACTATGCAATCAAGTGCCTTTTCATTTTTACTATGCCATGTCTAAATTCAATTCTCTTAATTTTGTTTCCATTATCTTCTTTCCCTTGATTAAAATTATCAATGCCATTGAGGAGAAAGTTGATAATGATATATATAACAAATGTTTTAAGTATATTGTTATGTTACTTGCCATTTTATTTATTTGATGTCTAGATGATTGTGATGGTTTTCAATGATGGTAAAATCTAGACATTGAACATAACAACATGGGTAGCACGATTGAATGAATAGTCAATATCGAGAAGATATCCAAAGTCAATCGAAAGCTGAAGTATTTCTTACTCGGCTGTTGCCAACTCAACCAAGGGAAAGTTCTCATAGCTAAATTTCGTCAAGATAAGAACGCACTATAAACTTATCATGATGAGCGTGTACCACGTATATATATATTATTTGCTTAGTTGTTATCCAGTGGTCCAGTGTTAAAAACGACACTTCAAACTCGGTTCAGAAAATTTTTCGGAAACTTTTTCTGGAAAAGAATTAAGGTTTACAAACTATGGAAGAGATTTGGAGGATTAGATTACCCTAAACTTAAGTTTAAAGGGCTAAATACAAAAAAAAAACCCTAAACTAGGAGGAACTAAATTACTAAAGAACTTGAAGGGTAGGGATTAGAAATGTTACGATGGAAGGGGTTAAATGTAAAAGACCCAGTCGACGCCCGTTTGGGGCTAAATTGCATTTCCCCCTCCTTCCCTTGGCTCGAAGCCAAGCAAACCGCCGATGCCCGTTTTCCTCCTCAAATTTGCCGACCGCCCTTGGCCTCGATCAACCTAGCCAACTTCTCCTTCTCGTTTTGGTCTCTCCCTTGTGCAACCCCAAGCCTCCACACCACAGTTCGTCAGGGAGCTTCAAATCGAGGTTCGGGTGGTATCCTTAGGGTACATTTGGTTCAAGTTATTAGATATAATCTTAGTTATGTGATTACCAAGTAATAACATAACCAAGGTAATGAGGAATAAAACATAACCTGAAGTTGTTTGATTCAATTTAGTTAATCAAATAAAATCTTATTTGTTTGGAGGTAATAGTTTATGACATAATATAATATTTTACCGTATTACTTTTTAGTTAAATTTAAGTATAATAATATTATATGCTTATAAATTTAAAATAAAAAGCAAAATGATATTATATACATATTCGTACCCTCGGTCGCCGGGTTGCCGGGTCGCCGGCTGCCGACGGTGGTCGCCGGTCGTCGTTGCTGGTTGTCAGCCACGAATAATGGTCGTCGACCGTTGTTGCCGGTCACCGACCGTCAGCAGTCGTCAGTCGCCGTTGGAGTCGATCGCCGGTCGCCGGTCGTTGCCGGTGGTCACCCGCGAATAATGTCTCTTTTATTAAGGTAAATATTGGAGGATAATTTTGAAAAGATAAGTTTCATAACCCCGGAATCAAGAAAAACCTTGCTTTCCTAAGGTTTTTCAATTCCGGGTTGCATGCGCCTTTTGCTGACGTGTCGGGCATCGAGCATTACTTGGGAATCGCTGATTATCTAAACCAAACAAGATTTTTGTTGATAACCTTGGATGGATAACCAAGGTTATCAAGGATAACCCCCAACTAGATGCACCCTTAGAGTTAAGCGATGCCGACACAACCATTATCAGGTAGGGATTTGATTCCTTTTTGGATGAATCGGGGATGTTGTTGCTTAGGTGATACCACTGCTTGAGCCGAACTGGATTATTCCTAGGGGAAAGTTGATCTTGCTGTGCGAGAGCTGGTGGTGCCAAATTAGGTCTGGAATTTGCTGGCCAGCTATAAACTCAGGTAAGAGTGTTAATAAGGTTAGATCTTTGAGCTTAGTTTTTGATTGAAGGCTTTGAATTCATTTTGTTGTGGAGTTCTTGTTATTGATGTGTTTTGTTCTAATGGAGAGGTTTTTGGTTTTTCTATTTATACCGTAAGTGTTATTTCTTGGCTCTTTCGTTGTGCTAGTGTCGATTTCTACCTTACTAGTTAAGTTGGATTCTGATTTGTTACCGTGATTGATTTCTTTTGGAGTTGATTTGGGTTTAAATTCTGGATTGGAAGTGTTCTTGGAACGTTACTGCTTGGATGTTGGTTTTTGAAATAAAATGGTGTAGGTCTTGTTTCTTCTCTGCCGTGAGACAAATTCTGTATAGATCCGACTCTGGTAGGGATTCTAGTTAGGAGGAGATCATGTTGATGTTCTTCCCCTATCATTTGCTACCGAGAGTTCCATGAATGGGGAATTTTGTTCGAAGTTGTTTTGTGTCTTGGACCTGGTTGTCCAGTAGGGTTGCATTGAATTGGATTAGTTCTGTTTCTGAACATGTGATGTTTTCCTTGATTTGGGTTATGTTCATCCTCTCTTGTTCCATAAGGATATTTGATACGAGTTGTAGGTCTTGGGTTTTCTTTTCCTCACCGTGAGGCACCTTGCTAGAGTAGGATACTATTTGGATTAGCTGATGGGATGAGTTATGGACTGGGATCTAGTGTTAGTGGGTTGGATTTGGATTAAACTTAGACTAAACTTAAATTTGAAATCTAATTCCAAAGAAACGTGGGATAATCATTTAATTAGTGGTAATTAAATGAAATACTATGATTAGGTAAACCCTAATACAATTTAGGGACTTGTTAACTAGTTACTATTTGTGTAATAGCTATTTAAATATGACCTTTGATATATGACACTGATTGAGTTGCTTCTGGATTATTGGACGGGAGGTTCTCTTCTGATATGAGTATCATCATTTGAGGTGGGTACTTCCTGCTTGTCTTCGTTAGTTGCACTTTATCTTTATGCATGACCTGCTTATGTTTGTTGCAGTAAGTTTTATTATCTTATATCTGCTACCGTTGTTATCCTACTTAATACTTATTATTTGATCTTTGATATTATCTAATTCTTGTCTATACAGTCTCGTTATTTGACATCTGATTATGTATAGTATGTATGTGAGCATGTGTACGTAGATATAGTAGCATGTCACTTTATATATGCACTGATTGATTCTGGTTATACTTGCATGCGTACCTATATGTATGATAATTAGGTTATGCGATATGATACATGTGTTCGACTTGTGCATGTTTGGTTGAGTTATGTATGATGACCTGATGGGTGTTGCATGTGTTAAAGTCATGCGTCATCATATCCTTGCACTGTTGCATGCTGGCGATCATCGACATCCCTTATGGTCTGAGCCCATCGCCATTACATGATCTGCACACGTGACCACTCATAGGTTAATGGATATCGTGGGGTGTGTGCAGTTGCTCTGTGTTGCTCCGCTCGAACGCTCACAGATAGTGATTCCGGAGCGTGGTAGCAGGCAGGGATCCCTCCTCTTTCCAGTGATCAGAGGAGATGAGAGCGATGCTCCTCCATATGACTTGGGGTAGGAGGGTGGTCCTCCGACAGCATCCTGTCCACTCGGTCACTCAGGAGCAGTGATGACAGAGTGTGTACAATTGTCATAGCTCTACCTACTCGGCTGACATATATGACATGTCTCGGTAGCTTGATTGGCGTCAGGAGTGACACATGTCATTGCATCATGTGCATATGATGCATTGTGTATTTGATTGTGATTACTACATTTGTTTGTTATATATGTTTGATGATTAACGAGGTTTTTCCAACCAACCTCGGGCGACCGGCCCGGCCACACGAAAATTTTCCACCGGCCGCTAGGATAAATCGGGAAGCGCTCGCAGAGCCTGCACCTGCTCATATTATGTGTTTGGCATGCACATACAGAATATATTATGTGTTTCGTTCGATGACCATGCACCTGCTCATATGATAGAGCCTTTTATGATCAGGATAGGCCGATTTTCAGTATGTACATTCATTCGATATTTTCAGTTATGCATATTCTGATATCTCCTTGAGACTGTATCATATTGTTTCATTATAGCTTGTACAACTATTTATGTTGTCATGCATATCTATTTTATACCCGCAGAGTCCACTTGGAATCACCACCCATTACTCCGTTTTTGTTTTCAAGTTGATTGGACGCTAGGGGAGCTCAGTTGCCAGTTCTAGGTCCCAACGACTCCGACTTTAGGTTTTCTGCATTGTTTATGCTTTCTATTATAACATATTCCTTACACTATATTTATTTTTACGTTATTGACTTGTATTGTGTTATATTGATGTGTGATTTATATTTTTGAGTCATCTGTTAGACTTTATGTGATGTTTTACTGCGTGACTGTCCGGAGGGCAGATCAGGTAAGTCGTTTGGGATTTTAGTGATATAGATGCATTTCTTTTATTTGCTCTGGTTGGAATTGACCGTTATGTCTTTATTTAAGGCTAGAGGTCATATATATTGTGTGGGTGCTTGTATTAATTTTTTAAATTGTCCGTCGTACAGGGGAGATGTTGTCTGATGTATATTGGACCAGTAGCTCCTCTCCAAGGGCGTGACATCCGGTCCTATATTTCACCCATGTAATAAATTCAGAAAGTGAGTCAGCCCATAGCCACAGAGTCGTCTTCGGGGGAGGCAACATAGATAGCTGCCTACGACCTTCCTATTTTAGAGGTCTTCAAATTATTTAGATTACCTATTAAATTTGATAATATATTAACTTTTTAAAGTATATATGATTAGAACTTACATAAAGTAGGACTCAAAATATCAAAAATTTATTTTATATATATATATATATATATATATATATATATATATATATATATATATATATATATATATATATGATCCTGTCGCGAAGTGAGGTGAACTCCCAAGAGCACGTAGTCTCCCAAGGATCACGAGCTGCAGAGGCTGGCTCCGATCTGCAAAGAAAGGACCATTAGTGAACCCGCCGGGAAAAGTCCCCAGCAAGACACTCCGACGGTCAAGTCAGTCCTGGTAGTAAAAGAGCAAAAGCAATGGAACAGTAGTAAAAACACTATTCTGCGTACCTAGGGGACGAGGAGCAGAGATGCTTATATAGCCTAGGGAGCTGACAGCTTCTACCCGCTCTATCACCTTTTGTCGTATACGAGGATAGGGTAAGGCACAGCCAGGGTGGCAGAGTATTGTGTCACATACCGGAATAAGAAAAGGAACGTTGTCAACTTATGGGCTAGCGCCATCAGGCACCGCTCGGCCTGACACGGGCATAGGCGGTTTCGGTACGAGATGCCAGGGAATGGAAGGTAGAGCATGTCGTCAGCGAGATACTCGCGATTCAGGCCTGAATGATGTCAGCTCTGCGCCGATCCCGTACTTCTTCTGCTAGTCCTGTGTTAGGGAGTGGGTGTTCCTGTGGATCACGACAAAACCTTGAGTGCTAGCACCGATTGGCAGCTCAGAATGCTAGTGTCGACTGGCAGCTCAGAGTGTTCCCGGGTCCTACGGCTGCTGCCCCTGTAATGGTGCTTCCCGAAGTAGGATAAGCCTGGATTGACCTACCCGATCGGACTCAGCTGGACCCAGGAGGAGGTAATCGAAGACCTGGTATATTTCTGCCTTGGGGCTTCTCTGACTCGTGACCCTCTCGACTCGAGGTTCCCCTAACTCGAAGGCATTCCGTTACGAACCGACCGTCCCGGTTGGGATTGGTGTCCTACTGGCTTCGGAGGAAACAAGCCGTACCACCCACCTGGGCCTTGCGCTCGGTGGGCTCTTGGGCCCCCGACTATCTCCATCTGACAGGGTGTCAGGCTGACAAGCCATGTTACATTCAAGCTGGCCGAGATCAATAAATATATATATATAGTTCATATTTTTTTTTCTCATCTAATTATTTTTCATTTAAAAATTAACTTAGGTCTCCAACAAGCCTTCAATTTTTTGAAGAGTGCCTTGCGTAGCCTATTAACCCAACACATCATGTCTTCAAGCATCGTAAGCGTCCAAAAATGCATGTGAGAATCAAACCATCGACACTTAATGTGCCCCTTCTTGCCTCTTGCCAACACGCCATGTCCTGGGCCCAGCGGGAACTGCTTATGGTCAGTTTCATGAAAAATTTTTTTATCGAACACCAAAATAAATCGGGAAGTGCTCATGATGAATGATCTAGAAATCTAGCGTTTTAGGATTTACAGACTATTTGAAGAATTTTTTTTACAAATACATTATAGTTGGGGATCGAACTGTGAATGTCTAGGATAATGATTAATCACCCTATCACTACATTATAGTTCCGAGGGCGTGCTTATAGTCAAATAAGAACTATGGGTAGAAAAGTTTCAACCTCAATTGATCAACTTGTTGATGTTAATTGGTTGATAAAATAAGAAATGAAGGCGTATGATATATTTTTTTAGAAGGACCATCAAAAACTTAAAGACCTTTCAAAATTTGAGGGATGGTGTTTGGTATAAGCATGCAAGTTGTAACACCTAAACCTTTTATCCAACCAAAAATTTTAGTTGTGTTTGCCACTTATGTATATTTTATAACATCAACTAATATGCGGCACTATATTTTTTTTTTAAAATATATATCAGAAATTTAAATCTTATAACTGATTAATTTTGAGATAGATGATCTAAACTTTATATGCGTGGGAATCGAATGGGAAATCTATCCCGTCTCTTACCACCATATGGATTGCCACCATGTGTGGTGCAGCTTTGGTTGAAATATATGTACTTAGTCTGTTAAAGCAAAATCACTTGGAAGTTATACAGATTTTACAGGAAACTATTAAGACACAAAAGGAATTGCAGAAAGCTGTTCTTCAATTACAAAAGGAAGTACTATACAGCAAACCGGAGGTTCAGATTATTGCCCTTTCAAAAGAACTCCGTGAGCAGATCAGAAGTCTTGATGAAATCATGAAGGAAGTAAAGAGACAAGTTTCATGAGTAATATCAATCTACCTTCTTCATCAAAAACCAAAGTTTATGATGATGCACTAGTCAATACTGAAGAGGTTAGTTCCCCAGCAATTGGCTTTATTATTGCAAAAGAAGCTACTAATAAAGACATCAACAGACAACTCAATACTGTGATTGAATTGCTACTAAAAATCAATGAAAAATTAGAAAGGCTTCTGGTGAAACCTGTTTCTAATAATTCTGAGCAAGTAGCAAGTATTGCCAAACAGCTTGAAGGTTTGACTTTGGGAGCAGTAAAAGCAGCACCGCTCAAGAAGGTACCCTTTTATGTTTATCGTGATCCATTAAAAATTTTTAAAGAAGAAAAGAAGAAGTTGATCATTGACGAAGAAAGGAGAAAGGCAGTGTTGGAAGAAGCTGATAAATGACAACAACCAGAAATAGGCCAACAATTACTGAGGTAAACACTACAGGAGTAGTAGAACCAGCAGTCTCCTCTCAAGAAGATCAAATAAGAAGTTATAGAAGAATGGCAAGGCTCAGATATGAAGCTCAGCGAAGATTGCATAATTCAAGAAATGGATCAAGGACACTGGAGAGCCAGCTAAATCCAGAAGCTGAACTTGAACTATCTCAAAGGAGGAGAGCTTCACTAGTTCCAGCAGAAACCCTTTATACAACAAATTGGTCTGAACCAAGACATAGGGTTTATCAGCATTATTCTGAAACAAGAATCTTGGTCACCGGGGGACAGCAAAATTTACCCCTAATAAACCAAGAAAGTTACTCAATACTTCGCAGGGAAGGTATGCAACTAATCCATCTCGGGTTAGTAATGATTCGTATACATGCTTTGCATCGCAGGAATGCTGGAGTAAATGCCTTGGTTGTCCTTAGAGACACACGATGGAGAGATGATAGGTCTATAATTGGCACTATGGAGGTGGATCTTTCTGGGGGAACACAACTCGTGTATATTGCCCCAAATATGCTGTTAAGTTTGGATGATTTCTTTCATCATATTGAATTGGCAATCCAAACTCATGGCTATGAAGACTGGAATATGGCGGAATCTAATCTACTAATAACCCGAGGATTAATTGGTAGATTAACCAATACCAGTCATGCAGGTTTTCGGTATAATGTACAAAATGTTGCAGATTACTTGGCCAGTACAGGTATTCATGCGGTAGCTGCGGCTCCCAGAACTATTAATGAATTGCAAGGAATGAGGTGGACTTTACAGCCACCAACTGCTGGTCAAATTCGTAATCCACAATCAGTAAGAACCACTACTCTATTAGATGGTTCTATTGTTCTTTCTTTTCAGGGGTATCAATCAACAGGAAACCCCCAACCAAGAAGACTGAGCAGCATGGATATTGAGGAAATCAAGGGGGAAGGAGAAGGTGAGGAAGAATTTGTAGGGATGCTAACACATGAATATGCTTTTCCTATTTTTCATGAAGCACCCGAAGGATGGGAGTATCCAGCTCCTGGAGGATGGGATGAACCTAACCCAAGAAGCAGGTGGGATACTCTGGGGGAACCCAGCGGTAAATTTAATTATTATGTTAATTATACACCACCACCCCCAACGCCTTGGGTAATCCCAACAAAGCCTCAGTGGGATGACACTGACGATGAAAGGAATGATGATGATCAAGAAATAGTTCTCCCGAGTATTTGGGAAGACACACCATGGGAAGACGATCCAGAACTGGATCCAGCTGAATTTGCCCCCTTAACTCAAGAAGAGGAAGATAATTATCATAGTTTATTTCTTAATTTAGAAGATCAAGAAATGGACTACCCAGTACTTGAAGAACGCCCCTCTTCCCCAGATTCAGTAATTCCTGAAGGTATTCAACAACCAGCACCACACTGGTCTGATTCAGATTCTGAAACAGAGGAATACTGGAGACAAACGGTTCATCAGGTAGAGCAAGCGGAGGAGATTTATTATGAGGAAAACTTACCCAGGCAAATGGGTCAGTTATCTATTACAGAAGAAAATAACCAAGAGCCTAATAACCAGCTAAATCAAAATGATAGCAGGAACCAAGAGGCGATTCATGCAGGAACAGATGACCCACTGATAGAGCAACTAGAACATCTGGATTATCCAATACTTCGAAGCATGATGCAAGAAGCAACACGACAAAATGCTCTGTCAAGCAACGCAATAGCCAGGTATAATCCTCCACCAGAACCACTTATGGGCCAAATAAACTATCCTCCTGCACAGGTTAACCCAAGGATGGAACGAAGGGAGCCTACTCAATTCACGGGCAACTTTAAGCCGCAAGGGTATAAGCATCAGCCGTGGACACTACCTTCGGCTCAGACAAATGATGGAGCCATCCTAATTTTGCCAGATGATATTGGACAATATTCAGAAGTCATTTCACGGTGGGAATCCATTACCAATAATTTGGTAAACCAGAAAGCATGGCTAGATAATGCACAGAAGGTACAGTTTATTGAAAATTTATTAGGAGAAGATGAAAAGAAGATGTGGATCCAATGGCGCATGGCGTATGCTGCTGAATACGAGGCGCTTGTACAAATGGCAGGCGAAACGCAAAACATTCTCTCAGCCATCAGAAGGTCATTTCTATTAGAAGATCCATATCAAGGATCCACTGCTGAACAAGACCAAGCCTACATAGATATTGAAAGGTTATCTTGCAATAGTATGAAAGATATTTTCAATTATCTTAATGACTATAAATCATTGGCAGCCAAATCCGGAAGAATGTTCATAAGCCAGGAACTATCGGACAAGCTATTCAGGAAGATGCCACCTATCATTGGCAATGAAATTGAGGCAGCATACAAAGCAAGACATCCTGCTAATCAAATAGGTATCATTCCAAGAATACATTTCACTTATCAATATTTGGCAGAAATATGTAAAAAGGCAGCCATACAGAAGAGCGTCAAGGACCTGGCGTTTTGCAGCAAAATACCCATACCAGGGTATTATAATAAGCAAAAGAAATATGGTCTTCGAAAATCCAAAACATACAAAGGAAAGCCTCATGATTCCCATGTCCGGGTTTTTAAAAAGAAGAAAGGTGACCAACAAAAGAAATGCAAATGTTTTATATGCGGCGAACCGGGTCATTTTGCAAGAGATTGCAAAAGGAAAACTGGTAATATTGCCAGAGCTGCTGTAATGGATCAGCTAGACCTACCATCCGACTATGATGTATTGTCAGTTGATCTTAATGAAGAAGATTCGGATGCTATTTGTTCATTCTCAGAAGGGGAAGTCGGACCAAATTATGTTAATTTAGTCCTGGATGACACACCTTGGATCCAGGAAACGGGCTATATGCTGGGAGCAGAAAATTGCGGATGGAGAAGCCAAGTGTTTGTTGGTGACGTTATGAAGAATTGCAAGCATGAATGGGAAGAAAATCAAGTCATAACAGATAGCAAATATGTATGCTGCACTCTCTGTAAGTTGATTACTACTGACACTATGCGCATACATTGTTTACTATGCAGAATGACAGTCTGCCCTGCTTGTGGTCCATTTTATCTAAACAAGACACTTACCTTAAAGAAGAGTGAGGTCATTCCACCATTTGAGAAGGAGGAACAAATGATTCAAGACCTACTGGATTATACTCAATACCTGAGGGGGGTCTTAAATAAAAAGGAAACCATGGAGCAAGAGGAATCTGAAGAAGATGCCCAAGTTATCCAGGTTAGAAGGTTGACATCCACTGCCAAATTACCAATTCGACGAACATCAGGAGCAGCTGGATATGATATTTTTACAGATGAAGAAGTACATATATCACCAAAACAGCAAACCCTTATAAAAACTGGACTTAGCATAGAATTTTCAGAAGGATACTATGCTAGAATAGCACCACGATCTGGTGCTGCACTGCGCCTAAATTTTCTTATCAATGCTGGAGTCATTGATTCAGATTTCCGAGGAGAGGTACGGATCCTTGTCTATAATTTCACTGATTTAATGCTTTCTCTTGAGAAAGGAAGTTGCATTGCACAATTAATATTTGAAAAGATAATGACTCCATCACTCACTGAAGTCGGTGAATTGGGAGAAACTTCAAGGGCAACAGGATCATTTGGGTCAACAACAATGGAGCAGCCATTTGATACATTTGATGCGACAGAAACAATACTTGCAGCCACAGGAAGACCTCTGCTAAACAAGTTATATAATATGAGAGTGGTAATACAAATTCCCGGAATACCAGACACAGGAGTTCAGGCGATATTAGACACGGGAGCCACGACCTGTTGTATTTGTAAGAATTCTCTACCCAAAGAAGCATTTGAGGAAATTTCTTATAAGGTACTTTTTTCGGGTATCAATTCTCAGCAGGTAACAACAAAAAAGGTTAAAAATGGTTTTATGATGATTGGTGTGCATAAATTCAGAATTCCTTTCACGTACCAGCTAACTATGAATCTTAAAGATGGTATTCAGATGTTGCTGGGCTGCAATTTTATCAAGGCAATGGCTGGAGGGCTACGAATAGAAGGAACAGAGGTAACATTTTATAAGGAAATTACCACAATAAATACCTCACCTGAGGTAGAAATTACAGCCAAAGCCATACCGGAATTAGAATTGGATGAAGAGGAATATATAAATTTGCATGATGAGTTATTCCTAAATCAGCAGGCCCTAACTGTTAATCTAAGAATGCAGTTTGCACCAATTATTCAGAAGCTAAAAGATGCGGGATTCATTGGGGATAATCCCCTGGAGCATTGGAGCAAAAATAAGGTGATTTGTACTCTGGATATAATTAATCCAGACATAACAATACAAGACAAACCCCTGAAGCATGTGACGCCGGCAATGGAGGCCTCTTTTAAAAACCATGTGGATGCTCTTCTAAAGCTGAAGGTGATCCAACCAAGCAAAAGCAGACATAGAACCATGGCGTTCATTGTACAATCTGGAACAACAGTAGATCCAACAACAGGACAGGAAAAGAGAGGAAAGGAGCGTATGGTATTCAATTACAAATCTCTCAACGACAATACTCATAAAGACCAATACTCCCTTCCAGGTATTAATCTGATCCTAAAGAAAATTGGAAATAGTAAAATATTTTCCAAATTTGATTTGAAGTCAGGTTTCCATCAAGTCATGATGAACCCAGAATCGGTACCATGGACGGCCTTCTTGGTACCACAAGGATTGTATGAATGGCTGGTGATGCCATTTGGGTTGAAAAATGCACCGGCTGTTTTTCAAAGAAAAATGGATAATTGTTTTAAGGGTTGTGAGGAATTTCTGGCAGTATATATAGATGATATTTTGGTATTCTCATCATCTGAAGAGCTGCACTGTCAACACTTATGTAGAATGTTAGAGATCTGTCAACGAGAAGGACTTGTGCTGTCCCCCACAAAAATGAAAGTTGCCCAACCAGAAATTGAATTTTTAGGGGTAATCGTGGGCAATAGGAAGATCAAACTCCAGCAGCATATAATAAGAAAGATCAGTGATTTTGATGAAAAGACAATAACAACCCTGAAGGGATTACGATCATGGCTTGGGATTCTCAACTATGCAAGGTCTCATATTCCTAATCTCAGCAAGTTATTAGGACCTTTGTATGCAAAAACTTCTCCTCATGGGGATCGGCGTTTTAAATCAACAGATTGGGCAATTATTAAAGAAGTCAAAGAGTTGGTTAAAAAACTTCCTGACTTAGAGTTACCACCACCAGAGGCCTACATCATTATTGAAACTGATGGATCCATGGAAGGATGGGGAGGCGTCTGTAAATGGAAGAAGTCCAAATATGATCCCAAAAATACAGAAAAGATTTGTGCATATGCCAGTGGCAAGTTTCCAACTTTAAAGTCAACAATTGATGCTGAAATTTATGCCTGCATGGAGGCTCTCACTGCAATGAAAATCCATTATTTGGATCGGAAGGAAATTACTTTGAGAACTGACTGCCATGCCATAATTAAATTCTTTAATAAGACAGTGAGCAACAAGCCTTCACGAGTACGATGGGTGTCTTTCATCGACTACATAACAGGTACCGGTGTAGAAATAAAATTTGAGCATATTGATGGTGTCAATAATGAACTTGCAGATGCATTATCACGCCTCATTCATCATATCACCGCGGAAGAGTTCCCTACTGAAAAGCAACTCAAATTATTAAAGACAGTGGAGGCATCAATTGAAGAGACAAAAGAAGCCGATGATGTGATTAAAGTCGCTTTGGGAAGGACGATTACGGAATTACTACCAGCAACTTTTGAAGATTCAAGATCAAAAGAGAAGTAGCCATATGGGCTATTCCCTTACTTTGTAAATCCACTTGTGTTTGTCGAAGCACTTTCTGAGGCCAGCTGTTAACTGGCCTGTTTACTTTTTAAGACCACTTGTTTTGGTCTCGCAATTATTAGGCCACCTGTTCAGGCCTTTAGCTAAAGGTAATAATTATAAGGCCACCTGTCTAGGCCTTTAGGTAAAGTGTGTATAATGGAGGTGGATAGGCACGTGAACAAGGGGTCAGGGATAAGATGCGATGGGGCTACCATCATGTACCCGGTCTCATCCTTCATCACTTACCATTGTGCCTATATAAGGACCTCAAGATAGTCTTAGCAAAGCAAGCGGACACAAATCCGAAGCCTTACTAAGAATCAGTGTGTGTAGCCTGAAGAATTGTGTTCTGAGAGTTCAAGTGCTTGAAAGCCCATACTCTCAAGATCTTGTAAAAAAAATCCTTTGATTATCAATAAGATTCGTGTGTGTTTCCATCTGGTATGGAAACACACACGAATCTTATTGATAATCAANAATGAAAATCCATTATTTGGATCGGAAGGAAATTACTTTGAGAACTGACTGCCATGCCATAATTAAATTCTTTAATAAGACAGTGAGCAACAAGCCTTCACGAGTACGATGGGTGTCTTTCATCGACTACATAACAGGTACCGGGTGTAGAAATAAAATTTGAGCATATGATGGTGTCAATAATGAACTTGCAGATGCATTATCACGCCTCATTCATCATATCACCGCGGAAGAGTTCCCTACTGAAAAGCAACTCAAATTATTAAAGACAGTGGAGGCATCAATTGAAGAGACAAAAGAAGCCGATGATGTGATTAAAGTCGCTTTGGGAAGGACGATTACGGAATTACTACCAGCAACTTTTGAAGATTCAAGATCAAAAGAGAAGTAGCCATATGGGCTATCCACTTACTTTGTAAATCCACTTGTGTTTGTCGAAGCACTTTCTGAGGCCAGCTGTTAACTGGCCTGTTTACTTTTTAAGACCACTTGTTTTGGTCTCGCAATTATTAGGCCACCTGTTCAGGCCTTTAGCTAAAGGTAATAATTATTAAGGCCACCTGTCTAGGCCTTTAGGTAAAGTGTGTATAATGGAGGTGGATAGGCACGTGAACAAGGGCCAGGGATAAGATGCGATGGGGCTACCACCATGTACCCGGTCTTATCCCTCACCGCTTACCACTACGCCTATATAAGAACCTCAAGTTAGTCTTAGCAAAGCAAGCGGACACAAATCCGAAGCCTTACTAAGAATCAGTGTGTAGTGTGCCTGAAGTTTGTGAGAGTTCAAGTGCTTGAAAGAGCCCATACTCTCAAGATCTTGTAAAAAAATCCTTTGATTATCAATAAGATTGGTGTGTGTTTCCATCTGGTATCAGAGCGAAGTTTACAATGATTTCAGGCTAAAATCCCCTTCTCGAGGTATTCTAGTAAGCAGATTTCGAAAAGGTATGATCCCGAAATTTGTGGTATTCTTCTTTGTATTTCAGGCATATTTTCTTTTATTAAGTAAATTAATTTAGCGTCCAAACCCTATATGGAGCCATGAGAATGTCTCAGTAGAGTAATAAAGGCAGGAGGCCGTCGAAACTCGAACCAGAATTCTATGGTAAGCTTGAAGGGTAAGGAACTAAAACTAATTTATTGGATAAAAGAATTATGTCTGAAAGATTTGAACAATCCATTAAAGATTGGTATCAAACCTCTAGAACTGCAAGTCTAGAATACCTCGACCTTGAAACAAATATTTCGCTCAAAGGAATTTCAAATAACATCAGTGTTATTTATGATAGGTTGCAATTGCATGCGAAGGTTTCTATTGCAGAATATAGAACTGTACTTAGTCTGTTAAAGCAAAATCACTTGGAAGTTATACAGACTTTACAGGAAACCCCCAACCAAGAAGACTGAGCAGCATGGATATTGAGGAAATCAAGGGGGAAGGAGAAGGTGAGGAAGAATTTGTAGGGATGCTAACACATGAATATGCTTTTCCTATTTTTCATGAAGCACCCGAAGGATGGGAGTATCCAGCTCCTGGAGGATGGGATGAACCTAACCCAAGAAGCAGGTGGGATACTCTGGGGGAACCCAGCGGTAAATTTAATTATTATGTTTCAGAATTCCTTTCACGTACCAGCTAACTATGAATCTTAAAGATGGTATTCAGATGTTGCTGGGCTGCAATTTTATCAAGGCAATGGCTGGAGGGCTACGAATAGAAGGAACAGAGGTAACATTTTATAAGGAAATTACCACAATAAATACCTCACCTGAGGTAGAAATTACAGCCAAAGCCATACCGGAATTAGAATTGGATGAAGAGGAATATATAAATTTGCATGATGAGTTATTCCTAAATCAGCAGGCCCTAACTGTTAATCTAAGAATGCAGTTTGCACCAATTATTCAGAAGCTAAAAGATGCGGGATTCATTGGGGATAATCCCCTGGAGCATTGGAGCAAAAATAAGGTGATTTGTACTCTGGATATAATTAATCCAGACATAACAATACAAGACAAACCCCTGAAGCATGTGACGCCGGCAATGGAGGCCTCTTTTAAAAACCATGTGGATGCTCTTCTAAAGCTGAAGGTGATCCAACCAAGCAAAAGCAGACATAGAACCATGGCGTTCATTGTACAATCTGGAACAACAGTAGATCCAACAACAGGACAGGAAAAGAGAGGAAAGGAGCGTATGGTATTCAATTACAAATCTCTCAACGACAATACTCATAAAGACCAATACTCCCTTCCAGGTATTAATCTGATCCTAAAGAAAATTGGAAATAGTAAAATATTTTCCAAATTTGATTTGAAGTCAGGTTTCCATCAAGTCATGATGAACCCAGAATCGGTACCATGGACGGCCTTCTTGGTACCACAAGGATTGTATGAATGGCTGGTGATGCCATTTGGGTTGAAAAATGCACCGGCTGTTTTTCAAAGAAAAATGGATAATTGTTTTAAGGGTTGTGAGGAATTTCTGGCAGTATATATAGATGATATTTTGGTATTCTCATCATCTGAAGAGCTGCACTGTCAACACTTATGTAGAATGTTAGAGATCTGTCAACGAGAAGGACTTGTGCTGTCCCCCACAAAAATGAAAGTTGCCCAACCAGAAATTGAATTTTTAGGGGTAATCGTGGGCAATAGGAAGATCAAACTCCAGCAGCATATAATAAGAAAGATCAGTGATTTTGATGAAAAGACAATAACAACCCTGAAGGGATTACGATCATGGCTTGGGATTCTCAACTATGCAAGGTCTCATATTCCTAATCTCAGCAAGTTATTAGGACCTTTGTATGCAAAAACTTCTCCTCATGGGGATCGGCGTTTTAAATCAACAGATTGGGCAATTATTAAAGAAGTCAAAGAGTTGGTTAAAAAACTTCCTGACTTAGAGTTACCACCACCAGAGGCCTACATCATTATTGAAACTGATGGATCCATGGAAGGATGGGGAGGCGTCTGTAAATGGAAGAAGTCCAAATATGATCCCAAAAATACAGAAAAGATTTGTGCATATGCCAGTGGCAAGTTTCCAACTTTAAAGTCAACAATTGATGCTGAAATTTATGCCTGCATGGAGGCTCTCACTGCAATGAAAATCCATTATTTGGATCGGAAGGAAATTACTTTGAGAACTGACTGCCATGCCATAATTAAATTCTTTAATAAGACAGTGAGCAACAAGCCTTCACGAATACGATGGGTGTCTTTCATCGACTACATAACAGGTACCGGTGTAGAAATAAAATTTGAGCATATTGATGGTGTCAATAATGAACTTGCAGATGCATTATCACGCCTCATTCATCATATCACCGCGGAAGAGTTCCCTACTGAAAAGCAACTCAAATTATTAAAGACAGTGGAGGCATCAATTGAAGAGACAAAAGAAGCCGATGATGTGATTAAAGTCGCTTTGGGAAGGACGATTACGGAATTACTACCAGCAACTTTTGAAGATTCAAGATCAAAAGAAAAGTAGCCATATGGGCTATTCCCTTACTTTGTAAATCCACTTGTGTTTGTCGAAGCACTTTCTGAGGCCAGCTGTTAACTGGCCTGTTTACTTTTTAAGACCACTTGTTTTGGTCTCGCAATTATTAGGCCACCTGTTCAGGCCTTTAGCTAAAGGTAATAATTATAAGGCCACCTGTCTAGGCCTTTAGGTAAAGTGTGTATAATGGAGGTGGATAGGCACGTGAACAAGGGGTCAGGGATAAGATGCGATGGGGCTACCATCATGTACCCGGTCTCATCCTTCATCACTTACCATTGTGCCTATATAAGGACCTCAAGATAGTCTTAGCAAAGCAAGCGGACACAAATCCGAAGCCTTACTAAGAATCAGTGTGTGTAGCCTGAAGAATTGTGTTCTGAGAGTTCAAGTGCTTGAAAGCCCATACTCTCAAGATCTTGTAAAAAAAAAATCCTTTGATTATCAATAAGATTCGTGTGTGTTTCCATCTGGTATCAGAGCGAAGTTTACAATGATTTCAGGCTAAAATCCCCTTCTCGAGGTATTCTAGTAAGCAGATTTCGAAAAGGTATGATCCCGAAATTTGTGGTATTCTTCTTTGTATTTCAGGCATATTTTCTTTTATTAAGTAAATTAATTTAGCGTCCAAACCCTATATGGAGCCATGAGAATGTCTCAGTAGAGTAATAAAGGCAGGAGGCCGTCGAAACTCGAACCAGAATTCTATGGTAAGCTTGAAGGGTAAGGAACTAAAACTAATTTATTGGATAAAAGAATTATGTCTGAAAGATTTGAACAATCCATTAAAGATTGGTATCAAACCTCTAGAACTGCAAGTCTAGAATACCTCGACCTTGAAACAAATATTTCGCTCAAAGGAATTTCAAATAACATCAGTGTTATTTATGATAGGTTGCAATTGCATGCGAAGGTTTCTATTGCAGAATATAGAACTGTACTTAGTCTGTTAAAGCAAAATCACTTGGAAGTTATACAGACTTTACAGGAAACTATTAAGACACAAAAGGAATTGCAGAAAGCTGTTCTTCAATTACAAAAGGAAGTACTATACAGCAAACCGGAGGTTCAGATTATTGCCCTTTCAAAAGAACTCCGTGAGCAGATCAGAAGTCTTGAGGAAATCAAGGAGGAAGGAGAAGGTGAGGAAGAATTTGTAGGGATGCTAACACATGAATATGCTTTTCCTATTTTTCATGAAGCACCCGAAGGATGGGAGTATCCAGCTCCTGGAGGATGGGATGAACCTAACCCAAGAAGCAGGTGGGATACTCTGGGGGAACCCAGCGGTAAATTTAATTATTATGTTAATTATACACCACCACCCCCAACGCCTTGGGTAATCCCAACAAAGCCTCAGTGGGATGACACTGACGATGAAAGGAATGATGATGATCAAGAAATAGTTCTCCCGAGTATTTGGGAAGACACACCATGGGAAGACGATCCAGAACTGGATCCAGCTGAATTTGCCCCCTTAACTCAAGAAGAGGAAGATAATTATCATAGTTTATTTCTTAATTTGGAAGATCAAGAAATGGACTACCCAGTACTTGAAGAACGCCCCTCTTCCCCAGATTCAGTAATTCCTGAAGGTATTCAACAACCAGCACCACACTGGTCTGATTCAGATTCTGAAACAGAGGAATACTGGAGACAAACGGTTCATCAGGTAGAGCAAGCGGAGGAGATTTATTATGAGGAAAACTTACCCAGGCAAATGGGTCAGTTATCTATTACAGAAGAAAATAACCAAGAGCCTAACAACCAGCTAAATCAAAATGATAGCAGGAACCAAGAGGCGATTCATGCAGGAACAGATGACCCACTGATAGAGCAACTAGAACATCTGGATTATCCAATACTTCGAAGCATGATGCAAGAAGCAACACGACAAAATGCTCTGTCAAGCAACGCAATAGCCAGGTATAATCCTCCACCAGAACCACTTATGGGCCAAATAAACTATCCTCCTGCACAGGTTAACCCAAGGATGGAACGAAGGGAGCCTACTCAATTCACGGGCAACTTTAAGCCGCAAGGGTATAAGCATCAGCCGTGGACACTACCTTCGGCTCAGACAAATGATGGAGCCATCCTAATTTTGCCAGATGATATTGGACAATATTCAGAAGTCATTTCACGGTGGGAATCCATTACCAATAATTTGGTAAACCAGAAAGCATGGCTAGATAATGCACAGAAGGTACAGTTTATTGAAAATTTATTAGGAGAAGATGAAAAGAAGATGTGGATCCAATGGCGCATGGCGTATGCTGCTGAATACGAGGCGCTTGTACAAATGGCAGGCGAAACGCAAAACATTCTCTCAGCCATCAGAAGGTCATTTCTATTAGAAGATCCATATCAAGGATCCACTGCTGAACAAGACCAAGCCTACATAGATATTGAAAGGTTATCTTGCAATAGTATGAAAGATATTTTCAATTATCTTAATGACTATAAATCATTGGCAGCCAAATCCGGAAGAATGTTCATAAGCCAGGAACTATCGGACAAGCTATTCAGGAAGATGCCACCTATCATTGGCAATGAAATTGAGGCAGCATACAAAGCAAGACATCCTGCTAATCAAATAGGTATCATTCCAAGAATACATTTCACTTATCAATATTTGGCAGAAATATGTAAAAAGGCAGCCATACAGAAGAGCGTCAAGGACCTGGCGTTTTGCAGCAAAATACCCATACCAGGGTATTATAATAAGCAAAAGAAATATGGTCTTCGAAAATCCAAAACATACAAAGGAAAGCCTCATGATTCCCATGTCCGGGTTTTTAAAAAAAGAAAGGTGACCAACAAAAGAAATGCAAATGTTTTATATGCGGCGAACCGGGTCATTTTGCAAGAGATTGCAAAAGGAAAACTGGTAATATTGCCAGAGCTGCTGTAATGGATCAGCTAGACCTACCATCCGACTATGATGTATTGTCAGTTGATCTTAATGAAGAAGATTCGGATGCTATTTGTATAGGCACAATGGTAAGTGATGAAGGATGAGACCGGGTACATGATGGTAGCCCCATCGCATCTTATCCCTGACCCCTTGTTCACGTGCCTATCCACCTCCATTATACACACTTTACCTACACACACCAATCTTATTGATAATCAAAGGATTTTTTTACAAGATCTTGAGAGTATGGGCTTTCAAGCACTTGAACTCTCAGAACACAATTCTTCAGGCTACACACACTGATTCTTAGTAAGGCTTCGGATTTGTGTCCGCTTGCTTTGCTAAGACTATCTTGAGGTCCTTATATAGGCACAATGGTAAGTGATGAAGGATGAGACCGGGTACATGATGGTAGCCCCATCGCATCTTATCCCTGACCCCTTGTTCACGTGCCTATCCACCTCCATTATACACACTTTACCTAAAGGCCTAGACAGGTGGCCTTATAATTATTACCTTTAGCTAAAGGCCTGAACAGGTGGCCTAATAATTGCGAGACCAAAACAAGTGGTCTTAAAAAGTAAACAGGCCAGTTAACAGCTGGCCTCAGAAAGTGCTTCGACAAACACAAGTGGATTTACAAAGTAAGGGAATAGCCCATATGGCTACTTCTCTTTTGATCTTGAATCTTCAAAAGTTGCTGGTAGTAATTCCGTAATCGTCCTTCCCAAAGCGACTTTAATCACATCATCGGCTTCTTTTGTCTCTTCAATTGATGCCTCCACTGTCTTTAATAATTTGAGTTGCTTTTCAGTAGGGAACTCTTCCGCGGTGATATGATGAATGAGGCGTGATAATGCATCTGCAAGTTCATTATTGACACCATCAATATGCTCAAATTTTATTTCTACACCGGTACCTGTTATGTAGTCGATGAAAGACACCCATCGTACTCGTGAAGGCTTGTTGCTCACTGTCTTATTAAAGAATTTAATTATGGCATGGCAGTCAGTTCTCAAAGTAATTTCCTTCCGATCCAAATAATGGATTTTCATTGCAGTGAGAGCCTCCATGCAGGCATAAATTTCAGCATCAATTGTTGACTTTAAAGTTGGAAACTTGCCACTGGCATATGCACAAATCTTTTCTGTATTTTTGGGATCATATTTGGACTTCTTCCATTTACAGACGCCTCCCCATCCTTCCATGGATCCATCAGTTTCAATAATGATGTAGGCCTCTGGTGGTGGTAACTCTAAGTCAGGAAGTTTTTTAACCAACTCTTTGACTTCTTTAATAATTGCCCAATCTGTTGATTTAAAACGCCGATCCCCATGAGGAGAAGTTTTTGCATACAAAGGTCCTAATAACTTGCTGAGATTAGGAATATGAGACCTTGCATAGTTGAGAATCCCAAGCCATGATCGTAATCCCTTCAGGGTTGTTATTGTCTTTTCATCAAAATCACTGATCTTTCTTATTATATGCTGCTGGAGTTTGATCTTCCTATTGCCCACGATTACCCCTAAAAATTCAATTTCTGGTTGGGCAACTTTCATTTTTGTGGGGGACAGCACAAGTCCTTCTTGTTGACAGATCTCTAACATTCTACATAAGTGTTGACAGTGCAGCTCTTCAGATGATGAGAATACCAAAATATCATCTATATATACTGCCAGAAATTCCTCACAACCCTTAAAACAATTATCCATTTTTCTTTGAAAAACAGCCGGTGCATTTTTCAACCCAAATGGCATCACCAGCCATTCATACAATCCTTGTGGTACCAAGAAGGCCGTCCATGGTACCGATTCTGGGTTCATCATGACTTGATGGAAACCTGACTTCAAATCAAATTTGGAAAATATTTACTATTTCCAATTTTCTTTAGGATCAGATTAATACCTGGAAGGGAGTATTGGTCTTTATGAGTATTGTCGTTGAGAGATTTGTAATTGAATACCATACGCTCCTTTCCTCTCTTTTCCTGTCCTGTTGTTGGATCTACTGTTGTTCCAGATTGTACAATGAACGCCATGGTTCTATGTCTGCTTTTGCTTGGTTGGATCACCTTCAGCTTTAGAAGAGCATCCACATGGTTTTTAAAAGAGGCCTCCATTGCCGGCGTCACATGCTTCAGGGGTTTGTCTTGTATTGTTATGTCTGGATTAATTATATCCAGAGTACAAATCACCTTATTTTTGCTCCAATGCTCCAGGGGATTATCCCCAATGAATCCCGCATCTTTTAGCTTCTGAATAATTGGTGCAAACTGCATTCTTAGATTAACAGTTAGGGCCTGCTGATTTAGGAATAACTCATCATGCAAATTTATATATTCCTCTTCATCCAATTCTAATTCCGGTATGGCTTTGGCTGTAATTTCTACCTCAGGTGAGGTATTTATTGTGGTAATTTCCTTATAAAATGTTACCTCTGTTCCTTCTATTCGTAGCCCTCCAGCCATTGCCTTGATAAAATTGCAGCCCAGCAACATCTGAATACCATCTTTAAGATTCATAGTTAGCTGGTACGTGAAAGGAATTCTGAATTTATGCACACCAATCATCATAAAACCATTTTTAACCTTTTTTGTTGTTACCTGCTGAGAATTGATACCCGAAAAAAGTACCTTATAAGAAATTTCCTCAAATGCTTCTTTGGGTAGAGAATTCTTACAAATACAACAGGTCGTGGCTCCCGTGTCTAATATCGCCTGAACTCCTGTGTCTGGTATTCCGGGAATTTGTATTACCACTCTCATATTATATAACTTGTTTAGCAGAGGTTTTCCTGTGGCTGCAAGTATTGTTTCTGTCGCATCAAATGTATCAAATGGCTGCTCCATTGTTGTTGACCCAAATGATCCTGTTGCCCTTGAAGTTTCTCCCAATTCACCGACTTCAGTGAGTGATGGAGTCATTATCTTTTCAAATATTAATTGTGCAATGCAACTTCCTTTCTCAAGAGAAAGCATTAAATCAGTGAAATTATAGACAAGGATCCGTACCTCTCAGAGCAGACGGCCGCACCCAGTACGGAGCGGAGGCACCCAGTGCGTGGTGCGCAGAGCGGAGGCACCCAGTGCCTTGGAGGTGCGGAGAGCAAACGGACGCACCCAGTACGGAGCGGAGGCACCCAGTGCCTTGTTGGTGCGCAGAGCGGACGCACCCAGTACGGAGCGGAAGCACCCAGTGCCTTGGAGGTGCGCAGAGCAGACGGCCGCACCCAGTACGGAGCGGAAGCACCCAGTGCGTGGTGCGCAGAGCGGAGGCACCCAGTGCCTTGTTGGTGCGCAGAGCGGAGGCACCCAGTGCCTTGGAGGTGCGGAGAGCAAACGGACGCACCCAGTACGGAGCGGAAGCACCCAGTGCGTGGTGCGCAGAGCGGAGGCACCCAGTGCCTTGGTGGTGCTCAGAGCGGAGGCATCAAAGGATTTTTTTACAAGATCTTGAGAGTATGGGCTTTCAAGCACTTGAACTCTCAGAACACAATTCTTCAGGCTACACACACTGATTCTTAGTAAGGCTTCGGATTTGTGTCCGCTTGCTTTGCTAAGACTATCTTGAGGTCCTTATATAGGCACAATGGTAAGTGATGAAGGATGAGACCGGGTACATGATGGTAGCCCCATCGCATCTTATCCCTGACCCCTTGTTCACGTGCCTATCCACCTCCATTATACACACTTTAGCTAAAGGTAATAATTATAAGGCTGCAATTTTATCAAGGCAATGGCTGGAGGGCTACGAATAGAAGGAACAGAGGTAACATTTTATAAGGAAATTACCACAATAAATACCTCACCTGAGGTAGAAATTACAGCCAAAGCCATACCGGAATTAGAATTGGATGAAGAGGAATATATAAATTTGCATGATGAGTTATACCAGATGGAAACACACACGAATCTTATTGATAATCAAAGGATTTTTTTTTACAAGATCTTGAGAGTATGGGCTTTCAAGCACTTGAACTCTCAGAACACAATTCTTCAGGCTACACACACTGATTCTTAGTAAGGCTTCGGATTTGTGTCCGCTTGCTTTGCTAAGACTATCTTGAGGTCCTTATATAGGCACAATGGTAAGTGATGAAGGATGAGACCGGGTACATGATGGTAGCCCCATCGCATCTTATCCCTGACCCCTTGTTCACGTGCCTATCCACCTCCATTATACACACTTTACCTAAAGGCCTAGACAGGTGGCCTTATAATTATTACCTTTAGCTAAAGGCCTGAACAGGTGGCCTAATAATTGCGAGACCAAAACAAGTGGTCTTAAAAAGTAAACAGGCCAGTTAACAGCTGGCCTCAGAAAGTGCTTCGACAAACACAAGTGGATTTACAAAGTAAGGGAATAGCCCATATGGCTACTTCTCTTTTGATCTTGAATCTTCAAAAGTTGCTGGTAGTAATTCCGTAATCGTCCTTCCCAAAGCGACTTTAATCACATCATCGGCTTCTTTTGTCTCTTCAATTGATGCCTCCACTGTCTTTAATAATTTGAGTTGCTTTTCAGTAGGGAACTCTTCCGCGGTGATATGATGAATGAGGCGTGATAATGCATCTGTTATGTAGTCGATGAAAGACACCCATCGTATTCGTGAAGGCTTGTTGCTCACTGTCTTATTAAAGAATTTAATTATGGCATGGCAGTCAGTTCTCAAAGTAATTTCCTTCCGATCCAAATAATGGATTTTCATTGCAGTGAGAGCCTCCATGCAGGCATAAATTTCAGCATCAATTGTTGACTTTAAAGTTGGAAACTTGCCACTGGCATATGCACAAATCTTTTCTGTATTTTTGGGATCATATTTGGACTTCTTCCATTTACAGACGCCTCCCCATCCTTCCATGGATCCATCAGTTTCAATAATGATGTAGGCCTCTGGTGGTGGTAACTCTAAGTCAGGAAGTTTTTTAACCAACTCTTTGACTTCTTTAATAATTGCCCAATCTGTTGATTTAAAACGCCGATCCCCATGAGGAGAAGTTTTTGCATACAAAGGTCCTAATAACTTGCTGAGATTAGGAATATGAGACCTTGCATAGTTGAGAATCCCAAGCCATGATCGTAATCCCTTCAGGGTTGTTATTGTCTTTCATCAAAATCACTGATCTTTCTTATTATATGCTGCTGGAGTTTGATCTTCCTATTGCCCACGATTACCCCTAAAAATTCAATTTCTGGTTGGGCAACTTTCATTTTTGTGGGGGACAGCACAAGTCCTTCTTGTTGACAGATCTCTAACATTCTACATAAGTGTTGACAGTGCAGCTCTTCAGATGATGAGAATACCAAAATATCATCTATATATACTGCCAGAAATTCCTCACAACCCTTAAAACAATTATCCATTTTTCTTTGAAAAACAGCCGGTGCATTTTTCAACCCAAATGGCATCACCAGCCATTCATACAATCCTTGTGGTACCAAGAAGGCCGTCCATGGTACCGATTCTGGGTTCATCATGACTTGATGGAAACCTGACTTCAAATCAAATTTGGAAAATATTTTACTATTTCCAATTTTCTTTAGGATCAGATTAATACCTGGAAGGGAGTATTGGTCTTTATGAGTATTGTCGTTGAGAGATTTGTAATTGAATACCATACGCTCCTTTCCTCTCTTTTCCTGTCCTGTTGTTGGATCTACTGTTGTTCCAGATTGTACAATGAACGCCATGGTTCTATGTCTGCTTTTGCTTGGTTGGATCACCTTCAGCTTTAGAAGAGCATCCACATGGTTTTTAAAAGAGGCCTCCATTGCCGGCGTCACATGCTTCAGGGGTTTGTCTTGTATTGTTATGTCTGGATTAATTATATCCAGAGTACAAATCACCTTATTTTTGCTCCAATGCTCCAGGGGATTATCCCCAATGAATCCCGCATCTTTTAGCTTCTGAATAATTGGTGCAAACTGCATTCTTAGATTAACAGTTAGGGCCTGCTGATTTAGGAATAACTCATCATGCAAATTTATATATTCCTCTTCATCCAATTCTAATTCCGGTATGGCTTTGGCTGTAATTTCTACCTCAGGTGAGGTATTTATTGTGGTAATTTCCTTATAAAATGTTACCTCTGTTCCTTCTATTCGTAGCCCTCCAGCCATTGCCTTGATAAAATTGCAGCCCAGCAACATCTGAATACCATCTTTAAGATTCATAGTTAGCTGGTACGTGAAAGGAATTCTGAATTTATGCACACCAATCATCATAAAACCATTTTTAACCTTTTTTGTTGTTACCTGCTGAGAATTGATACCCGAAAAAAGTACCTTATAAGAAATTTCCTCAAATGCTTCTTTGGGTAGAGAATTCTTACAAATACAACAGGTCGTGGCTCCCGTGTCTAATATCGCCTGAACTCCTGTGTCTGGTATTCCGGGAATTTGTATTACCACTCTCATATTATATAACTTGTTTAGCAGAGGTTTTCCTGTGGCTGCAAGTATTGTTTCTGTCGCATCAAATGTATCAAATGGCTGCTCCATTGTTGTTGACCCAAATGATCCTGTTGCCCTTGAAGTTTCTCCCAATTCACCGACTTCAGTGAGTGATGGAGTCATTATCTTTTCAAATATTAATTGTGCAATGCAACTTCCTTTCTCAAGAGAAAGCATTAAATCAGTGAAATTATAGACAAGGATCCGTACCTCTCCTCGGAAATCTGAATCAATGACTCCAGCATTGATAAGAAAATTTAGGCGCAGTGCAGCACCAGATCGTGGTGCTATTCTAGCATAGTATCCTTCTGAAAATTCTATGCTAAGTCCAGTTTTTATAAGGGTTTGCTGTTTTGGTGATATATGTACTTCTTCATCTGTAAAAATATCATATCCAGCTGCTCCTGATGTTCGTCGAATTGGTAATTTGGCAGTGGATGTCAACCTTCTAACCTGGATAACTTGGGCATCTTCTTCAGATTCCTCTTGCTCCATGGTTTCCTTTTTATTTAAGACCCCCCTCAGGTATTGAGTATAATCCAGTAGGTCTTGAATCATTTGTTCCTCCTTCTCAAATGGTGGAATGACCTCATTCTTCTTTAAGGTAAGTGTCTTGTTTAGATAAAATGGACCACAAGCAGGGCAGACTGTCATTCTGCATAGTAAACAATGTATGCGCATAGTGTCAGTAGTAATCAACTTACAGAGAGTGCAGCATACATATTTGCTATCTGTTATGACTTGATTTTCTTCCCATTCATGCTTGCAATTCTTCATAACGTCACCAACAAACACTTGGCTTCTCCATCCGCAATTTTCTGCTCCCAGCATATAGCCCGTTTCCTGGATCCAAGGTGTGTCATCCAGGACTAAATTAACATAATTTGGTCCGACTTCCCCTTCTGAGAATGAACAAATAGCATCCGAATCTTCTTCATTAAGATCAACTGACAATACATCATAGTCGGATGGTAGGTCTAGCTGATCCATTACAGCAGCTCTGGCAATATTACCAGTTTTCCTTTTGCAATCTCTTGCAAAATGACCCGGTTCGCCGCATATAAAACATTTGCATTTCTTTTGTTGGTCACCTTTCTTCTTTTTAAAAACCCGGACATGGGAATCATGAGGCTTTCCTTTGTATGTTTTGGATTTTCGAAGACCATATTTCTTTTGCTTATTATAATACCCTGGTATGGGTATTTTGCTGCAAAACGCCAGGTCCTTGACGCTCTTCTGTATGGCTGCCTTTTTACATATTTCTGCCAAATATTGATAAGTGAAATGTATTCTTGGAATGATACCTATTTGATTAGCAGGATGTCTTGCTTTGTATGCTGCCTCAATTTCATTGCCAATGATAGGTGGCATCTTCCTGAATAGCTTGTCCGATAGTTCCTGGCTTATGAACATTCTTCCGGATTTGGCTGCCAATGATTTATAGTCATTAAGATAATTGAAAATATCTTTCATACTATTGCAAGATAACCTTTCAATATCTATGTAGGCTTGGTCTTGTTCAGCAGTGGATCCTTGATATGGATCTTCTAATAGAAATGACCTTCTGATGGCTGAGAGAATGTTTTGCGTTTCGCCTGCCATTTGTACAAGCGCCTCGTATTCAGCAGCATACGCCATGCGCCATTGGATCCACATCTTCTTTTCATCTTCTCCTAATAAATTTTCAATAAACTGTACCTTCTGTGCATTATCTAGCCATGCTTTCTGGTTTACCAAATTATTGGTAATGGATTCCCACCGTGAAATGACTTCTGAATATTGTCCAATATCATCTGGCAAAATTAGGATGGCTCCATCATTTGTCTGAGCCGAAGGTAGTGTCCACGGCTGATGCTTATACCCTTGCGGCTTAAAGTTGCCCGTGAATTGAGTAGGCTCCCTTCGTTCCATCCTTGGGTTAACCTGTGCAGGAGGATAGTTTATTTGGCCCATAAGTGGTTCTGGTGGAGGATTATACCTGGCTATTGCGTTGCTTGACAGAGCATTTTGTCGTGTTGCTTCTTGCATCATGCTTCGAAGTATTGGATAATCCAGATGTTCTAGTTGCTCTATCAGTGGGTCATCTGTTCCTGCATGAATCGCCTCTTGGTTCCTGCTATCATTTTGATTTAGCTGGTTATTAGGCTCTTGGTTATTTTCTTCTGTAATAGATAACTGACCCATTTGCCTGGGTAAGTTTTCCTCATAATAAATCTCCTCCGCTTGCTCTACCTGATGAACCGTTTGTCTCCAGTATTCCTCTGTTTCAGAATCTGAATCAGACCAGTGTGGTGCTGGTTGTTGAATACCTTCAGGAATTACTGAATCTGGGGAAGAGGGGCGTTCTTCAAGTACTGGGTAGTCCATTTCTTGATCTTCCAAATTAAGAAATAAACTATGATAATTATCTTCCTCTTCTTGAGTTAAGGGGGCAAATTCAGCTGGATCCAGTTCTGGATCGTCTTCCCATGGTGTGTCTTCCCAAATACTCGGGAGAACTATTTCTTGATCATCATCATTCCTTTCATCGTCAGTGTCATCCCACTGAGGCTTTGTTGGGATTACCCAAGGCGTTGGGGGTGGTGGTGTATAATTAACATAATAATTAAATTTACCGCTGGGTTCCCCCAGAGTATCCCACCTGCTTCTTGGGTTAGGTTCATCCCATCCTCCAGGAGCTGGATACTCCCATCCTTCGGGTGCTTCATGAAAAATAGGAAAAGCATATTCATGTGTTAGCATCCCTACAAATTCTTCCTCACCTTCTCCTTCCTCCTTGATTTCCTCAATATCCATGCTGCTCAGTCTTCTTGGTTGGGGGTTTCCTGTTGATTGATACCCCTGAAAAGAAAGAGCAATAATCTGAACCTCCGGTTTGCTGTATAGTACTTCCTTTTGTAATTGAAGAACAGCTTTCTGCAATTCCTTTTGTGTCTTAATAGTTTCCTGTAAAGTCTGTATAACTTCCAAGTGATTTTGCTTTAACAGACTAAGTACAGTTCTATATTCTGCAATAGAAACCTTCGCATGCAATTGCAACCTATCATAAATAACACTGATGTTATTTGAAATTCCTTTGAGCGAAATATTTGTTTCAAGGTCGAGGTATTCTAGACTTGCAGTTCTAGAGGTTTGATACCAATCTTTAATGGATTGTTCAAATCTTTCAGACATAATTCTTTTATCCAATAAATTAGTTTTAGTTCCTTACCCTTCAAGCTTACCATAGAATTCTGGTTCGAGTTTCGACGGCCTCCTGCCTTTATTACTCTACTGAGACATTCTCATGGCTCCATATAGGGTTTGGACGCTAAATTAATTTACTTAATAAAAGAAAATATGCCTGAAATACAAAGAAGAATACCACAAATTTCGGGATCATACCTTTTCGAAATCTGCTTACTAGAATACCTCGAGAAGGGGATTTTAGCCTGAAATCATTGTAAACTTCGCTCTGATACCAGATGGAAACACACACCAATCTTATTGATAATCAAAGGATTTTTTTACAAGATCTTGAGAGTATGGGCTTTCAAGCACTTGAACTCTCAGAACACAATTCTTCAGGCTACACACACTGATTCTTAGTAAGGCTTCGGATTTGTGTCCGCTTGCTTTGCTAAGACTATCTTGAGGTCCTTATATAGGCACAATGGTAAGTGATGAAGGATGAGACCGGGTACATGATGGTAGCCCCATCGCATCTTATCCCTGACCCCTTGTTCACGTGCCTATCCACCTCCATTATACACACTTTACCTAAAGGCCTAGACAGGTGGCCTTATAATTATTACCTTTAGCTAAAGGCCTGAACAGGTGGCCTAATAATTGCGAGACCAAAACAAGTGGTCTTAAAAAGTAAACAGGCCAGTTAACAGCTGGCCTCAGAAAGTGCTTCGACAAACACAAGTGGATTTACAAAGTAAGGGAATAGCCCATATGGCTACTTCTCTTTTGATCTTGAATCTTCAAAAGTTGCTGGTAGTAATTCCGTAATCGTCCTTCCCAAAGCGACTTTAATCACATCATCGGCTTCTTTTGTCTCTTCAATTGATGCCTCCACTGTCTTTAATAATTTGAGTTGCTTTTCAGTAGGGAACTCTTCCGCGGTGATATGATGAATGAGGCGTGATAATGCATCTGCAAGTTCATTATTGACACCATCAATATGCTCAAATTTTATTTCTACACCGGTACCTGTTATGTAGTCGATGAAAGACACCCATCGTACTCGTGAAGGCTTGTTGCTCACTGTCTTATTAAAGAATTTAATTATGGCATGGCAGTCAGTTCTCAAAGTAATTTCCTTCCGATCCAAATAATGGATTTTCATTGCAGTGAGAGCCTCCATGCAGGCATAAATTTCAGCATCAATTGTTGACTTTAAAGTTGGAAACTTGCCACTGGCATATGCACAAATCTTTTCTGTATTTTTGGGATCATATTTGGACTTCTTCCATTTACAGACGCCTCCCCATCCTTCCATGGATCCATCAGTTTCAATAATGATGTAGGCCTCTGGTGGTGGTAACTCTAAGTCAGGAAGTTTTTTAACCAACTCTTTGACTTCTTTAATAATTGCCCAATCTGTTGATTTAAAACGCCGATCCCCATGAGGAGAAGTTTTTGCATACAAAGGTCCTAATAACTTGCTGAGATTAGGAATATGAGACCTTGCATAGTTGAGAATCCCAAGCCATGATCGTAATCCCTTCAGGGTTGTTATTGTCTTTTCATCAAAATCACTGATCTTTCTTATTATATGCTGCTGGAGTTTGATCTTCCTATTGCCCACGATTACCCCTAAAAATTCAATTTCTGGTTGGGCAACTTTCATTTTTGTGGGGGACAGCACAAGTCCTTCTTGTTGACAGATCTCTAACATTCTACATAAGTGTTGACAGTGCAGCTCTTCAGATGATGAGAATACCAAAATATCATCTATATATACTGCCAGAAATTCCTCACAACCCTTAAAACAATTATCCATTTTTCTTTGAAAAACAGCCGGTGCATTTTTCAACCCAAATGGCATCACCAGCCATTCATACAATCCTTGTGGTACCAAGAAGGCCGTCCATGGTACCGATTCTGGGTTCATCATGACTTGATGGAAACCTGACTTCAAATCAAATTTGGAAAATATTTTACTATTTCCAATTTTCTTTAGGATCAGATTAATACCTGGAAGGGAGTATTGGTCTTTATGAGTATTGTCGTTGAGAGATTTGTAATTGAATACCATACGCTCCTTTCCTCTCTTTTCCTGTCCTGTTGTTGGATCTACTGTTGTTCCAGATTGTACAATGAACGCCATGGTTCTATGTCTGCTTTTGCTTGGTTGGATCACCTTCAGCTTTAGAAGAGCATCCACATGGTTTTTAAAAGAGGCCTCCATTGCCGGCGTCACATGCTTCAGGGGTTTGTCTTGTATTGTTATGTCTGGATTAATTATATCCAGAGTACAAATCACCTTATTTTTGCTCCAATGCTCCAGGGGATTATCCCCAATGAATCCCGCATCTTTTAGCTTCTGAATAATTGGTGCAAACTGCATTCTTAGATTAACAGTTAGGGCCTGCTGATTTAGGAATAACTCATCATGCAAATTTATATATTCCTCTTCATCCAATTCTAATTCCGGTATGGCTTTGGCTGTAATTTCTACCTCAGGTGAGGTATTTATTGTGGTAATTTCCTTATAAAATGTTACCTCTGTTCCTTCTATTCGTAGCCCTCCAGCCATTGCCTTGATAAAATTGCAGCCCAGCAACATCTGAATACCATCTTTAAGATTCATAGTTAGCTGGTACGTGAAAGGAATTCTGAATTTATGCACACCAATCATCATAAAACCATTTTTAACCTTTTTTGTTGTTACCTGCTGAGAATTGATACCCGAAAAAAGTACCTTATAAGAAATTTCCTCAAATGCTTCTTTGGGTAGAGAATTCTTACAAATACAACAGGTCGTGGCTCCCGTGTCTAATATCGCCTGAACTCCTGTGTCTGGTATTCCGGGAATTTGTATTACCACTCTCATATTATATAACTTGTTTAGCAGAGGTCTTCCTGTGGCTGCAAGTATTGTTTCTGTCGCATCAAATGTATCAAATGGCTGCTCCATTGTTGTTGACCCAAATGATCCTGTTGCCCTTGAAGTTTCTCCCAATTCACCGACTTCAGTGAGTGGTGGAGTCATTATCTTTTCAAATATTAATTGTGCAATGCAACTTCCTTTCTCAAGAGAAAGCATTAAATCAGTGAAAAAACACACACCAATCTTATTGATAATCAAAGGATTTTTTTACAAGATCTTGAGAGTATGGGCTTTCAAGCACTTGAACTCTCAGAACACAATTCTTCAGGCTACACACACTGATTCTTAGTAACACACACTGATTCTTAGTAAGGCTTCGGATTTGTGTCCGCTTGCTTTGCTAAGACTATCTTGAGGTCCTTATATAGGCACAATGGTAAGTGATGAAGGATGAGACCGGGTACATGATGGTAGCCCCATCGCATCTTATCCCTGACCCCTTGTTCACGTGCCTATCCACCTCCATTATACACACTTTACCTAAAGGCCTAGACAGGTGGCCTTATAATTATTACCTTTAGCTAAAGGCCTGAACAGGTGGCCTAATAATTGCGAGACCAAAACAAGTGGTCTTAAAAAGTAAACAGGCCAGTTAACAGCTGGCCTCAGAAAGTGCTTCGACAAACACAAGTGGATTTACAAAGTAAGGGAATAGCCCATATGGCTACTTCTCTTTTGATCTTGAATCTTCAAAAGTTGCTGGTAGTAATTCCGTAATCGTCCTTCCCAAAGCGACTTTAATCACATCATCGGCTTCTTTTGTCTCTTCAATTGATGCCTCCACTGTCTTTAATAATTTGAGTTGCTTTTCAGTAGGGAACTCTTCCGCGGTGATATGATGAATGAGGCGTGATAATGCATCTGCAAGTTCATTATTGACACCATCAATATGCTCAAATTTTATTTCTACACCGGTACCTGTTATGTAGTCGATGAAAGACACCCATCGTACTCGTGAAGGCTTGTTGCTCACTGTCTTATTAAAGAATTTAATTATGGCATGGCAGTCAGTTCTCAAAGTAATTTCCTTCCGATCCAAATAATGGATTTTCATTGCAGTGAGAGCCTCCATGCAGGCATAAATTTCAGCATCAATTGTTGACTTTAAAGTTGGAAACTTGCCACTGGCATATGCACAAATCTTTTCTGTATTTTTGGGATCATATTTGGACTTCTTCCATTTACAGACGCCTCCCCATCCTTCCATGGATCCATCAGTTTCAATAATGATGTAGGCCTCTGGTGGTGGTAACTCTAAGTCAGGAAGTTTTTTAACCAACTCTTTGACTTCTTTAATAATTGCCCAATCTGTTGATTTAAAACGCCGATCCCCATGAGGAGAAGTTTTTGCATACAAAGGTCCTAATAACTTGCTGAGATTAGGAATATGAGACCTTGCATAGTTGAGAATCCCAAGCCATGATCGTAATCCCTTCAGGGTTGTTATTGTCTTTTCATCAAAATCACTGATCTTTCTTATTATATGCTGCTGGAGTTTGATCTTCCTATTGCCCACGATTACCCCTAAAAATTCAATTTCTGGTTGGGCAACTTTCATTTTTGTGGGGGACAGCACAAGTCCTTCTTGTTGACAGATCTCTAACATTCTACATAAGTGTTGACAGTGCAGCTCTTCAGATGATGAGAATACCAAAATATCATCTATATATACTGCCAGAAATTCCTCACAACCCTTAAAACAATTATCCATTTTTCTTTGAAAAACAGCCGGTGCATTTTTCAACCCAAATGGCATCACCAGCCATTCATACAATCCTTGTGGTACCAAGAAGGCCGTCCATGGTACCGATTCTGGGTTCATCATGACTTGATGGAAACCTGACTTCAAATCAAATTTGGAAAATATTTTACTATTTCCAATTTTCTTTAGGATCAGATTAATACCTGGAAGGGAGTATTGGTCTTTATGAGTATTGTCGTTGAGAGATTTGTAATTGAATACCATACGCTCCTTTCCTCTCTTTTCCTGTCCTGTTGTTGGATCTACTGTTGTTCCAGATTGTACAATGAACGCCATGGTTCTATGTCTGCTTTTGCTTGGTTGGATCACCTTCAGCTTTAGAAGAGCATCCACATGGTTTTTAAAAGAGGCCTCCATTGCCGGCGTCACATGCTTCAGGGGTTTGTCTTGTATTGTTATGTCTGGATTAATTATATCCAGAGTACAAATCACCTTATTTTTGCTCCAATGCTCCAGGGGATTATCCCCAATGAATCCCGCATCTTTTAGCTTCTGAATAATTGGTGCAAACTGCATTCTTAGATTAACAGTTAGGGCCTGCTGATTTAGGAATAACTCATCATGCAAATTTATATATTCCTCTTCATCCAATTCTAATTCCGGTATGGCTTTGGCTGTAATTTCTACCTCAGGTGAGGTATTTATTGTGGTAATTTCCTTATAAAATGTTACCTCTGTTCCTTCTATTCGTAGCCCTCCAGCCATTGCCTTGATAAAATTGCAGCCCAGCAACATCTGAATACCATCTTTAAGATTCATAGTTAGCTGGTACGTGAAAGGAATTCTGAATTTATGCACACCAATCATCATAAAACCATTTTTAACCTTTTTTGTTGTTACCTGCTGAGAATTGATACCCGAAAAAAGTACCTTATAAGAAATTTCCTCAAATGCTTCTTTGGGTAGAGAATTCTTACAAATACAACAGGTCGTGGCTCCCGTGTCTAATATCGCCTGAACTCCTGTGTCTGGTATTCCGGGAATTTGTATTACCACTCTCATATTATATAACTTGTTTAGCAGAGGTCTTCCTGTGGCTGCAAGTATTGTTTCTGTCGCATCAAATGTATCAAATGGCTGCTCCATTGTTGTTGACCCAAATGATCCTGTTGCCCTTGAAGTTTCTCCCAATTCACCGACTTCAGTGAGTGATGGAGTCATTATCTTTTCAAATATTAATTGTGCAATGCAACTTCCTTTCTCAAGAGAAAGCATCATAACAGGTACCGGTGTAGAAATAAAATTTGAGCATATTGATGGTGTCAATAATGAACTTGCAGATGCATTATCACGCCTCATTCATCATATCACCGCGGAAGAGTTCCCTACTGAAAAGCAACTCAAATTATTAAAGACAGTGGAGGCATCAATTGAAGAGACAAAAGAAGCCGATGATGTGATTAAAGTCGCTTTGGGAAGGACGATTACGGAATTACTACCAGCAACTTTTGAAGATTCAAGATCAAAAGAGAAGTAGCCATATGGGCTATTCCCTTACTTTGTAAATCCACTTGTGTTTGTCGAAGCACTTTCTGAGGCCAGCTGTTAACTGGCCTGTTTACTTTTTAAGACCACTTGTTTTGGTCTCGCAATTATTAGGCCACCTGTTCAGGCCTTTAGCTAAAGGTAATAATTATAAGGCCACCTGTCTAGGCCTTTAGGTAAAGTGTGTATAATGGAGGTGGATAGGCACGTGAACAAGGGGTCAGGGATAAGATGCGATGGGGCTACCATCATGTACCCGGTCTCATCCTTCATCACTTACCATTGTGCCTATATAAGGACCTCAAGATAGTCTTAGCAAAGCAAGCGGACACAAATCCGAAGCCTTACTAAGAATCAGTGTGTGTAGCCTGAAGAATTGTGTTCTGAGAGTTCAAGTGCTTGAAAGCCCATACTCTCAAGATCTTGTAAAAAAAATCCTTTGATTATCAATAAGATTCGTGTGTGTTTCCATGAGGAGAGGTACGGATCCTTGTCTATAATTTCACTGATTTAATGCTTTCTCTTGAGAAAGGAAGTTGCATTGCACAATTAATATTTGAAAAGATAATGACTCCACCACTCACTGAAGTCGGTGAATTGGGAGAAACTTCAAGGGCAACAGGATCATTTGGGTCAACAACAATGGAGCAGCCATTTGATACATTTGATGCGACAGAAACAATACTTGCAGCCACAGGAAGACCTCTGCTAAACAAGTTATATAATATGAGAGTGGTAATACAAATTCCCGGAATACCAGACACAGGAGTTCAGGCGATATTAGACACGGGAGCCACGACCTGTTGTATTTGTAAGAATTCTCTACCCAAAGAAGCATTTGAGGAAATTTCTTATAAGGTACTTTTTTCGGGTATCAATTCTCAGCAGGTAACAACAAAAAAGGTTAAAAATGGTTTTATGATGATTGGTGTGTGTTTCCATCTGGTATCAGAGCGAAGTTTACAATGATTTCAGGCTAAAATCCCCTTCTCGAGGTATTCTAGTAAGCAGATTTCGAAAAGGTATGATCCCGAAATTTGTGGTATTCTTCTTTGTATTTCAGGCATATTTTCTTTTATTAAGTAAATTAATTTAGCGTCCAAACCCTATATGGAGCCATGAGAATGTCTCAGTAGAGTAATAAAGGCAGGAGGCCGTCGAAACTCGAACCAGAATTCTATGGTAAGCTTGAAGGGTAAGGAACTAAAACTAATTTATTGGATAAAAGAATTATGTCTGAAAGATTTGAACAATCCATTAAAGATTGGTATCAAACCTCTAGAACTGCAAGTCTAGAATACCTCGACCTTGAAACAAATATTTCGCTCAAAGGAATTTCAAATAACATCAGTGTTATTTATGATAGGTTGCAATTGCATGCGAAGGTTTCTATTGCAGAATATAGAACTGTACTTAGTCTGTTAAAGCAAAATCACTTGGAAGTTATACAGACTTTACAGGAAACCCCCAACCAAGAAGACTGAGCAGCATGGATATTGAGGAAATCAAGGGGGAAGGAGAAGGTGAGGAAGAATTTGTAGGGATGCTAACACATGAATATGCTTTTCCTATTTTTCATGAAGCACCCGAAGGATGGGAGTATCCAGCTCCTGGAGGATGGGATGAACCTAACCCAAGAAGCAGGTGGGATACTCTGGGGGAACCCAGCGGTAAATTTAATTATTATGTTAATTATACACCACCACCCCCAACGCCTTGGGTAATCCCAACAAAGCCTCAGTGGGATGACACTGACGATGAAAGGAATGATGATGATCAAGAAATAGTTCTCCCGAGTATTTGGGAAGACACACCATGGGAAGACGATCCAGAACTGGATCCAGCTGAATTTGCCCCCTTAACTCAAGAAGAGGAAGATAATTATCATAGTTTATTTCTTAATTTGGAAGATCAAGAAATGGACTACCCAGTACTTGAAGAACGCCCCTCTTCCCCAGATTCAGTAATTCCTGAAGGTATTCAACAACCAGCACCACACTGGTCTGATTCAGATTCTGAAACAGAGGAATACTGGAGACAAACGGTTCATCAGGAAGAGCAAGCGGAGGAGATTTATTATGAGGAAAACTTACCCAGGCAAATGGGTCAGTTATCTATTACAGAAGAAAATAACCAAGAGCCTAATAACCAGCTAAATCAAAATGATAGCAGGAACCAAGAGGCGATTCATGCAGGAACAGATGACCCACTGATAGAGCAACTAGAACATCTGGATTATCCAATACTTCGAAGCATGATGCAAGAAGCAACACGACAAAATGCTCTGTCAAGCAACGCAATAGCCAGGTATAATCCTCCACCAGAACCACTTATGGGCCAAATAAACTATCCTCCTGCACAGGTTAACCCAAGGATGGAACGAAGGGAGCCTACTCAATTCACGGGCAACTTTAAGCCGCAAGGGTATAAGCATCAGCCGTGGACACTACCTTCGGCTCAGACAAATGATGGAGCCATCCTAATTTTGCCAGATGATATTGGACAATATTCAGAAGTCATTTCACGGTGGGAATCCATTACCAATAATTTGGTAAACCAGAAAGCATGGCTAGATAATGCACAGAAGGTACAGTTTATTGAAAATTTATTAGGAGAAGATGAAAAGAAGATGTGGATCCAATGGCGCATGGCGTATGCTGCTGAATACGAGGCGCTTGTACAAATGGCAGGCGAAACGCAAAACATTCTCTCAGCCATCAGAAGGTCATTTCTATTAGAAGATCCATATCAAGGATCCACTGCTGAACAAGACCAAGCCTACATAGATATTGAAAGGTTATCTTGCAATAGTATGAAAGATATTTTCAATTATCTTAATGACTATAAATCATTGGCAGCCAAATCCGGAAGAATGTTCATAAGCCAGGAACTATCGGACAAGCTATTCAGGAAGATGCCACCTATCATTGGCAATGAAATTGAGGCAGCATACAAAGCAAGACATCCTGCTAATCAAATAGGTATCATTCCAAGAATACATTTCACTTATCAATATTTGGCAGAAATATGTAAAAAGGCAGCCATACAGAAGAGCGTCAAGGACCTGGCGTTTTGCAGCAAAATACCCATACCAGGGTATTATAATAAGCAAAAGAAATATGGTCTTCGAAAATCCAAAACATACAAAGGAAAGCCTCATGATTCCCATGTCCGGGTTTTTAAAAAGAAGAAAGGTGACCAACAAAAGAAATGCAAATGTTTTATATGCGGCGAACCGGGTCATTTTGCAAGAGATTGCAAAAGGAAAACTGGTAATATTGCCAGAGCTGCTGTAATGGATCAGCTAGACCTACCATCCGACTATGATGTATTGTCAGTTGATCTTAATGAAGAAGATTCGGATGCTATTTGTTCATTCTCAGAAGGGGAAGTCGGACCAAATTATGTTAATTTAGTCCTGGATGACACACCTTGGATCCAGGAAACGGGCTATATGCTGGGAGCAGAAAATTGCGGATGGAGAAGCCAAGTGTTTGTTGGTGACGTTATGAAGAATTGCAAGCATGAATGGGAAGAAAATCAAGTCATAACAGATAGCAAATATGTATGCTGCACTCTCTGTAAGTTGATTACTACTGACACTATGCGCATACATTGTGTACTATGCAGAATGACAGTCTGCCCTGCTTGTGGTCCATTTTATCTAAACAAGACACTTACCTTAAAGAAGAGTGAGGTCATTCCACCATTTGAGAAGGAGGAACAAATGATTCAAGACCTACTGGATTATACTCAATACCTGAGGGGGGTCTTGAATAAAAAGGAAACCATGGAGCAAGAGGAATCTGAAGAAGATGCCCAAGTTATCCAGGTTAGAAGGTTGACATCCACTGCCAAATTACCAATTCGACGAACATCAGGAGCAGCTGGATATGATATTTTTACAGATGAAGAAGTACATATATCACCAAAACAGCAAACCCTTATAAAAACTGGACTTAGCATAGAATTTTCAGAAGGATACTATGCTAGAATAGCACCACGATCTGGTGCTGCACTGCGCCTAAATTTTCTTATCAATGCTGGAGTCATTGATTCAGATTTCCGAGGAGAGGTACGGATCCTTGTCTATAATTTCACTGATTTAATGCTTTCTCTTGAGAAAGGAAGTTGCATTGCACAATTAATATTTGAAAAGATAATGACTCCACCACTCACTGAAGTCGGTGAATTGGGAGAAACTTCAAGGGCAACAGGATCATTTGGGTCAACAACAATGGAGCAGCCATTTGATACATTTGATGCGACAGAAACAATACTTGCAGCCACAGGAAGACCTCTGCTAAACAAGTTATATAATATGAGAGTGGTAATACAAATTCCCGGAATACCAGACACAGGAGTTCAGGCGATATTAGACACGGGAGCCACGACCTGTTGTATTTGTAAGAATTCTCTACCCAAAGAAGCATTTGAGGAAATTTCTTATAAGGTACTTTTTTCGGGTATCAATTCTCAGCAGGTAACAACAAAAAAGGTTAAAAATGGTTTTATGATGATTGGTGTGCATAAATTCAGAATTCCTTTCACGTACCAGCTAACTATGAATCTTAAAGATGGTATTCAGATGTTGCTGGGCTGCAATTTTATCAAGGCAATGGCTGGAGGGCTACGAATAGAAGGAACAGAGGTAACATTTTATAAGGAAATTACCACAATAAATACCTCACCTGAGGTAGAAATTACAGCCAAAGCCATACCGGAATTAGAATTGGATGAAGAGGAATATATAAATTTGCATGATGAGTTATTCCTAAATCAGCAGGCCCTAACTGTTAATCTAAGAATGCAGTTTGCACCAATTATTCAGAAGCTAAAAGATGCGGGATTCATTGGGGATAATCCCCTGGAGCATTGGAGCAAAAATAAGGTGATTTGTACTCTGGATATAATTAATCCAGACATAACAATACAAGACAAACCCCTGAAGCATGTGACGCCGGCAATGGAGGCCTCTTTTAAAAACCATGTGGATGCTCTTCTAAAGCTGAAGGTGATCCAACCAAGCAAAAGCAGACATAGAACCATGGCGTTCATTGTACAATCTGGAACAACAGTAGATCCAACAACAGGACAGGAAAAGAGAGGAAAGGAGCGTATGGTATTCAATTACAAATCTCTCAACGACAATACTCATAAAGACCAATACTCCCTTCCAGGTATTAATCTGATCCTAAAGAAAATTGGAAATAGTAAAATATTTTCCAAATTTGATTTGAAGTCAGGTTTCCATCAAGTCATGATGAACCCAGAATCGGTACCATGGACGGCCTTCTTGGTACCACAAGGATTGTATGAATGGCTGGTGATGCCATTTGGGTTGAAAAATGCACCGGCTGTTTTTCAAAGAAAAATGGATAATTGTTTTAAGGGTTGTGAGGAATTTCTGGCAGTATATATAGATGATATTTTGGTATTCTCATCATCTGAAGAGCTGCACTGTCAACACTTATGTAGAATGTTAGAGATCTGTCAACGAGAAGGACTTGTGCTGTCCCCCACAAAAATGAAAGTTGCCCAACCAGAAATTGAATTTTTAGGGGTAATCGTGGGCAATAGGAAGATCAAACTCCAGCAGCATATAATAAGAAAGATCAGTGATTTTGATGAAAAGACAATAACAACCCTGAAGGGATTACGATCATGGCTTGGGATTCTCAACTATGCAAGGTCTCATATTCCTAATCTCAGCAAGTTATTAGGACCTTTGTATGCAAAAACTTCTCCTCATGGGGATCGGCGTTTTAAATCAACAGATTGGGCAATTATTAAAGAAGTCAAAGAGTTGGTTAAAAAACTTCCTGACTTAGAGTTACCACCACCAGAGGCCTACATCATTATTGAAACTGATGGATCCATGGAAGGATGGGGAGGCGTCTGTAAATGGAAGAAGTCCAAATATGATCCCAAAAATACAGAAAAGATTTGTGCATATGCCAGTGGCAAGTTTCCAACTTTAAAGTCAACAATTGATGCTGAAATTTATGCCTGCATGGAGGCTCTCACTGCAATGAAAATCCATTATTTGGATCGGAAGGAAATTACTTTGAGAACTGACTGCCATGCCATAATTAAATTCTTTAATAAGACAGTGAGCAACAAGCCTTCACGAGTACGATGGGTGTCTTTCATCGACTACATAACAGGTACCGGTGTAGAAATAAAATTTGAGCATATTGATGGTGTCAATAATGAACTTGCAGATGCATTATCACGCCTCATTCATCATATCACCGCGGAAGAGTTCCCTACTGAAAAGCAACTCAAATTATTAAAGACAGTGGAGGCATCAATTGAAGAGACAAAAGAAGCCGATGATGTGATTAAAGTCGCTTTGGGAAGGACGATTACGGAATTACTACCAGCAACTTTTGAAGATTCAAGATCAAAAGAGAAGTAGCCATATGGGCTATTCCCTTACTTTGTAAATCCACTTGTGTTTGTCGAAGCACTTTCTGAGGCCAGCTGTTAACTGGCCTGTTTACTTTTTAAGACCACTTGTTTTGGTCTCGCAATTATTAGGCCACCTGTTCAGGCCTTTAGCTAAAGGTAATAATTATAAGGCCACCTGTCTAGGCCTTTAGGTAAAGTGTGTATAATGGAGGTGGATAGGCACGTGAACAAGGGGTCAGGGATAAGATGCGATGGGGCTACCATCATGTACCCGGTCTCATCCTTCATCACTTACCATTGTGCCTATATAAGGACCTCAAGATAGTCTTAGCAAAGCAAGCGGACACAAATCCGAAGCCTTACTAAGAATCAGTGTGTGTAGCCTGAAGAATTGTGTTCTGAGAGTTCAAGTGCTTGAAAGCCCATACTCTCAAGATCTTGTAAAAAAATCCTTTGATTATCAATAAGATTGGTGTGTGTTTGGTGCCTTGGTGGTGCGCAGAGCGGACGCACCCAGTGCCTTGGAGGTGCGGAGAGCAAACGGACGCACCCAGTACGGAGCGGAGGCACCCAGTGCATGGTGCGCAGAGCGGAGGCACCCAGTGCCTTGGTGGTGCGCAGAGCGGACGCACCCAGTACGGAGCAGAGGCACCCAGTGCCTTGGTGGTGCGCAGAGCGGACGCACCCAGTGCCTTGGAGGTGCGGAGAGCAAACGGACGCACCCAGTACGGAGCGGAGGCACCCAGTGCATGGTGCGCAGAGCGGAGGCACCCAGTGCCTTGGTGGTGCGCAGAGCGGACGCACCCAGTACAGAGCGGAGGCACCCAGTGCCTTGTTGGTGCGCAGAGCGGACGCACCCAGTACGGAGCGGAAGCACCCAGTGCCTTGGTGGTGCGCAGAGCGGACGCACCCAGTACGGAGCGGAAGCACCCAGTGCCTTGGTGGTGCGCAGAGCGGACGCACACAGTGCCTTGGAGGTGCGCAGAGCAGACGGCCGCACCCAGTACGGAGCGGAGGCGCCCAGTGCATGGTGCGCAGAGCGGAGGCACCCAGTGCCTTGGTGGTGCGCAGAGC
>JAGFNQ010001984.1:297280-298411 GCA_024364735.1 Boesenbergia rotunda | reverse complement strand
AAGCACCCAGTGCGTGGTGCGCAGAGCGGAGGCACCCAGTGCCTTGTTGGTGCGCAGAGCGGACGCACCCAGTACGGAGCGGAAGCACCCAGTGCGTGGTGCGCAGAGCGGAGGCACCCAGTGCCTTGGTTGGTGCGCAGAGCGGACGCACCCAGTACGGAGCGGAAGCACCCAGTGCGTGGTGCGCAGAGCGGAGGCACCCAGTGCCTTGTTGGTGCGCAGAGCGGACGCACCCAGTACGGAGCGGAAGCACCCAGTGCGTGGTGCGCAGAGCGGAGGCACCCAGTGCCTTGGTTGGTGCGCAGAGCGGACGCACCCAGTACGGAGCGGAAGCACCAGTGCGTGGTGCGCAGAGCGGAGGCACCCAGTGCCTTGTGGTGCGCAGAGCGGAAGCACCCAGTGCGTGGTGCGCAGAGCGGAGGCACCCAGTGCCTTGGTGGTGCGCAGAGCGGAGGCACCCAGTGCCTTGGTGGTGCGCAGAGCAGACGGACGCACCCAGTACGGAGCGGAGGCACCCAGTGCATGGTGCGCAGAGCGGAGGCACCCAGTGTCGTGGTGGTGCGCAGAGCGGGCGCACCCAGTACAGAGCGGAAGCACCCAGTGCGTGGTGCGCAGAGCGGACGCACCCAGTGCATGGTTGGGCCATGACCCAAAATGTCACCCCCAACGGCCCTTTGGAACCGAATGCATGGCACCGGGGGTTGCCCCCGTGCCACTCTATAGATGTGCCTCCCGCCGGCTTGTCCGTTCGCATGGTTGGGCGGTGACCCAAAATGTCACCCCCAACGGCCCTTTCGAACCGAATGCATGGCACCGGGGGTTGCCCCCGTGCCACCCTATAGATGTGCCTCCCGTCGGCTTGTCCGTTCGCATGGTTGGGCGGTGACCCAAATGTCACCCCGAACGGCCTTTCGAACCGAATGCATGGCACCGGGGGTTGCCCCCGTGCCACTCTATAGATGTGCCTCCCGTCGCTTGTCCGTTCGCATGGTTGGGCGGTGACCCAAATGTCACCCCAACGGCCCTTTCGAACCGAATGCATGGCACCGGGGTTGCCCCCGTGCCACCTATAGATGTGCCTCCCGTCGGCTTGTCCGTTCGCATGGTTGGGCGGTGACCCAAATGTCACCC
>JAGFNQ010001984.1:287280-292280 GCA_024364735.1 Boesenbergia rotunda | reverse complement strand
TTTTGGCAAAACCTCAGCCATCAACGGATTTGGTATGCCTTTACCGTAGCCGTTATCTACGGGCTAGATAGACCTATGGTGGATCTATGCACCCTTGTAGGCTTTTTGGCAAAACCTCAGCCGTCAACGGATTTGTGGTGTCTTTACCGCAGCCGTTTGCTACGGACTAGGTAGACCATTTTATTGGTGGGTCTACTCACCATGAGGCCAGCGCAACTCACATTCAGTCAAGCCAATCCAGGAAACCAATCATACAGCCAATCATAACACATTCAGAAATTACTCAGCCAATAAGAAGCCACTAAAGGCATGATCAAATATATGTGACTTACTTTACCCTTACCCATTCCTCGTTGTGTGCTGCACCATGTATCTAGCCAAGTCCGAACCATAGAAGCCTTGCCTTAGCTCGTCCAGTCCCTCATTCAGCCAATTAAATCCTGCACTCATCTATTAGATTAGCCATCACATTTAATCAAGCATATGCCAAAGTCAAGCTAAACCAATCAAAACCGGCTATTCCAGCTAGTGGCCACCAGACTTATTTGGGTTGCCACAGGCCTCCATCCAAAACGAGGCTAGCCAAGTTGTGTATGTAGACCCAGCAGCATCCCTGGTGCACCCAACCAGGTCAGTTGTTTTTTTTTTATTTTTATTATTTTTTTTTATTTTTACAGTGCACACACAGCTTAGCCCAACCCATACAGACTCACACACAACACGTCTCACCCCAACCCATACATTTCCATCAGCCAGCGGAAGCCATACAACTCACACTTAGCCAAGTGAGACCCAAACAGTGCTTCTCTGCTCAGCTCCCTCTATTCTAGCCACTTCTTTGCATCTGCCCCTCCATGGTCTGATATACTTGGATCTGAACTTTCCTGAACACCGCCTCCACATCCATTCGACCACCCTCAAACCTGCATCTGTTCCGTGCCTGCCACACATAATGTACCGTCATTGCAATCGCTAAGTGCCGCGCCTGCATGAGACGGCCCCTGCCTCTGTACAATCTGGCAAAAACCCTAAACATCCTGCGGTATGTGCCCATCTCTGGGGTCATCTGCAGCCATAACCGGATACGCCTCCACAACTGATGAACCAGCGAACACCTGAAAAATAAGTGCTCCTGAGACTCCGGCTCCTCACGACATATGGAACAGAGCCCCGTCTCCTCGCCTCCCAAATATGTCAGTCGGTCACACGTGAGTAGCCTACGCTGAGCTAGCAACCACAAAGTAAAAGAGTGGCTCGGGTGAATCTGCTTCTGCCATACCGTCTTTGCCCAAGGCTTCCGAATCCCCGCACCTCTAAAGAAGTCATACGCCGCTGCTATACCCCTATGGTTCTGTTGATGCAGCTCAAACCAATCACTCAGCATCTGCTGTCCTGCCTCTGAAGATCCTGTATGCGTGACAATCCGATCCCTGATGTGACATAACCTCTTTATAAGTGCCGAATCTGTGTGCTTGGCCATCCAACCCCAAACATCAACTTGCTGTAAATATGCATGATGTACCCACCGAATCCATAAGCTATCCTGTTTGTCCTGAATCCTCCAAAGAACCTTTGCTAGCAACGCATCATTCCAAGCCCTGAGATCCCTGAAACCTAATCCTCCCTCTTCCTTAGGCTTACACATCTCCAACCATGCAATGGGAGGGTGCTTAGAGGTCCATAGGAATCCACGACACATAGCATATATTCTATCAATGACCCCAGCTGGTAGTGGCAAGATAGACAACCAGTAGCACTCAACCCCCTGTAGCACTGATCTGATCAACTGAGCCTTCCCCGCATGTGTCAAGGTATTCTTGGGCCAAACATTGATTTTTTTTGCCAAAGCATCCATAAGGGGTGCATAGTCTGCAATCCTAAGTTTCGCTGAAGCTAGCGGGATCCCCAAGTATCTGAAAGGCATATCACCACTCTGGAAGCCTGTGATCTCCAAAAGTGCAATCCTAGTCTCCTTATTTACCCCTGCAATGTAGATATTCGATTTCTCCAAGTTTGCCCTAAGGCCGGCCATCTGCCCAAATTTCTGCAAGCTGTCCATGAGTATCCCTAGCGATGTGGTGTCTCCTCTGGCAAATAATAGTAGATCATCCGCATAGGCAAGGTGAGATATCCTCTGGTCGGCACACCTCGGATGGAAATGAAAATCTGGTCTCCTAGTACTCTGATTCAACAGCCTCGACAGATACTCCATACATATGCCAAATAGATATGGGGACAATGGGTCCCCCTGCCGAAGCCCCCGCATACCTCTGAAATGCCCATGCATACCTCCATTTATACTGAGCGAGTAAGTCACTGTGGTGATGCATTCCTTAATCCACTCTACATATCTGGATGGAAACCCCAACTCCTGCAGTACTTCTAACAAGAAGTCCCAACTGACTGTATCAAAAGCTTTCTGGAGGTCTACCTTCAGCGTGCATCTAGGAGAGATTCTCTTCCGTGTATAATTCCTCAGGAGCTCCTGAGCAAGGTGTATGTTATCCGTTATCGTCCTTCCTTTCACAAAAGCCGCCTGTGCCGGATGCAATAAGTGATCTGCTACCTCTGCTATCCTGCCTGCTAGTATCTTAGATATCACCTTATAAAAAACTGTACAACATGAAATAGGCCTGTAGTCCGTAACCTTGCTTGGGTGCTCTTTTTTCGGTACCAGTGATATCAATGAGTGATTCCACATTTTCAGCAGCTTCCCATTTCTGAAGAACTCCAACACAGCAGCTACAAAGTCACCACTAATTGTATCCCAAGAATGCTTGAAAAATTTCGAGCCATACCCATCTGGACCCGGGGCTTTCTGATCTCCAATGCTAAATAACGCCAGTTTAATTTCTTCGAATGTTGGCTCAAGGGTCAGGGCTTCCTGCTGCTCAGCATTGAGTCTCCTCCCAAAAGACAAAGTGTCACGCTGCAAAGGCTGCCGCTGCAACGCTGTCCCAAGCAGACCTTCATAATATCCCAAAAATTCAGCAACAACTTCTCCATAGCAATGTGTTACCTCCCCTGATGACTTCTGTATTACCACTATTTCCCTTCTTTTGCTATTCCTCTTTACCAAAGCATGAAAAAAAGCAGTGTTCCTATCAGCTTCTTTAAAATACCTGATCTTGGCCTTCTGAGCGCAAAATTGATAGTCCGCATTAGTAAGCTGCGCAGCCTTCTGTTGGACCTGCTTGTACTGTTGCTCATGCTCGCCCCTTGTAAGCCCTTCCTGCTGTAAGTGCTCCAACTCGGCCCGTGCTTGCCCTGCCCTTTCCTTGATATGCTGGAATTGCTCATGATTTAACTGCCGAAGAACAGATTTCAGACGTGTGAGCTTACCCTTCAATCTGTATTGCGCCGTGGACCAATGCATATGCTGCTGATCTGCTGCCACCCAGTTGCTGGTTACTAAAGTTTGGAAATCTGTATGTAAAACCCACATATTGAAAAATTTAAAAGGCCTCCTTCCTATATCATTACCATCTAGAATTGATACTACACAGGGAGTGTGATCAGAAAAGGGTCCTGGCGCAAGAAAGTCAGCAACTGTCCTTGTGTTTCCTTCCAACCAGCTCTTGTTAACTAAGGCCCTGTCCAGCTTACAGAACACCTCTCTGTTCGACCATGTAAACCGGCAGCCAACCTGCGGAAGGTCCTCAAGTGAGTTGAGCATAACAAAATCTTGAAAGTCTGCCATCTGATACGGAGTAGCAACTCTCCCTCCCTTCTTATCTTCCGCCATTAACGTAGCGTTAAAATCACCCATTAGCAGCCACGGCTGATCAATTCCTGCCCCTATCTGACTCAAATCCTCCCACAGCCTCCTTCTCCCAGTGATTGAGAGCTCACCATACACAATTGTGACTTGGAACTGCCTCTGTGTTATCCTACATTCCACCTGTACATGTATGAACTGAGGATCGCATTCACTGACCTGCAGCTTGATCCTTACCGGGTTCCAAATCAGCATTAGCCTACTAGTCTGCGAACTGGATGATTCCACTATCTGATGGTGAAATTCCCACTGCTGAAACCTTCTGCGCCTCATCCTAGCATATGCCCATTCAGTCAATTTGGTCTCCATTAGCCCCATCAATACAATCCGATGTCTATGAAGGAAGTTCTCCACTTCCTTCTGTTTGGGGCCTTGATTTAGGCCCCGCACATTCCAAAATGCGAGTTTCATGGAGATGAGGACGACCGCAGTCGTCTCAAACTGGATGATCTAAAGTTGCCATGATCTTGCTTACCACCCATCCCTTTGCCATGCTTCTCCTTTGTCCGACTATGATTGCTCCTATCCTTCTGCATTTTGTCCTTAAATTTTCCTTTTCGAAACCCTGAAGCTGGCAGTGCTGTGACTAACTCTGCGATCCTGGAGCCATCTCTCTGTGATGCCAATCTTTTTTTTGCCGATCTGGCTCTAGTCTGAACTGTCCAGCCCTCTTCATCCATACCAGTATCTATTTCTGCCTCTGCATCATTATACTGCAATTCCTCATCCTGCATCTCAGTGCCACCTGCAAGAGTGCCAGCAGTGCTAGATGAATCTGTCCCACCTGTGTCCGGTTCAACATCAGATGTTTCTATCCCCTCTGTAGTTGTGTCCAGCTGAAAGTCCTCCCGTGCCGTTCCTGAGTCCTCAGCAGATATGCACTGCATCCCTCCTGTGCGGCACCATCTATTGATCGCCGCCATGCTATGTGTTTCCTGATACAACGCAGCTGATCGGTCCCTGGTCTGCCTTGAGCACTCACCCTCCATCAACTGGTGAAGACTGTGCCCCTCTGCTTGCTCGGCTTGCTCAGACTCAATTGCCTCCGATTGATGTCTGTCCTGCTCATCACCTTGCTCTGTCCTGCCAACACTTTGCTGCACAGGGACCAAACTTGTCTCAACCTCCCCACCGCCCAGCAGACCTACCTCTGCTCCCTCTGTCTCCGTCTGAGGTTCTCCGTCCACTCCTTGAGGTACAGTTGTGTTTTCTTTCATTGCAC
>JAGFNQ010001984.1:277280-279780 GCA_024364735.1 Boesenbergia rotunda | reverse complement strand
CCTTTCGAACCGAATGCCTGGCACCGTGGGCTGCCCCCGTGCCACTCTATAGATGTGCCTCCCGTCGCCTTGTCCGTTCGCATGGTTGGGCGGTGACCCAAATGTCACCCCGAACGGCCCTTTCGAACCGAATGCATGGCACCGGGGGTTGCCCCCGTGCCACTCTATAGATGTGCCTCCCGTCGCCTTGTCCGTTCGCATGGTTGGGCGGTGACCCAAAATGTCACCCCCGAACGACCCTTTCGAACCGAATGCATGGCACCGGGGGTTGCCCCCGTGCCACTCTATAGATGTGCCTCCCGTCGGCTTGTCCGTTCGCATGGTTGGGCGGTGACCCAAATGTCACCCCGAACGGCCCTTTCGAACCGAATGCATGGCACCGGGGGTTGCCCCCGTGCCACTCTATAGATGTGCCTCCCGTCGGCTTGTCCGTTCGCATGGTTGGGCGGTGACCCAAATGTCACCCCAACGGCCCTTTCGAACCGAATGCATGGCACCGGGGGTTGCCCCCGTGCCACTCTATAGATGTGCCTCCCGTCGGCTTGTCCGTTCGCATGGTTGGGCGGTGACCCAAATGTCACCCCGAACGGCCCTTTCGAACCGAATGCATGGCACCGGGGGTTGCCCCCGTGCCACTCTATAGATGTGCCTCCCGTCGGCTTGTCCGTTCGCATGGTTGGGCGGTGACCCAAATGTCACCCCCAACGGCCCTTTCGAACCGAATGCATGGCACCGGGGGTTGCCCCCGTGCCACTCTATAGATGTGCCTCCCGTCGCCTTGTCCGTTCGCATGGTTGGGCGGTGACCCAAATGTCACCCCCAACGGCCCTTTCGAACCGAATGCATGGCACCGGGGGTTGCCCCCGTGCCACTCTATAGATGTGCCTCCCGTCGGCTTGTCCGTTCGCATGGTTGGGCGGTGACCCAAATTGTCACCCCGAACGGCCCTTTCGAACCGAATGCATGGCACCGGGGGTTGCCCCCGTGCCACTCTATAGATGTGCCTCCCGTCGCTTGTCCGTTCGCATGGTTGGGCGGTGACCCAAAATGTCACCCCGAACGGCCCTTTCGAACCGAATGCATGGCACCGGGGGTTGCCCCCGTGCCACTCTATAGATGTGCCTCCCGTCGGCTTGTCCGTTCGCATGGTTGGGCGGTGACCCAAATTGTCACCCCCAACGGCCCTTTCGAACCGAATGCATGGCACCGGGGGTTGCCCCCGTGCCACTCTATAGATGTGCCTCCCGTCGGCTTGTCCGTTCGCATGGTTGGGCGGTGACCCAAAATGTCACCCCCAACGGCCCTTTCGAACCGAATGCATGGCACCGGGGGTTGCCCCCGTGCCACTCTATAGATGTGCCTCCCGTCGCCTTGTCCGTTCGCATGGTTGGGCGGTGACCCAAAATGTCACCCCGAACGGCACTTTCGAACCGAATGCATGGCACCGGGGGTTGCCCCCGTGCCACTCTATAGATGTGCCTCCCGTCGGCTTGTCCGTTCGCATGGTTGGGCGGTGACCCAAATTGTCACCCCCAACGGCCCTTTCGAACCGAATGCATGGCACCGGGGGTTGCCCCCGTGCCACTCTATAGATGTGCCTCCCGTCGCCTTGTCCGTTCGCATGGTTGGGCGGTGACCCAAATGTCACCCCGAACGGCACTTTCGAACCGAATGCATGGCACCGGGGGTTGCCCCCGTGCCACTCTATAGATGTGCCTCCCGTCGGCTTGTCCGTTCGCATGGTTGGGCGGTGACCCAAAATGTCACCCCCAACGGCCCTTTCGAACCGAATGCATGGCACCGGGGGTTGCCCCCGTGCCACTCTATAGATGTGCCTCCCGTCGCCTTGTCCGTTCGCATGGTTGGGCGGTGACCCGAAATGTCACCCCAACGGCACTTTCGAACCGAATGCATGGCACCGGGGGTTGCCCCCGTGCCACCTATAGATGTGCCTCCCGTCGGCTTGTCCGTTCGCATGGTTGGGCGGTGACCCAAATGTCACCCCCAACGGCCCTTTCGAACCGAATGCATGGCACCGGGGGTTGCCCCCGTGCCACTCTATAGATGTGCCTCCCGTCGGCTTGTCCGTTCGCATGGTTGGGCGGTGACCCAAATGTCACCCCCAACGGCCCTTTCGAACCGAATGCATGGCACCGGGGGTTGCCCCCGTGCCACTCTATAGATGTGCCTCCCGTCGGCTTGTCCGTTCGCATGGTTGGGCGGTGACCCAAATGTCACCCCAACGGCCCTTTCGAACCGAATGCATGGCACCGGGGGTTGCCCCCGTGCCACTCTATAGATGTGCCTCCCGTCGGCTTGTCCGTTCGCATGGTTGGGCGGTGACCCAAATGTCACCCCGAACGGCCCTTTCGAACCGAATGCATGGCACCGGGGGTTGCCCCCGTGCCACCTATAGATGTGCCTCCCGTCGGCTTGTCCGTTCGCATGGTTGGGCGGTACACAAATTGTCACCCCCAACGGCCCTTTCGAACCGAATGCA
>JAGFNQ010001984.1:79780-267280 GCA_024364735.1 Boesenbergia rotunda | reverse complement strand
GATATATAGGGGGTGCCCCCAATAGGTCTGATACCCCTTAAAAATAATGATAAGGGTGTCATTGCTTACCGACAACTCTAAATCCACTGTACATAAGTGGTCGAGTGTGACGTAATAGGACGGTTAATCCCACTCTAGCAACTGACGACGACTTAACCACATGGAAGCCGAACAATCGTCAATATGTAACGGTGTAGGTATGGTGCATGACACCAATAAGCATAAACAACTAAATAACAACGAACAATCGAATAACAACGATACAACTACAAAAGAAACAAATCAGAAACCAACGAATATGCAACTAAACTATTTGATGTTGGTGTTTAATGAATATTTAAGTACTCGCGTACAAACGATACTTTACAGAATAAAAAATCAATGAGAGACTATACACATATGAATTTTCGATTTAAACTCGTAGATTAAACGAAAAAAATTTCACCGGACGATATAAAATAATCAATAACAAAGAACATGTATTAATTTATGGTTCTTCAAAAGTAGTTTATATATCAATTATATTAATATTTTTTATTAATTTATAATCATATTCATTTTAATATTAATTTGTATTATTTATAATCTGTTGAAAGTTTTTAAAAAAAATTAAATATCTAAATATTATAATATTCATCCATATTAAGTTATAATATTTATATATTAATATTAATATGGTTGCTTTTCGATTTAAGTGGAAGTGCCATCTTGGTGGTCCAGTCACAGAAACAAAAGTCAAATTACTAATTAAGTGGGAGTGTCTTACGATGGTGGAAAAAAAATTATACTCGTTTTATTCATATATTAATTACATTATCTGAATTAAAAGTTTTTATAATTTATCTTGTCTGTGTTGATTTTCAGATGGGTTAGTCGAGCCGCTTGAGGCGAGCGAATCGTCTTTTGTCACCTATGATAGTAAAAAAGGAGATTCGTTTGCTCCCAAGGCCCTAATCAATCGGTCTCAGGACTAATACGAAAAAAATAAATCATGGAGACTACTAGCCCGGATGCTGTGACTAAAATGTAAAAATTTTAATCGATTTTGACCCAAAAAATAGATTATGATAATATTCATATATCAATCATCAATTTATTCCACAGAGATTAAAAAGAGTGTGCTACGTTTGTAAAAAATATCTCGGTCAACCTCCCTCCATCTATCCATCTTCTTTGGTGTGTGTCACTGATTGAGCTTTTCATCAGCGTCGGTTTGGAAATCCTAAGGCTCGTACGATTTTGTTTAATGAGATTAACTAGGCTGGTTACCTTAATTAAAATAATTATGTTAATTAATTAGATTATTTAAACTAATTCGGTTAATTAGGATAATTATGATTATTACATGTAAGTAACGAGTTTAATGAGGTTAATTAAATATACTTGAATAGATTAATTAGAGATTAGGTCATTTTATTTATTTAAATATAATTAATGAGTTTAATTATGTTAATTAGATTAAATAAATTGAATTAATGAGTATAATTAATGTTAACACCACCAGTGGCCAGTGTTATCTCTTCATCAGCATGGTGTGACATTAAACCCTTAATGAGGTTAGGAAGGTGTGAAAAATAAGTAAAAGAAGAGGGAAACATTAGAATACGGAGTCAAATTGAGTATGGATACTCATTCTGAATTTTGAATTAAAAATTATGAATTTTGAAATGTACAACAATTGCTTAAAAGGCTCTAAAACATTGAAATTTGGTCCCGAAAGATTTCTGCGTGGTTTGTAGATCTTTGAATTCTGAACACGTGGGCGAAGACAGATCTTGGTTCTGAGTTATGTGTCAAAAGATATGATATCGAAAATATATGAAAAATATTTGGGATCTCCGAAAAGGGTCCAAACGATAGAATTTGGCCCCAACTGTAGTGGTTACGGTGGGGTAAAACCCCCACTGTAAGAAACGTAGATCTCGAAATTCTAAAACCGTGCCAACTGACAGAGCCTGATTTCGAGTTCCCAGCAAAAAGTTATGACCTTTTGAAGTTTGCCAAAGTCATTTGGAGTCCTTTTTGAGACATTAAACGTCATTTTTATGGCTTCGGCCCTAAATGCGACTTGTAGATCTCGGAATTATCTTCAATTTGATAGGTCATGAGCCCCGTAATTCATTCGGAGTAAAAAGTTAAGTCTCTCTGAAGTTGGGTTAGGGTTCCATATGATTGTCAAATCGAAATTGATTCGGTTTTTTTTTCACAACCTCCCAATGTCTAAACGTAGGAATTTTGGTCTGAAATTTGGCGGCCATGTAGATCTCTTAATTTTTCATATGTGAGAGCAGACAGATCTTGATTCCGATTCCCCAGTCAAAAGTTATACCCTTTCAAAATTTCTCAAAGTCATTCAAGCCCTTTTCTGAGACTTTAAACTTACTTTTTATAAGTTCCATCCTAAATGGGACTTGTAGATTTCAGAATTATCTTTGATTTGATATCTCATGGGCCTTGTAATTCATCGGGCATAAAAAATTATGCTAGTTTGAAATATGCTTAAAATTTCATTATCCAAATCCAAAATATAATTTAGAGATTTGAACATCTAAACATTGGAAGAGATAATTAACATAGATCTCTCAGTTTTGAAATCATGCGATCCGATACCGTTATCATCTTTTAAAATTGGTAAAAGTCATTATTCGGAACTCCTGGATCTCAGAATTTAGAATTATGAATTATGTTTGATTTGACATCTCAAGAGCCCCATATTCCATCCTCATCCACTGTAAAAGATATGTTTATTGAAATGCGTTTCCAATAATAAAAAAAAAAGTAGACTTCTAATACCATTGTAAAATTATTTTTCGGCGAGGACAGTTTTGGATATCAAATTACTTTATACTTTTATATATTAAAATTATAATTATAATTTAATATTTTTAGTTAGGCTTGGTCTGCAGAAAAAAACGCGGGTACGACACAAACAAGCTAGAGACTATGCCGCCATATTTCTCCCGCGCTTTTTTTTTCGATGAAAACCCATGAATTATTTTATTTTTTTCTACGAACATATTATTATCCCCAGACTGCGGCGAAAAGAGGACAATATCTATCTTCTCCGACTTCACCTACAAACCCTCGAAGGCCGACCGACGAATCCCAATCTCGTCGGCCTCTTCCGACGCCGGTGCCTCCCACGCACAACGTCTCTTCCCGGAAAAGGCCAGGGCGAGGACTGAGAAGAGAAATCTCTTCTAACCCTGCCGAGAGGTCTCCCGCTACCATAGATGGCGGGAAACCAGTGAGTGGTGCTCTCCGGCTACGTCCTCCTGTCGCATGCCTCCTCCTCTGTTCTCACGGATGCTAAACCCTCCTCTATCTCTTCCTCGACTGCTACCACAGATGGCGGGAAGCCAGTGGTGGTCTCCCGCTACTTTCTCCCGTCGTATGCCTCTTCCTCTGTTCTCACGGATGCTAAATCCTCCCGGCTCCGGCCACCACATGCCAAAGCTTCTGGAGTCGATGGTATAAAGCCGAAGGTGAAGAGGATAACCTAACTTTACAGCCGAAGAAGCCGAGAGCTAAAAAGGTGCCATATTTCTCTGCTGCCCAGAAGAAGTCTGAGGCATATAGAAGAGTTGCAGACAATAATACCTGGGATCCCCTGGCTTCCTGCTACCATCTACTGCAGGAGCGACACTCCTTCGATCCATGGAGGATCTTAATCATTTGTATCCTCTTGAATGTGACTACGGGAACCCAGGTTTGCTTATCTCCTCGCTTGCCGGGTCCCATCCTGTCTTATTATAGCTTCAAACACAATCAATTCTCCAATGGTTAATCTCGACAAAATATATGTTCTTAGAGTTCGTATTGGCGCATCAATGTGTTCTAATACTTCTCTTCATTCTTAGAGTTCGTATTGGCGCATCAATGGGTTCTAATACTTCTCTTCATTCTTAGAGTTCGTATTGGCGCCAATGTGAAGGATGTTACAACCAACCAACCAACTATATTTTCTTTTCCTAGTTGGCGGTGATATGCTATCAGGCCAGTAGTTTTCAGTATTTTTGATATTGAAATTGATTTTCTATTGAATGATATTGCGTGCATAGAAGAGTAGTGGATTGAGCACTTGTATATTGGTTTCGACAGTTAAATAATTTTGGTTTGCAATTTAGAAAGAAACATAGTTTTGTAGGAGTTTAATTAGATTTATATGTCTCAATTAACATTGATTAGTTCCCTAGTTTGTTTGCCTTAAAGTCTATAAAGAGGTGTAACATCCCATTGTATTATCATCTTTTTTATTATTAAAAATCTACTTTGTTAGTTGAGTTTATTTATTTTTCTATGTGAGACACTTATTCTTCACGTTGTCCAACTTTGTCTCAATTTTCTGAGTGAGTTCAAGCTTTGTTACATCAATTTATTATCAGAAACGGAATGTAGATATCTAGATAATGTTACAAGATTAAAAGATTCCTATTGGTAACAATGCTATTTAGGAAACATGGAGTTTTTTTTTATCAACTACTCAATGAGCATTCTACAACTAATTTGGTTTTAAAGGTTAAAAATTATCAAGAAAACCGTAGTGTATGTCATCTTAACTTATCAATGCCTCTGTTTCTTTCAAAATGCATCTTTCTTTTGTATATTGCATCAAACAGAGTAATTATTTATCCATGTCTGTTTAACATAAATGATTGATTATACTAACATCTAGTTTACATGCATTTTTCATCATTTGCTATTTGATAAACCTTTTGATAAATGGTGATTTTTCTTGTTCCCAATTGACAATCGAGTCAAAAAGATAAAGCAAAATATATTCCCTCTTTGGTATAGTCGGCATCCATGGATAAATGGTGATTTTTCATGTTCACGGTGAAGTTTAACCTACATGATAATCTCCTTTATTTTATAAACACATTTTACTTGTAATTAGATGTCAGTGAATGTGCTTTGTTACAATATGTATATGGCTCAAAGAAAATCATATGATACATCCTGTACCAAAACAATAGAGTGACATTTTATGATCTTATAATTGCTGTCGGTTCGTTTCTATCTTGTCGAATAGGTAAAAGCAAATGGCACCTTGATGCAAATGGTAGTTGCCGATTGATTGAAGTCAGATAGACGTGAGGATGATCTTACTAGTTGACCTGGGGGAATTGTTCAGGTAATTATGAAAATCTACTTTAGTATTTTTTAAAGTGATATTACTATTTTTATATTTCTTAAAATATGAATTGGTATCTGAATCTTGCAGAAGTATTTATTACAAGGTGGTAGTGAGTTTTTCTCCATTGTCCACATACAGTTGAGTGACAGTCTGTCAGCAAAACAGTGGATAGTGATGAACTGTATAGGATGGAAATTGTGTATTATTTCATAATCTTCTATTTGTGGATATATATGAACAGGTTCTAGGTTCAACAACACACAGCCTAGATTTATATTTTATGATGGATACTCCATTGGTAAATATTCCCCTCCTTGGAAGATTTGTCAAAGGTGATGATGCATATAGGAATTCAAGGTTTAAACTTATTCCATATATATCTAAGGTATAATTCCTTTTGTGTATGTTATTTACTGCCAATTCTTGCAGAAATAATATTATATAATCTATTGTTATAAATTTACCAGGGTTCTTGGATAGTTAAGCATGTCTGGTGGGTCAAGCACTCAACACAAACTATTTCTGTGGAAGCAACTATTTTGAGGTAGATTCAGATGGTTATGGTAGAATCCAATTAGTTTTTTTACACATTTTATCATAAGTTGCTATCATGTGTGTTGACAATGTTTTACCACTCAATTTTTCTAGGTATATATGGTTTGTAATTTTTATTTTTCTTGTATTGACGTTGGACAGGATAGCGATTATCCTACCGACAACTAAAAAGAGAACATAGAGGAGAAAAATAAGTAGAGGATATTGGGATCGATTGCATGGCTAGAGGGGTGAATAGCTCGGTCATCCCAATTTAACTTCTTACAATTGTTAGCATAAGAAGAAACTTAATCTATCAATTAAAACAATGCTAACACTTTACCGGTTACGTGGTTCAGAGATTGCTTGCTCCTACTCCATAGCATGTCCTTGAGGTGGACGAACTGTTAAAATATGAGACTTACAAAGGCGTAAATGCTAATTAACCTAAATTGAGGTTGTGGTTCGGATTTCCGAAACTTTAGGGGTCTGAGTGTAAAAGGGACTGACTTACGGCCTTGGGGGGAAATAACTCAAATATTGAGGGGTTATTTGCAAAAAGCCAATTCTTTAAATTTTTTGCCCCCTTCCCTGTAGCAGATCTCGATTTCCCCTTCCGCTTCTTCCTCCTCTCCTTCTTCGATCGGGCCGATGCCATCTCCAAGACTCCTCTACGTCTCCATTGATCGCTGACTCTCTTATTCCAGACGAGGGAGACTTGTCATGCGTCGGCGTAGGAAAGGGCTACGGCACGTGAGCTCTTCCCTATGAGGTATAGGTTAGGGAATCAAAGAAACTCTAAAAATATTATTAGTAATATAGTGTTTTATTGACCTCAATGAAGGGATAAGTTTTATGTAGCCAACTATCACACAGTAACTAACAATGTCACTCATTCATGACCATCTTTTCTTGTATGTTACTTGTCAATCAATAAGATGTTAACATAATAATTTTGTATGCTATTGTAGTTTTCAACTTGTTTCTCTTTTTCTTTTTCGTTTAGGATTTGCTCAGATTATCCTTGTTCTTTTTTTCTTTTTCTTTTTAACTTTGAAGAGGTTTGCTTTTATTTCTCTAAGTGTCATTGTTTAGAATTTTATCCACCCCATTATTAACTATAATTAGACATCATAAAATGCAATTTATATCCTTAGTAGGTTTGAGTCATTTGACTATAATTGGACATGTAAAATGTATTTTTCACTTCAAAAAAATAAACCATGGAAGAATTAAGATTGATGGACATAAATTCTTTCAAATTATAGTTTTGATACTTGGATAGTTTATTCAATTGGTGAATTGAATGACGACGACAATGATTTCATTAATAGCACAAAGATTTTATTAATAGCACAAAGATTGGACAATTGAAATGAAGAGAGCTTTTGTACTTAGGCTAAAATGTTTTTTTTTTCTTTTTATACAAGTGTGGTACAAACATTCATACTTGATGGGCCAGTTAGAAAACAATATGCAAGATGCAAAGAAAATTAGTGTAGCCAAGATGAAAATGCATACAAGGATTTATCCAGTCATACAAAAAGATAAAACAAAATACTTGTATACCATGCCAACAAGGATAAAATGAGAGATAATACTAGAGATAGTGTAGAGACATGTTCAAGCGGATCAATGGGTCTTGCAGTTAGACGAATGAGTTAAAGATACACCCACCAAAATCTCAACACTAGTTTTGAGGTGAACAATGAAACTCCAACAATCGTCAAACTCGTAAGCATGCATGAAGAAGACCTTTGGCAGGTTGCAATAACCAACAACGAAGTTTCTCTAACAAATTAGCAGAACACTTAAAAATTTCCTTATGGTATTACTATAAATAATTTTGCTTTTCTTTTACTTGGAGGATATTTAAATCAAATGTGTTAAACATCCTTTAGATTTGGGACAGATGATGTTTTGCAGAAACAAAAAAATCAGCTGGTGCCCTATAAGGTTATCTAGAAGGCATTACATTTATTGATAGCTGCGGGGATGGTCATTACCTAATAGCAAATGGTAAAGATGAGACTACAGAACTTTGGGACATCCGGAAAATGTCATCCACTGTGTAGTTGTATGTGCTACCTCCTTTTTCTGTTTGTGTTTTAATACATGTGGTCATATGTTTAACATCCCAGTTTATTTCTATGATTGCTATATAAAAAATAAATTATATGTTCCGTCAACTCAAATAATATAACATTATTATAAAATTACACTTATTATTACAATGCTATGAATGCATCATAGCTACCTAGAATTTTCGTATACTATAACATTACAATGATCCTCCATATGGAGAATATATATATATAGCTACCAAAGTACATGGATTTATAATATTAACCATTTTGTTTACTGTCTCTTAGTGAAACTAGTTTCTTAACAATTTTGCACTATAAATTATCTGCAAGTGACCTGTTAATGCAAATTTGGAATTTAGTTTTTTTTTTTAATTTGTAAGAGTCTATTTTTCTATTGAGTAAAAACATAAATCAATTAAACTAGTTATTATTTGCTAATTGTCTTAATTGAGATTAGGGTATTTATTCTAGTACTTAAGTAATTTTCCAATATTGTGTTGGTCAACCTTTTTAGAAGACCCAACGATGATAGTTTTTTTTTTAATCGGTAAAAAAACTTTTATTATTAAAAGGAGAAAAGCCAAATTAGAAGGGGATCAAACCTTACCTTCTAACATGGGATTACAAGCTCTCAAAAAGATTTACAAATCTTACCAAAAGCTCTCACAAACTATACATTTCACCTTCACTCTTTTAAAACACGTATAAATCTTCACTTTGTTTACCAAAATTTTCAACCTCCCAAGGCTTAAAAACTGCATGCATTACAAGCCTTTTAAATCCATTTTGAATCAGAACCAAGCCTTTCATAACAGCTTAAAACAACATAAACAGATTCTTCTCATAATTTCTGATAAAACCAACTCCAGGCAGTCTTTTTAACTCTTTCAAAAGCAAGAAATCCAGGCAATTCAGGTAATTCTGTGACCATCTCATCGGAAATTAATCCATTTATAGTTTCTGAACTGATCAGAATTTAATCTACAGAAATCCTGGAAATGAGTCCTGGTATCATCACAATCTTTGAGTGCAATCAAATTTTAGTAAACCTTTACATTTTGACAGTTTTAACCAGCTTCATCAGAACAGAGAGGTTCTCTCTGTTTGCTAGCATAGACAAACAGATTCCTGTCAACAGCTCATAATTTGGCTTCATCAGAACTACAGTTTTAACCTTTACATTCGTCTCATAATTTCTGATCAAAGAAACAACTCATCAGGCAGTCTTTTTAACTCTTTCAAAAGCATAAAACTCATCTTTTGATTTCCTGTCAACAGCGAGAAATCCAAGTAATTCCGTGACAATCTATAGCTCATCAGAATAATCCATTTATAGTTTCTGAACTGGTCAAATAAAGATCTACAGAAATCCTTTAAAGAACCTTAGAATCTTCAGAAATCCTGAAAATGAATCCTGATCTCATCATAATCTGTAACCAAAGTGCAGTTCATTAAGACAGATACAAGTGACAGCAGATTGAAACTAAACAGTCCTGTTCAGAGTTCAAAACCTTCAGAAAACAATCCATACTGCTGTTCCATTATGGTTAAGTTACAAATCAAATCAGTTTCAGCTTTAGAGTCAGAATTCCCAGGGAGACAAAATACTCCTTGAGTCCAATCAAATTTTCATTAAACATTTACATTTGACAATTTGACCAGCTTCATCAGAACTACAGAATCCATAGAGACCAGCCTACAAGAAAACCAGCCTACAAGAAAACCAGAATGCGAGAAGAAATTCCATAGAGACCAGCCTATAAGAAAACCAGCATTTCCATACCTTGATATAATCTTCAATCTCATGGAAATCAGAGTCCACATTCAAACACTCTTAAATATTTCATATTAGAGTGCTTTTTGAATCAACCGAATAAAAGGAAAACCCAACTTGTCCACTTTACAAATACCAAACAAAATCTTATCTATATCTTGCCTTCTCAAAACTTTATCCCCCGAAAATTGAAAATCCTTAATCCTTATTAGCCAAGTAGTTCGCAGCTACATTTCCTTCCCTAAATACATGGGAATAAGTCACCTTGTATCTTTTCATGATAGCTTTGATTTTTAGCACTATATTTCTATAATCCCAACAAACTGAAGGAGGCTGTATAATCTTCAATGCAACCATCGAATCAGATTCCAACCGGACTGGAAAATAATTGTAAGCAACACATAATTCCAATCCATACAAAATGGCCAACAATCCAGCTTTTACATTTGAAATGACTCCCAAAGTACCATGTTTTGCCATAATAAACTGCCCTGTGTGATCTCTAATTATAAACCCATACGAAGACTCCCCTAGATTTCCTTTCGAACAACCATCCGTATTTAGTTTAAATTCTCCAACAGCCGGCCTCTTCCAATATCTCGTAGCTATAGTATTTTTGAGGCCTGCTTTAATAGGAATTCCCCAGCCTTTAGCAATAAAGGTAAAACCTTTCCAATGCTTGCTTTTTATGGTATTTGCCGCTTCTCCTATCACTAGGTATTGAATTATATTTCTTCGAATATTCTGCTCAACTTGTGTTAACCCTCTATGCTTTGCATCATTTCGAGCCTTCCATAAGAACCATAATATAAGGAAAGACATAATCTCCCTAACATGCCCTGCATGAGACCACTCTGATCCAATCATCCATTCCCCCAATAAAGAAAATCTGTTCACATTAAATAGATTAGCAAAATAATACCAAACCCCCTTGGCTATTGGACCATCAAAGAACAAATGCTCTCACGTTTCCATGGAATTACAACAAAGACATTTACAGACAAGAGTAATTCCCCTTTGCTGCAAAACGCTGTCTACAGGTAATTTGTGCCTCAAAAAGCGCCATGCAAAGATGGAAATAGATGGATTAAGCAAGCCATTCCAAATTGTAGACTTTATGGATACCACTGGTTGTGTTTGTCGGATATTATTCCATGCCGTTTTTAACGAGAATTTCCCATTTAATGATAATTTTCATATAATCCGGTCCTCAGCATCTTTTTGTATAGGAGTTTTTGCAACTTCACTCGAAATATCAACTGGAAGCAAATTATTTATATTAACCATCTTCCAACTAGATCCTTCCAAAAAATCCTCCACTCTTATATCAAGGTTTCCAACCGGATCACAAGACTGAAATAGAGGGCCCCGATCTTGCCATGTATCAAGCCAAAAATGCAGTTTACCTTCTCCCAAAATCCAGCCTGTATTTTGCTCTGCTAAACTTCAATTTTTTTTTTAAATCTTTGATGACACATCAATTGGTATTTGAGTTGAACACTTATCAAAAGTTATTTGTTATTTGCAGAAGTCTTGATGATTAGGGTATTTGAGTTTTCAATTTTCTAATATTCTTGATGATGCAATTAGTCTTGCCAAGGAAGTTCAAGGTAAAGTGTGTGAAATGAGCTTTGGAGTTACATTGTCGTTGCGAATGGGCTGTGGAGAAGGTGGACCTAATTCGATTCAATGATAAAATATTTTTTCTCAAGGGTGCAATAGGAAGTACAGTCGTTTGGTTATTTAAGTTTATAGTTTGATATAAATTCTACTTATTTTAAAATAATGTACTCTTTTGTAGGAAAGAAATTATTCTTCTAGTCATGTACTTCAAAGCAGACACGAACCTGCGAAGTTGCCACAAAATTCGGCACACACTTTACTGTAGGTGAAAGACAGAATCAGGAAGGCAAAGGTCAAAATCAGAGCACTAAGGGAAGAGGGAAACCACTTAGAAGCGCACCCAATGAAGCACAAGCATCGTTGAAGCATCACAGACTGCCACACAACAATACTGCAAGTACAATAAGATGCATGCTAAAAGATGGCTGAAGAAACACGACAAGAAAAAGCAGGCAATGCAATTGCAGTATCTAGCTATCACTAGTCAAAAAATGCAAATGCAGTATCGAGTGGTTGAGAGCCCTCTATCTGACAAACATGGGAAACTGAACAACAACCATGGAAATACAGCTCCACAGGCAGATTCAGCAGACGGCAATGTGAGCAACCCTGTTATTACAGACAAACTGCACACACACACCGGCAGAAGGGCTAAAGCAAAGGATGTTGCCACAAACACAGGAAATGCAGCAACAGGTCAAGAAGACTGAAGGGAAAGCTATGGTATGGCCAGACAAGGGTAAAGGATTAATGATTACTGATCATGGCACTGAACAGTATCAGCAGGCTGGCACAAAGTATCAAGAGGGACAAATAACAACTAACAAGATCCAGGACTTGGCCACAGGACTCCAAACAAGCCACCAAATGACAGCAGGGCGAGGAATTCAGAAAAGGTTTCTGGCACAAGCAACTGGCACTGCTCGCATAAACCCTCCATAACTGCATGTCTGCGCTTCAGACGATCAAGCCGAAAAGCAGGGTCTGCTTTTCAAGCTGACAACAGCAGGAGAAAAGCATACTGTGCACAAGCTAACAAAACAGAAAAAACATAATCTTAGGAAGAAAGCTGAACTGCACCGGGATATGTTACAGGTACTGCTACAGATCACAAGGCACGGCTAACCTTCAGAAATAAGCAGCCATCAGGTGGATACTAAGCTTCGCAGGGCAGCAAAAACCCCACCAATATAGACTGTATATAATGAGATGGAGATGGGCTATATGTGTTCCATAGCTGATATACAAGACCTCCCACTAAATTGCCACTGTGTACCAATGCAACAACAGCCGTGCTGCACCTGGAACAGAACATGGTAATTCAATACAGCAAACAGATGATGGGAACCAGTGGAATGTTTCCCAGCATTGGCAGATTCTGAACATGGCAAGGATGCATGTGACAAAGGAAGGAATATGGCTCTGCAACGCACAGCAAATGGAACAGTAAGGGAGGGCCAGCAGATGAATGGCAGTAAAAGTTCTGAATATCTAGCTGAGTCAATTAGCACAGCAAATGAGCTGAGGCCGGAGCACATAAAGGGGACAGTGTGCATAAAGATAGCAGTGAGGACAGTAGCATAAGACAGCTGGAATCTGAGGCAAATTCTGGCTCAGCATCATCAATGGCAGAATTCATCAGAAACAGCACTGAAAACTCAGAAAATGCACTGGAAAAACATGGGGCTGAGCAATAGTGGACAGTCCAAACTAGGGCTAGAGCAGCTAGAAGATCATTACCAACAAGCCAGGCGCACATCAGTATACTACCAGACAATTTGTATCAGCGCTACCAGCATTGAGTTATCACCAAAGTTTGCATGGCCAAAAGGCACCCAGTGTTGTGATGGAACCGAAAACTAAACAAGGAATAGGAGTAGCAGATTCACAAGCAAAGACACACCAAGGCAGCAGCAAAATCAGCAGCTCTAATGCTAGCACAGGACATGAGCAGAGAAATGGAATTCCTTAGACTGGCAAGCAGCAGGAGATAAAACTGGACTCTCGCTACTAAACAAGGAGGATGGTATGAATGAAGGGCAGGGCCATTTCAAGGTTCCATAAGGCTAGGCCAAAAATATTTTTAGGCCTTAAATAATTTTTTTTTAATTTAAGTTTTTCCTCTTTCTTTCTCATTCGGATTTGGGACTGACAGCGGTGAGTTTATTTTTTTAATAACATATTAATTTAAAAATAAATTTTTATATAAAATTCAAAATTATTATTTAAATTATTATATTCAAGTTTTGATAATAATTTTTTAATTGATAAAAGTATTAGATTATTTGATTTTTTTGAGAGATTGTTAAACGTAGATAAGATTTAAAAAAATTTTCTACTAAAGTTACATTAATAGGTATAATTAATAATATTCAATAAGTTATTTATGTATTAGTAAAATATTTTAATTTTTTTATATGGTTTAATACTTTAAGTGCGATTTTTAATTTTGGATTTATTATTATTTTTAAAATTTTTAATTCTAAAATCATCAATATCAATTTTAATTCTTCGATGTCATATAAAAATTTTAAATTATCTTATATATTTTAAATTGTTCAAATTTAATTTGAAGTGAATAAATAGCATGGTCAATAATATAATTAAAATAATTAATTTTAAAAGATTATTTTTGCGAAAGTTTCATCTCATTAATTTTATTCTCATTAAATTATTTATTTCTTATAATTATATGGTTTTTATGAAATTTTAATTTTATATTCATTTCAATTGTAATTTCTTTGGCAAAAATCATAGCAAATATTAATATGTTTTCTTTATAATCATTAAAAAAAAGAAACAAGATATTTTAACTGATATAATACAATAGCAATATTCATATTTTATATTATAAAAAATTACTAACAGTATTAATTGTGAATAATATATCATGTCAAATAACCATATCTAATAAAAAGTTAAAATTTTTTAACACATTTTCAAAATAACTTTTTTAACGTGTTTGTGATAATAATTTAAAAGTTAAATTAGAAATATAGTCTTGTAAAATTTTTCATTTTTTTTAGAAGAAGAAAATAATGAGTAAATACGTTATATCACATCAAAAAATAATATAGTACTAGGACAAGAATTAACATATCATATATTACTAAATTAAGATTATGATAACCACATGGTGTATAAAAAATGTTAGAATTTAGAATTAACAATTGCTTTTGTATGCCTTGTTTACCTTTCATATTAGCATCATTATCATATCCTTATTCTCTTATGTCATTTACATCAAGTTCAATTTTCTTTATTATACTAATATGCGTATCAAAAAGATCTTTTCTGACGTATCATCTAATTTTAAAAATTTTATAAAATATTTTTTTTTATTTTGATTGTACTTGTTGAAATATCTATACATTTTAATATGAGAGACATTTGTTCTTGATGATTTATATCGGAACTACAATTAAGTATAACGAAAAAGTATTTTTCTTCTTTTATTTTTTAATTATAATATTGTTTACTTCTTTTCCTAATATATATATATACTCATTTTGTATATTATGACCAAGTTAATGATTATGATTTTACCATTATACGTTTAAGGTCTTCTTGTATTATATGATCAAATTCTGTAATTATTTCAATTAAACTTAAAAAATTTTAATTATTATCTTGATGAATTTTCTCATTTGTATCATGAAATGACAAATTATTTTTTGCAAGCTATAGCAATAATTCTTATTAATATGTTATTCTAATATTTTTTTTCCCTTCTATATTTTTTCTTGTAAATTTTGATTAATAGTTTTATTTTTGGGCTGGAAAATATCAAATTTGTCATATGGAGGTCGTCTCTGTTTAATTCAGAGTGTGCTTATCTCAATGCCTCTATTTTTACTGCAAGTTCTCCTCCCTCCATTATCTGTCCTTCATAACTTGGAAATGATTTTTGCAAAGTTCTTCTGGGGCTCGTCTGATAATAACAGGAAAATACATTGGGTGTCTTGGGAAGAAATCAGTAAACAGAAATTGGAAGGCGGTTTAGGGATCAGGAAGCTTACAGATTTTAGTTTGGCAATGGCTATCAAATTGTGGTTCCGTTTTAGAGAGCAAAACACACTTTGGGCTGAATTTCTTTTAAAGCTTTATTGTGGATCCGAACATCCGGTTGTGGTGGGTTTAAAAAACAAGGCATCTCTTATTTGGTGAAGATTGATTAAAGTTAGAAGCTTAGCAGAACAGAATATCGGTTGGCTATTGGGAAATGGTAAAATGAATTTTTGGTATGATACGTGGCTTGATGGAGGTCCTATTATTAATCATTGTATGCCTATTGAAAATAAAGATTTACAAATTGCAAATATCCTTGAGGATTTTAATTGGAGGAACAATACTATTTTTGTTGTCCTTCCAGAGGATCTGAAGAATGAAATTGCAGACCATCATTTGCAACCTACTGTCCCATATCGCATAATTTGGAAACCTGCACTAAATGGGGAATTTTTGTTGAAATCAGCTTGGGAAAATGTTAGGCAGGTACATCCAGTTTCTTCTATTAATTATGCTATTTGGAATGATTTGTTAAGGCCTAGTATTTCGATCTTCGCTTGGCGTTTCTTAAAAAGGAAGCTCCCAGTTGATGATATTTTAAAAAAACGAGGAGTTGCTCTTGCGTCTAAATGTTATTGTTGTGATAATATGGAAACTTGGGAGCATTTGTTTTTTGTTGGTCCCATTGCTAAAGAAGTTTGGTCCTATTTTGCAAGAGTTTTTGATGTTCACAGACCATCAATTTTAGAGGACTGGAAATTAGGATTGAAATGGTTGCAGGGAGGTCATATCAAAGAAGTTATACCATTTCTTGTTTTATGGTTTTTATGGCTAGCTAGGAATGAGGCTAAACATAAAGGCTTAAAACAAAAGGTGTACAAAATTAAGAGCAATATAATACAGTATTGTTTGCTTGGGGAAAATGCAGGAAACTTTAAAGGTAAACATTGGAAGGGATATATATCAGTGGCTAGAAGTTGGGGTTCTTCAGTTAAAAAAACAACTAGAACCACAATAACTATGGTGCGATGGAAGAGGCCTAATGAAGGAGGTTACAAGTTAAACACTGATGGATGCTCGAGAGGGAATCCTGGCTTATCTTCTTATGGGGTTATAATTAGAAACCATGCAGGAGATTTCCTTATGGCAAAGTATGGACCTTGGGTTTTTCGTCAAATGTGAAGGTAGAGCTTTTTGCTATTCAAGCAGGTCTTGAATTATGTGTAGCTTATAATTTTCTCCCGGTTTGGTTAGAATCGGATTCGTTGGTATCTCTGAAGATTTTACAGTCTTCGTCTATGTGTTGGGAGTATAGGAAGATAATTTTAAGAATTAGATTGCTTGTGGAGAAATATCATGTATTTTGCTCCCATGTTTATAGAGAAGCAAACGCCGCTGTGGATTTTTTGGCCAATCAGGCACTTAATACGCAAGGGGAAAGAGTGTTATTGAAGAATGACATGACAAAAGAATTGCATGGTATATGCAAGCTTGATAGATTGGGTATTTCTTACATCAGAGTGGATCGGAAAGTACTATAGAGTTCTTCTAGACCTGTTTTCCTCTGGTGGCGGGGATATGTATTAATGTTTGTTTGAGCAAAGAGCTAAACTGATTTGTATTCCTGAATATTAATCTTCTTGATATTATTACCTGTGCTTCATCTTATTTGATCTCGGCTTTTAATGTTCTGAAGCTCTGACAACTGATAGAATCAGTTCATGTTTACTGGCTCAAAAGTTGGGTTATTCTCTGAAATTATCCTGTTCTCTGACGTTTTGATTGGTCTCTATGTTCATCTAAAGTCTGAATTCAGTTTACAGACCTTATTAGCGGATGAAAGATATTTCCGGATATGGTCCTGAGCTGCTATGTGAAGAGTTAATATGGAGGTTTGCAAATCCTGATAAGAAGGTTGGTTTTGATGTGCATCAGGCTCTCAGGGGTCTTGCGGTTTTTTATATGTTTTTGATACTGAACCTGAGATAGATGTAGAACAAGGCCGGGGCTGCAAATCCTTTGCTTGGGTTACCAAATGCTGCTTGTGCTGGAAAATTTATTGATTGGAGTAGGGTGTTCTAGCTCTTTTGGATTCTTTCTATGGTCAGCTGAATATGTTTGAAAGATCTTATTTGCGTCTCTGATTCTTAAAAGTTTATATGGTCTTGAGAGTATTCTGGATATACTTACTGTTTTGTGTTTCCATATTTTTGAAAACAGTTAATATGAGGATTTTTGATCTAAATGCTCTTCTGATTAATTTTGGAAACACTGCTTCGTGTTTCTGAGACAGTTCTGAAGTGAAACCGTGGAAATCAGACATTTGTAGAATTCAGAAGCTTTCTATTTTGTTTGCTATCAGAGGACTATTCTCTTGCTAATCCTGACAATATTTTGGCTGACTTCTGTATGCCTTATGTCTTGTGGTCTTATGGAATGGCTGATGAATTCTCATTGTGAATGCTATGAAGAACCTATATACAATACCTTCTGGAAAAGACTGGTGGATTTCTGTAAGACTTTGAATTTGATCCTTGAAGGAAAAGGTGGGCAAGCTCTTAAGTAAGCAGAGTTTTTCCGAATAGAGATGAAAGAAATGAGGATTATACAATCAATCTTTACTCTGATTTTCAAATTGTAAATCATTTTGTTTTCTTTTTTTTTCCATGTAACTCCATATTAGAAGGTCAAGTTTGGTCCCCCTTCTAAATATGGTTTCTCTCTTCTTGGAATAAGATCCTTTCTCTTTGATTAAAAAAAAAAAACTCCCACTTGGCCTAATGCCAATCGCTATGGTACCCAATACCATAGGCTCTAACATGACCCTCAAACTTGCTTTGAGGCAAGACCTTAGTTAAAGGATCCGCTAAATTCCTTTCAGTGGGAATTTTCTCAATTTGTATATCATTCCTACTTATAATCTCTCTGATCAGATGATAGCGGCGAAGCACATGTTTGGATCGCTGATGAGACCTTGGTTCCTTTGCTTGTGCAATAGCTCCATTGTTGTCGCAGTAAACCGGTATTGCTTCATCAATGGTTGGAACCACACCAAGTTCTGAGACAAACTTCTTGATCCAGACTGCTTCCTTTGCTGCTTCCGAAGCTGCAATATATTCCGCTTCCGTGGTAAAATCTACTACGGTGTCTTGCTTGGAACTCTTCCAACTTATTGCGCCTCCATTCAAAATAAATACGTATCCGGACTGAGACTTGGAGTCATCCTTATCTGTCTGGAAACTGGCATTTGTATACCCACGTATTACCATATCACCTTCTCCATATATTAGGAACACATCCTTAGTTCTTCTTAAGTACTCGAAGATTGTCTTGATAGCCGCCTAATGATCCATTCCTGGATCAAACTAGTATCTGCTTGTGGCGCTCAGAGCATACGATACATCGGGCCTAGTACATAATATAGCATACATGATAGATCTTATCGCGGATGCATAAGGAATCTTATTCATGCAAATCCTCTCGTCTTCTGTGCGCGGACACATAGACTTCGAAAGGTTGATCCCATGCCTGATGGGAAGGTAACCTTTCTTGGATTCCGACATGCTAAACCTTTCTAACACTCGGTCTATATATGTACACTGTGAAAGACCAAGCAATCATTTTGATTTATCTTTATAGATTATAATCCCAAGGATATAGGTTGCTTCTCCCAGGACTTTTATGGAGAAAGTTTTGGACAACCAAATTTTAACTGACTGTAAGACTGATATATCGTTTCCTATAAGTAATATGTCATCGACATATAACACTAGGAATACGACTGCACTCCCACTAACCTTCTTGTACACACAAGGTTCGTCAGGATTTTGTGAGAAATCAAACTCTTTGATTATCTCATCAAAACGGATGTTCTAGCTCCTGGATGCTTGCTTTAGTCCATATATGGATCGTCGAAGCTTGCATACTTTGGTTTTGTCAACCGATGTGAACCCTTTAGGTTGTATCATGTATACATCCTCAAGCAGGTTTTCATTAAGGAAAGCTGTTTTCACATCCATTTGCCATATCTCATAATCATAATGAGCTGCTATGGCCAGGAGCATCCGAATGGATTTAAGCATAGCTACTGGCGAATAGGTTTCGTCATAATCAATTCCTTGTTTCTGACGATATCCTTTTGCCACTAATCTAGCCTTAAAGGTAACAACATTACCTTCCATGTCGGTTTTCTTCTTGAAAACTCACTTGCACCCTATGGGCTTAATCCCTTCAGGTGGGTTAACCAAGTCCCATACTTGATTTTTGTACATGGAATCCATTTCCGACTTCATGGTTTCAAGCCATTTATCCCTTTCTAAATTTTTCAGAACATCTTCATAACTGATAGGTTCGTCATCATTAATGAGTAACACGTCGTTCGATTCACTTATGAGAAATCCATATCCTCTGGAATATTGCGTGTCCTATCAGACCTACGAAGAAGTGGTCTTATTTTAGGTTCAACTGATAGCTCATCATTATGAGTTATTGGTTGTGGGTCTAGACTAGGTGTCTCTGTAATGTCTATTGGAGTTTCTTGAACTTCTTCAAGTTCAATGCTACTCCCATTGTTTTCTTGTAAAAGAAATTCTTTTTCTAGAAATATAGCATGCCTTGAAACAAACACCTTTTGTTCCAAGGGATTATAAAATTGGTAATCTTTCGTTTCCTTAGGGTATCCAATAAATAGACATTTATCAGACTTAGCATTCAATTTGTCTGATACAGTCCGCTTTACATAAGCAGGACAACCCCATATCTTTAGGTGAGATAAATGATGTTTCTTACTATTCCACGTCTCATATTGAGTAGTAGAGACTACCTTGGTCGGGACTGTTTAGTAAGTAAACAGATGTCTTCAGCGCATAACCCCAAAAGGATTTTGGAAGAGTTGCATGATTCATCATAGATCTAACCATGTCCATCAAGGTTCGGTTACGCCTCTCAGATACACCATTATGCTGTGGTGTATATGGCGGAGTCCATTGAGACAATATCCCATTGTCCCTAAGATAATCTTGAAACTCTTGAATTAAGTATTCATCACCCCGATCGGATCGAAGTATCTTAATACTTTTGCCAAGCTGTTTCTCTACTTCACTTCTGAACTCTTTGAATTTCTCAAAAGATTCAGATTTGTGTTTCATTAAGAACACATACCCGAATCGTGAGTGATCATCGATAAAGGTAATGAAGTAGCTATAGCCTCCTTGTGTAAGAGTTGACATTGGTCCACATACATTAGTATGTATTAGACCAAGCAATTCTCCCACTGGTTTACCTTTTTCGGAAAAGGGTAATTTGGTCATCTTGCCTTTTAAGCATGATTCGCATGTATCAAATGAACCGGGTTCAAATGATTTCAGAATTCCACATCGGTGTAATTTGGTCATGCGTTTCTTGCTTACATGGCCAAGACGACAATGCTGTTGGATCGAGAGAAACGATAGAGGGGGGTGAATATCGTAAAACGTTCGGATTAGCGTTAGAGCAATTACGCAGTGGAAATTTGAATCAAACACACGCAAACACCAAGTTTTTTACTTGGTTCGGAGTCGCGGTCGGCTCCTACTCCAAGGCCCATGGTCGTTGACCATTTTCTGCGGGCAATTTTATATGTCACAAAACAGTTTACAATATATATTACAAAAACTAGTACAGTAAACTTTTAAAAGAAGCTCTTCGTTACCGACGTCCGTTGTATATTATATTTTCGGAGCAGAGGGACGTCGTCGGCGCTTGTATCTCGAGTCGGGAGGTTTCCGGAGCAGAGCACGAGCGTAGAAGAGCGTGAATGCGTTGGAAGAATTTGATTGTACAGAGCCTTGGGGTCGAGGGCCTTTTTATAGCCCCTGGGGGTGCACGGAACGTCGGGGGCCCCCCCCCCCACGTGTCAACTGATCCGAGTTCCTCTCGGTTAGCTCTGATCCCTTCAAACTCGGGATCAGAGCCTTGGGGTCGAGGGCATTTTTATAGCCCCTGGGGGCGCACGGAACGTCGGGGGCGCCCCCCCCCCCCCCCCCCCCCACGTGTCAACTGATCCGAGTTCCTCTCGGTTAGCTCTGATCCCTTCAAACTCGGGATCAGACCTTGACGGGGGCGCCCGGGATGCTGGGGGCGCCCGGGTTTGACCGGGTTGACTCTTATCCGTTGGCTTCGCTCGCTTCCGCTTCGTTAGCTTGAGTTGGGGGCGCCCGGACCATCCGGGGTGCCCGGGAGCATGGGGGGCGCCCAGGAGCATGGGGGCGCCCCGCCCATATGCTGCTGAAGCAGTCCTTTTGCTTCATCTGTTTTGTGTTCACCTTGGGGGCGCCCGGGACACTCCGGGCGGCCTACTCAGCTGCTGCCTCACTCCTTTGAGGCTCTCTGAGCTGCAGACACTCGTTCCTTCGGTTTTACATCCAGGGTGTAGCGACCCGCCTTCTCTGCCTTAGACGGATCGTTATTTTTGTCTACTTCTCGACTTCTAGTGCACGACTAAAAATGCGGAAATCTTTTTTTTTTCTTTTTAATCTATCTAAGAATGATATTCTAACTTAAATAGTCATGCATGATACCATGTCACACTTTCTTTCTCAAAAACTCGTAAGAAAATACTTATTGAAACTTGCCTCGCCCAACTCAGCTTACGGGTATCAGTCGACTGATACTGTACCAGTCGACTGATAAGCCTGAAATCTGAAAATTCAGGTTTCGAAACTTGCTTCAAAAGCCCACCAATCATATAGTTTCGAGCCATATAAAATCATGACACCATTTCTATACTCTATGCCAGATTTCTAAACAATTTAGCCAATCAAAACGAATCCATAAACTTGAAATTAGGACTTTTGCGGAATTTAACAAGTTATGAAAAATCTACATAGACTTTAAGCTAGAGTTTGTACCAAACATAACTTCTAACCATTGAAACTCATCACACAAAATTCTGAAACATCCCTAAGGCATTATCAAATGAGAAAGCAACTTTTCTAGACGTACTTAAGCAATAAAAACTTGATTCAAAGGGAAATTAATACTATCTTGGCACATGCATCTATTTCTCTAACAAAGTATCAATATTTCAAACTACTCACACTTCTACTCATCCAATGCGATCATAAGGATATGTATGCTAAATAAAATGACATGGAATCTTAACTCTAAGAAATTGAGCTTGTAAAACTATCCAAAGCTTAAATGTTCGCTAAACTCCATAAAGCAAGAACTTGGAATTTAAATAAAACATTGTAATTCAAATGACTAAATTGTCTCGTCTCAAGGATCTCTCCAAAATCAGCCACCACACACACTTTACTCAGCACCGCCTCGTCGCCTTCCTTCAGAATTGCTTGCCTTTACCTTTATCTGCAGTAAGAGGAAATGCAACTAGTAAGCAAAAGCTTAGTAAGTACTATCTAGCTCACAAAATCTCGAAATGTGCAAACATGCTTCTTGATCAATATGAAATTCATATGAGATACTTATATGCTTGAAAGAAAACTAAGAACATGTATAACTCAAAACATGCATACTCAAGCATTAATAAATCTCAATTTACTTTTCTTGGCTCAACTTGAAACTTTAGCTATTCTTTAACTTTTTGAAAACTCTTTAAACTTTAGAAACTTTGCTAAAGCATATACTTGAAAATAATAATCACTTGGATCCACTGAAGACGTAAGTACCATCTCATGCGCGTTCCCTAAAAGGTTGGGGTAGCGAGCCACCAATCCTAATAGAGCAGACCTTGGTCTACCAGGGCCAAGACCTTGGAATTGGACACCTGGATTTCTTTAACGACGCCCTTGGACACCGGGTACTGGCCTTAGAAAATAAAATAGCTTTTCTTTCTTTTCTTTCTTATCTGTAAATGCCTTGGCATTTTCTCGAGCACCTTGCGTGCTAAAATCCCTAAGTCTTGACTTTTGGGGATTTCTTAAGGCCTTGGCCTTTTCTTTTCTTATATTTATCTTCTCTTTTCTTTTCTCATAACTTTCTTAGCCCCTAATCTCACATAGGGTGCTTTATCAAACTTATACAAGCATATAATGAACTAAGATCACATGCAAAAACTTAAACAAAAAGGAAATATCTCTTTTAAAAACTATTAAGGGAAATTCTTGCGGAAAAACCGCCTCTTACTGCAGGTGAGCAGTACTTACTTTGGTTTCCTTGAACTTACAACCAAAATTGACGTCTAGGGCTCGGGAGAAGCTTGAAATCTCTACGAACCGTTCGCGCCTACGTGTTCTCCTCGTCGAGACGAACACGACGCTCCGCTCTCCTTGATCCCTCCTTGGCCGGCGCCCCTTGGAAGAGGGGAGAGGAAGTCTTGGTGCTTGGTGTTGGCGTGCGCACAAGAGAGGGGAAGTCTTGGTGCTTGGTGTTGGCGTGCGCACAATATACATAGCACCCAACTACACCTCTCTTTACATCGACTTTGGCTGTGGCACAATAAATCGATGCTCCAAGCTTAAGGCTGACCCATTAATCAAGAAATAGTTTTAATATGGTTGGAGCTCATTCAATCGTTTAGTCAGGCTTGGATGTGTCCAACAACCAAAACTAAGGATTGACCTCTGACTCCAACTATATTAATCATAAACTAATTCCATGGTTTGAACATGTTGAGGTTCAAGCCGGGCATGGATGTGTCCATCAACCCAAACGAGGAACAAAACTCCGGTTCTAACCATATTAATGGAAGGTGTTGGCCTTAATATTTTGTAAGGGGTTTTGGGTCTCATCCTTTTCTTTTATGCACATTCATGACATATAATTATGTCATGTTCTAACGATTTCCTTAATAAAGTATGTATGTGACTTAATTTATCAAGTCTCATTAATTGAATTAGGAACCGGATTTCCTAATTTTAATTTCATACTTTATTCAAAGAATTGTTTTGGGAAACAATTTTCTGAATTATTATAATCAATTTCGGAAATAATATGTTTAAGACTTTGATTTCTCTAAATCAAATCTTATTAAATTAAGAGACAGATTCCCTTAATTCAACCACATATTATTTTCATGAAAATCTTATTTAAGGAAATATACTCTATAGGAAACAATTTTTCTAATTAATTTTGGAGACAATAATATGTAAGAGCATCACCTCATAAATCAAATAAGGAAATTATCGTTTGAGCATCTCCTCAAAAAATTTTCAAGATTTGATCATATATTTTATTTATGGAAAATTAATATCAATAACTTAATTTGGACGGCTCCCCGAGGCTCAATCCAAAATAAGAATTTGATAGTTTAAATTCAATTTAGGAAATTTAATTATAACAACTAACTTTAAATTGGACGGCTCCCCGAGGCTCAATCCAAAATAAAGAATTTTGTAAATAATTTAATTTCCAATTATGAATTTAAATGCCAATTAATATTCCCATAATTTGTCTAGACTTTCTTGAAAGAAAGTGCTCAAAATTGCAAGCTTTCCATAAATGGAAAGTTTCCAAAAATAAAAGGTTTTCAGAATAATTATAAGTTTCTGGTACAAAGAAAACTTATGTTTTTCCAAAATTAGAAAATTTCTAAAATAGAAAATTTCCAAAATTGGAAAGTTTACAAAATTGGAAAGTTTTCACAATTATCATAAAATTTCAGAAACAGAGATATTTCAAAAGTTTGTGAAATCTCATGAGGATTTCCAAACTTTGAAATTCCTAAATCGAAAATTTACCATAATTGAAAAGTTTCCATAATTGGAAAAATTTCCAAAATTGAGATCATGACAAAGCTTTCCGCAAAAACAATTATATGATTATGTCGAACACAAACCTCGCTCTGATACCACTGTTGGGACCGGGTGCATGTTGACATGGATGCGTGTTCATAATTTTAAAATTAATTACATGCAGCGGAAGGTTTAGCATAAATAATTTCTCAAATTATTTAATCACACATCTAAGCATGCAATTTTATCTTGTGAAGACATGATCATATATTTAAAATTTTGCAGAAACATAAACTAATTTACGTATTACCTCGCGTAACTCAAAGGAAGGGACGAGATCCAACCGTAAGCGTCTCTTGGAAGCTCCGCCTCTATTCGTGTCCACGCCGAGTATCTTCGGGATGACTTCGCAAAGCCACAAGTTTCTTGTTCTCGAGAACTACTAGATTCTCCGAGAACGCGACAAGAAAAACCAAGAGAGAAGTCGGAAGACTAACCACAAAAGGATGACCGGAATCAAAATTCCGGCGAAGCAAAAGAAGAAGCTTGCTGCAAAAGATCCTTCTTGGGGCTGGTTAGCGCACGGCAAGAAGGGGAGAAGAGAAGGAGAGAAAGAGAGGGAGAGAGCCTATGCCTTCATCACTTCGATTATTTTCCAAGCCTTGCCTTGGGTCCTTTATATAGTGGCCTCTCAACCATCAAGTCTCTCAAATATGGAACAACTTATTCCATCATGCCAAGTTTGATTTTATATCATGGTTAAAATCATATTTTAATTCATGATAAAATCAATCAAGTCTCTTTTCTCTTATGGAATAAATTTCCTTATTATGGTAAATCAATCCATGATTGATTTATAAAATAAACCAATTCATGGTTCATTTTAATTTTCATGAAAAATAAACCAAACCTTGGTTTATTATATAAAAAAATTTATATCATCCATAATTTTATAAAACAAACCACACTTGGTTTATTTTATAAATTGAACCAAAAACTTGGTTCTCTCCCTTTGTTGTGGCCGGCCAAGCAAAGAGGATGGAGGCCCTCTTTGGCCGGCCCATCCAAGCCACACCCCAATGAATTAAACTTATTTAATTCATCTATTATGTCTTCAAAAGTCTTAGCCATTTTACGCTTCTGATGCATCTCTGAAAAATTTAGATTCGACTTATCGTTTGACTCAACCAAACCTAATCTCTCTTGATTGAAAAATCCAATTTTTAACTCGTTTTAAATCCCTCAGATTACTCGTAGTGCGTGTGACTAAATAGGCTATCGATTTATGTTGGTCGTCTATAATTAATCAATTATAGAACGATCATGAGTGACACCTAGTAGTACATCATGATCCCCAATTAATCGAAAGATCAACGGTTGACCTCAGAAATAATTCTGAAACCCTTCAGCAGCTATAATGAATCATGCCCCATTCCCTTCACCATCTTATACCCATTTGGTTCAGGACATGGTCTATGTGTGTTAGTCCCCACTAGGCTGACTACGTCACACCTAGCCCAAGTAACGTTTTCTCGTCCTACGGATTCTAATTACTCTCATGTATTTAAGAGATTCATACTCTGAACATGTCATGCTCTGGCCAGAGGCTTCGAGTAATAATCCGACGATAGGCCTCGGGTATACATCTCCTAGCAAGGAGTGGTGAATCCTTTGTAGGCTGTTCAAACATCTTCGGGCACTTGGCTTATACCCAATCATCCTGGGTCCACACCTCCTTGGAGATGCTTGCTTAAGATGTCAAAGTATAAGTCTCCATGACCAAGATGACTTGAACACCGCAAGTTAAAGGAACATCGTACTTAAGCTGCAGTAAGAACTTCACTGACATATCTATATGTAGACTACCATATGAAGTTTTACAGCCAGTCACTCCAATGAACTAGTTCCCTTAACTAGCATTTATGTTTATCTCCGGACATCTCAATGTCACCAGCCAGTGAGAATCAGCTGATTAGAGAATAACCCATACTAGTCTCAACAAAATTGATAGTGTCCGTATTTATCAATTTATCGACTAGGGACAATTTCAATACTTCACAATTGCACATGTAGAGATAATCACTAGTGGTGAATTCATCACAAATTCTCTCATATTGTGAATTGTATTGCAGACATTCAGTAAATGAGTTTAAGATCTCAATCAAATACACAAACATGTATACTCAAATAGTGAATATTCATTTATTAAAATAAATGATTACAATCATAAGGCGATTGCCTTAGGACACTTCTCTCATATCACTAACAATATTCTAGGCATTAAGATCTATAGAGATAGATCTAAGAGATTGCTTGGCTTAAGTCAGAGTACATATATTGACATGGTGCTTAATCGTGTGAGTCTTTCGAAGACTCAATGTCCCTCTTCTAAGGAGGAGAGAGACCGTATGGATCAGATCCCTTATGCATCTGCTATAGGGTCTATCATGTACGCCATGCTATATACTCGTCTAGATGTTTCGTATACTTTGAGCATGACGAGCAGGTACCAGTCAGATCTAGGTGAATGTCACTGGACAGCTGTCAAGAATATTCTTAAGTACTTACGAAGGAAGAAAGAATATTTCTTGATATTTGGAGGCGATGAGGAGCTAGCTGTAAAGGGTTACAGTGGCGCAAGCTTCCAAACAGACAGGAATGACTATAGATCGCAGTCAGGGTATGTAATTTGCCTGAATGGTGGCGCTGTGAACTGGAAGAGTTCGAAGCAGGACACAGTCGCAGATTCTACAATAGAGGTCGAGTATATTGCTGCGTCAGAGGCGGCAAAAGAGATTGTTTGGATCCGGAAGTTCATTACAGAGCTTGGTGTGGTTCCTAGCATAGCAGACCCGATAGACCTCTATTGTGACAACAATGGGGCTATTGCACAGGCTAAGGAACCTCGCTCCCATCAGCGGACCAAACACATACTATGGCGCTTCCATGTCATTCGAGAGATCATCGATAGAGGAGATGTGAGGATATGCAGAGTACACACTGATTCTAACATCGCAGATCCTTTGACCAAGGCTTTGGCACAAAAGAAGCATGATGGTCATACCAGGTCACTCGGTATTAGATACTACAATGATTGACACTAGTGCTAGTGGGAGATTGTTAGTAGGAGCCCTAGAGCCAATTATATGATGATTGACTAGGGACATTTTGTATCATATTCTATTATTAATAAAGGCATGTTTGGTTATTATAGTTACTTTGTATTTGTGCCAAATAACTAAGTATAATAATGTTCTTGGGTAGTAGGTTCTTATCTACATTATACGATTGGTTGAATCGATAGTGAGATGATGTAGAGAACACTACTCTAAACCATTCCTAGTCAAGTATTAATATTTAAGGACAATATTAATACATGGAGACTAGCATGTAGGTCAACTGATGACTTGAGCTCACAAGTCATGGATATGTGATATCAAGTTGACACATGGGTATACATTAGAGAATATGTACTGAATGACCCGCCATGAGAAAGTTTCATAGATTGTCATATGAGTGTCATAAACTTTCTCATGTGACTATTGGTATGAATACTCCTTAGACCTGAATTCACTACGGTTCCCTACATAAGGAGTTATGTACTTTGGTATCGTCAAACGTCACCCGTAACAGGGTGGACTATAAAGGCGATCACTGTGTATGTAATGGATTATGCGGAGAGATGTGTGTAATGTAGATGGGATCTATCCCTCCCATATGACGGGAGTGATATCTGTGGGCCCCTTGATCGAGTAGGACTGCTAAAACGCATGACCATGCTCAAATGAGTCAATATGAGATATTGAGCTCATTTGTTTGAGTGAGTCTACTCGGGGATCACGAAACACAAGATTTATTGAGGATGACACGGTCTATGCCTCATTGGTCAATCTAGATATCAAGGATAGAAGGACAAGGTCATACATTGCCATAGTCACGGAGGTTAAGTCGGATCTCGACTTTCTTGTTACTTGGGTAGCATTGATGCATTGCTAGATGCCGCTCATTGCTTTTGTGTCTAAATTGGTTTAGACACATTGCCAACGTTACGAGAGCCTATTGGATCACACACTAAGGACACAATGCTTCAGAGATTAATTGATCTTGATTTGGCTAAGATTTAATTGGAATTGGATTAATTGAGTTAGACTCAAGTGAATCCAATTGGATTATGGATTGAGATCTAATTTGAGTTAAACTCATCTAGATTAGACTCAACCATATTTGGATGAAATATTAATTCATTAAAATGTTTAATGAATTAATAAGAGAGGAAGATGGAGAGTTTCTCACCATTAGAGTGTTACATGAAAAGTTAGAGAGTTACATTAAAATGTTTAATGAAGGAAAATTTAAAAGGCAAAAACTCCTCATGATATGAGTATAAAAGAATTTTTCCCTTGTTATTTGGATGACAACTTGTCATTTTCTTTGCTCTCTTCCTTCTCTTCTCCATCTTAGCCAAAACCCACATCTTGGGTTCTTGGTGTTTTGTGAACTACCTCAAGTTGCTAGCATAACTAAGGTAGTTCTTCTCCGAAGTAGAGATATCGTGTTCGTGTGGATACGAATAGAGGCACGGACACTTGAATGTGCAAGAGATCCGGCGGCACTTGGACGAGCGGGATAAACGTAAGGGCACGCTCTAAAGGTATACGCTTTAGATAGATGATTTTGTACGAGTTTTTCTTTCGCATGGATCGCTCGAGGGATCTTGTTTCCGCTGCGTTTTTGTGTTTATGTCGCTTGAAGATCCCAACATGGAATATCATGGATAAAGTGATTAACTCCATTGGCCTTAATAACTGTTCCATATGCAGCAATGTCTGTGCTAGAATCTAATGTCAAAATCATTGATTTACCCTAACAGATAAATAACTGTGTCATTGAATTGTACTAACTCTTTATTTCAGTAATATATATAACCATAATAACTTATATACCTATAAAGCAAATTCTTTGTCCACAACTTGCACTTCGACATCATTAAACTCTTCATACTGAGGGGAAATCTTGTCAGTTTTCATTTCATTATTATTTTGTTAAGGTAACTTTACCGAGCAACTGCCTTTGTCATCAATATCACTTCCCCATGCACCATTTTTGTAGACAATTGCTTCAAGTTTTTGAATACGTACATCTTATTCTTGAATTAATTTTTTAGCCTCCGCCAACTCTCTCTTTTGCTCAATGATTAGCTCTCTGTCAACATCGTCAGTCTTCCATTTTCCACCAACATTAAAGAATAATGTTGGAGTAATATGACCTCCAACACCCCTCACACGACCACCATGTTCTTTTGAATTGAATGCTTGTTTGTTTTAACTCTTGGCCATCGAATTTCCCTTCTTTACTGACCCTTCCTTTCTTCCAAATAATAGCTCTATTGATTTCATCATCGTCACATAATTCATTTGCCTAAGAACAAGAACAATTGAATGATATATGACAACTAAGAATGGTTATAAATGCAGCAAAAAAACTATTGTTATAAGCATTTCACGATGCTAATAAGAAAAAGAACAGCCTTGTATTATGAGAAATTTTGAAATATACATACTATTTCTTCAGCATATTGTGCATAGCCTTTACGAGCAAGGCAATGAGGGTATATGTTCTTCTTTCTTTTCTCCTTTTGTTGATCACTTAGTTTCTAGTCAAGTAAAACATTCCACATATCAAATTTACTGATTCGTCAATTGTCTTAAAGTCTACTTACTTATTTTGAAACAACGAAAAACTAAACTTGCAATGAAGTTATCAGACAATTGACTAAGGACAAAAGACATCCAATCATCTATTGTAAGACCATAGCCACTTGGTGGCTCATACAACTCTTCGGGTTTGTCAGCCTTGTTCGAAATGAATGTCTGAGTGAGATGAGATTTAAACTGACGCCACTTATTACTTGCTGAATTCAATTATCCCTTCTTCCATATTGGGGGAACATCATATGTCAACTATAAAACATAAAATTGGAAATATAGTCAAAAATATCACGTAACATAAAATATATTGTACTGACATTTGAACAAACACACAACTTACTTTAACTGATTCCCATATCAAATCTTTAACTTCATTTGGAACTTTCTTCCATGTCTTGTAAGTTATCTTGACCTTTTCTCGAGCAAGCAAGCTAATGTAACTTTGCATTTCAACAGCAGCTTCTCCCACTGGTTGTTCGAGTTTATTGAATCTTACATCCTTTCGAATTCCTTGAACCCTTTGTCTAGTAAGCTTACCCAAATGGGTACGACCTCTAGATGTTCTTGTTGTTTGAGTGTCGGTAGATTCGTCCTCATTTCCTCCAAAACCATTATTAGTGGATGTAGATGCAATTTTTTCTTTGCCCATCCCACCCATTGCAAGCTGTCATTAGCAATAGAAATTTAGAACAATTGAATTGAGAGCTACTCGAATAAGTACTATTGAAAACATAAAATTGAACAAATTAAACTGATGCAATTTCGTCATCTGAAACCCTTCCCAACCATTGCAAGCCTCAATAATACGCAGCATTTTCACGAAAGGTGACATCAAATTTGGTTTCACACAAATGAATTCATAAAAGCCTTTATAATTTAACATCATGTTCATTAGAAGATAAGAAGTTGCAACAACCCAAGACAAACTTTTAAGTGAATAAGGCATAAGAAACTCTGCAAATTAAACATATTCATCTTGCAAAATATAATTTGTTAAACATGCTCGACCCAAGTCCCATCACAATCTTCACGAAGGCATGGGGGTTCATTGTCATCTACTCCGTCTACATCCATTGATGGTAACCCTCTGGTAAAAGATTGATAGTGCATTACAGTGTCTTCTAATTCATCCTCATTTGCAATTTCAAATGACTCTAGATCTCTACTAGGAGTTGAAAGTACAATGCTCCATACGGGATCTTGAGGATCTTGAATGTAAAATACTTGCTTTGCTTGACTTCCCAAGATAAAAGAATCTGATTTGAATCCAATTCTGTTTAGATTTACCAACGTGAAACCAAGATCATCTATTTTAATACCATTATTATTCTCCACCCAATTACATTTGAACATTGGAATTTGAAATTGATGGTAATCGAGTGACCATATTTCTTCAATAACTCCATAGAAAACCATGTCAGACACAATTGGATTTTTATCCTTGGCACTAGCAACTTGCATTGTCTTTGCGACTAAGCTTACTCCGGAGTTTTGAGTAACTAGTACATCATCACGTTCTTTCGTAGCGTAAGTAACCCCATCAATCAAATAACTAGAATACTTTAACACTTTCTTGCTAGGTCCGCGTGCTATCCACTTCAATCTTTCAGATATTTGAAGGGTGGAATGGTCTAGTCCATGTTCAACCTATATTTAACAATATAATAAAATTTATATTTTTTGTAAAATAGAAAGAGTTGTATGTATGCTAATAGATAGTATTTTTGGAGCGTACCATATCATGCAACCAGTTAATAAATGTTCGATTATGCTCATCTTGTAACCACTTTTTGGACTTAGCTTTTTGAGGATATCTTGCTTTCAACTCCACCATGTGTACCCTAATGGAATTATTTCAAATAAATAAATCAATAGAATATTGTATTCAAGTAGCCTGAAAGTATTGATAAGTTGGAGATCTTACTCGATATAAGGATTAATCTCATCATCATTCACCAATACGTAACAATGTGCTTGCTGTAACTCATCATGCCTAGTTGCGAGCAGTACTGCTCCTGATAAAGGCTTAGTATGTTCTACTTTGCGCTGCTTTGATGGTATCCCAATTGTGTGGACATTAGATAGAAAATCTGAGCAAAATTCTACAGCCTCTTCAACAATATAACATTCAGTTATACATCCTTCAGGCCGATTGCGATTGCGCACATAACCTTTCAAAATCTTCATGTATCTTTCAAATGGGTACATGTGTCTATACCAAACGGGTCCACACAATTTGACCTCCCGCACAAGATTAACAGTTAAATGAATCATTATATCAAAAAATGAAGAGGTGAAATACTTTTTAAGCAAACACAATATCATCACAATCTCTCTTTGCAAGTCATCCAACTTTAAGACGTCTATTACTTTACAATATAAAACATTGAAGAAGAAACACAATCGAGTGATAGTATCTCTGACATGTTTTGGTAATACACCGTGAATGACCACTGGAAGCAATTGTTGCATTAAAGTGTCATAGTCATGTGACTTAAGGCCAACAAGTTTCAAATTCACTAGTACAAAAAAGACCTTTAACAAAGGCTTTTAACACCGGTTGTATTAAAACCGGTGTTAAAAAAAAGGCGGTGGTATTTTTATAATTATTTGAACTTTAAAATACTTTTAACACCGGTTGTTTTAACAACCGGTGTTAAAAATATATTTAACTACTGTTTTATAAATAACCGGAGTCATATGTTATAATTATTTGAACTTTAAAATACTTTTAACACCGGTTCTTTTAACAACTGGTGTTAAAAATATATTTGACTATGGTTTTGTAAATAACCGTGGTCATATGTTTTTCGCGCGCATGCCTTGTTCTTAATAACCGGGGCCTTTTTGCAAACAAAAAGCCAAAACTTGTATAAAATCCTTAAAGCCCTGAGTTTTTCCCCGATTCCAGTTGAAACCACCCGAGCATTTCCTTTTCTCCCCTTCGCTGCGAGCGGCGCCGAAAAACCGCATGAGCGGTTCCTCTCCCTCGTGACTGCCACCGCCGCCCTGCCTTCTCTACTCCGGCGTCGAGCACGAGCAGAGAGCCGAAGCCCTCGCATGAAGCCTTAGCCGACGCCGCGCCTTACGCCGCGTCTGCTTTGCGTCTGTGCCCTAAACCACCCATCGCCGACGTCGCAGCCGTCCTCATGCGAGCCCGACGCCAACTTCTCCCCATCGCACCGTCTCTTCCATTTTCCTCACCGGATTTCAGAGTGCAAAGGCGATCTCACCTACCTCCGCATCCTGTCTCCATTTGCATATCTCTCAGATACTTCCTAAAGATCCAAGTTCCTGCGTTCAATCTTCAGGTTCTGCGTTTCTTCCTGCGTTCAAGTTTCTTTAATTTTGGTTGATGTTGTTGCTGTTGAGTGGATCATGTGTTTTTTTTTCTCTGCTGTTTTCATTGATTTTAGTAGAATAATGCATTTTGTTCTATATCTACTGATCCCATGTAATCTCAAGTGTTTGGTGGTACTTCTTCATCGTTATTAGTCATTTTTGCATAATGCCACCAAATTCCTTTGCAAAACAGTTAAATCTTTGACGGTCTTCCTTTCCTGTTTATTTCCATGTAGATAGTCGATGGAGAGTTTATGGATGAAATTCTAAATTCGTTAATTCAGATCTCACTCACTTATATCCTCCGAGCAACTCAAGTTATCTAAGGTAATACAGGATATTTTCTTATACACATGATTTCTTATACCTTGTTAATCACAGAAGTATGATGCCTTTTTCTTGTTTCTGAAGGAAATTTTTTTCTCCATTACATCATAACAGATTGAATCAAAGTTTGTAGGTTTATTAAGAATATCCAATTGGAACCTTAATAAATTGTTTAGAAGCATAGATATTTGTAAGCCAAATGGATATTTGAAATAAACTTCAAATTCTTATCTGCTTTAGATTTATGTATATTTCCATGATATTTCATACTAGGAAAAACTAAAACAATCATTTATTGTTGTTCAATGTTTATTAATACTACTGCATATGCTTGTTTGTTCCAAAGCTGATAACCCTTGAAATTTACCTACACTCGGTGAGTCCTCATCACCGCAATTAGCTTAGTTTCTCTTTGTTGTTTAATATTAACTATTTAACTGCTATGCAAGTTAAAAATTTCTCTTAGTGTAATTTAAACTGGTGATTTCTGTCGTGCCCACTTATTTGTAATTAACAATGGAACTCTATAGTAACTCATTTACATCCCCAAAAGCTGTATTTGGGTTGATATTAATAATGGTGTGCAAACTGATGGATTAAGATTTACATTGGTCAACCTTGATAAAGTAGCTTATAAAGATGAGCCTTTCATCATGGCTTGCCAAGCAAAACAAGTATTTTATATTAAAGATCCCTCTCATAAAAGGTGGTCAGTGGTTTTACAAGGAAGAAACATAATTAGTAGTGATGATACTCTTGTTATTTCTGAGACTCCTTTCTCATCAAGGATCCCTACTTTGGATGAAGAAATAATAATGGATAATGAACATGCTACTCGCGATCATGATGAAGGGATATGGGAGAATATTGATATTCCCTAATCAAGTTAGTTGTTTTTAATCTTATTCCACTATTAATATTTATGCTTTGGTATTATACACATTCTTAACAATCTTAATTTATATGTTTCATAGGATTCTTTGGTTGAACAAAGCTCTCAAGGATCTTTTGTATCTATTGGACGGGAAGATATTTTGACTGCCGCTATTGGGCGTCCGGAGCACCCAGGACGTGTCCGTACTGCAGGACGAGGTGTGGGCATCAAGCAGTATTTTGGGTTATACGTTTCATGAGTGCACCATGTAATTTCATCCATGAAACATGCAGGACTAGTGCTGGAAAACCTGCGGATTTCATGGCCATGCTGCAAGAACAAGATCCTGCCATGGTTGGCGCCACGAACAGTAATCTTTTGCCGGAGCAATATAACTTTGGCCATGGTGATGAAACCTGCTCGAGCTCACTAGCCATGATGCAAAGCCTAATAAAGAATGAGCAGCAGCAGCAGGATCCTTCGCCCGCACTCATCAATGACCAGTTGCATCTCACCTACAACACCACTCCGACTGCACTGTGGAATCATAATGCTAGTAGCGAAGTCAAGTCAATCAAAACAGTTGCTAAGGTAAACATTTAATTTAATTAGTTGTGATATATATTGTTAAGCTTTTGATACATAATGTTTGTAACGCAGAAGAGTTGTTCTTCATCGACCAACAAAACTGGGGGCGAGAAAAGGCAAAGATTAATGGAAAGAGCTTCTCCATTGTCAACCTTTAAGGTACGGTGATGAATAACGATCAGATCTTTGGCCTTTGTACTAGCTTTCCCTTTTACTTGGTTTGCAGGTGAGGAAGGAGAAATTAGGAGACAGAATCACTGCTCTTCAGCAGCTAGTTTCGCCTTTTGGCAAGGTTATAATTAATCTCATTAATAAATGAATTTCTTTAGGCTTCTCTTCGATCGTGTGTGGTTGAGTAATTGAACCATTGATTCCATTAATGACAGACCGATACTGCATCAGTTCTTCAAGAAGCCATTGACTACATTAAGTGCCTTCATGGCCAAGTTGGTGTAAGTGCAAATTAAACAAAAACACACTGAATCCATCTGACTTTGTATTAACTGTATGATTGAACTTTAGGCTCTCAGCAGTCCCTACTTGAAACATGGATTTCCCATCAAACAAAAACAGGTTTACCTTTCTTTGAATTTATTGCTAATCATATATATTAATTATAAATATGCAGCGTATATTTAGTGATTCCTATTACAATGCAGAGGATGTATGAGCAGCTGAAGAAGAATACTGATGAAGAGAAGTAATCAGACCTGGAAAGCAGAGGACTATGCCTGGTTCCGATCACCGGCACCTATCCGGCGACTGCAAGTGAGACATCCGTTGATTTCTGGCATCCTGGTTCAGTTCTATTTGGAGGAAGCTTCAGATATAGCAAGAGCAAGCTAGCTGAAGAGTAGATGAAGCTGATAAAGAACTAATTAAGCATGCTAAAGTTGAATTGATATGAAGATACAACTAAAGCTGAACCAACTAATTGTAGTGGCAGCTGAATGAGAACGAGTGCTAAATTTGGCAGGAGGAATTTGGAGGAACATTTAATTAACTACTTGAGATAAGGAGAAGATTTTGATTTGTTTATAAGGTTTGATGGACCTTGGTAATTGGCATATATTTGTCTTCTCGTATGTTTTCCTGCAGAAATCTGAGTGGATGACTTGGCTCTTTTAATGTTCTTTCTAGAATAACGCTAACGTACGTAGTCATCGTGAAGCTCTTTTATGAAATTATTAATAAATATGAAATTTATATAAAAAATTAAGACTTTTGACACCGGTTGTTTCTAGAACCGGTGTTAAAAATGATGTTTTAACACCGGTTGTTTCCAGAACCGGTGTTAAAAATGATGTTTTAACACCGGTTGTTTAAAATAATCGGTGTCTAAAATGGCTTTCCCGCCTCATAATTGAACTTTTAACAACGGTTATTAACCGGTGTTAAATCTATATATTACACCGGTTTGTTAACCGGTGTTAAAAGTCTATACTTACAATGCCGGCTGGATCAACACCGGTTCCGGAACCGGTGTTAAAAGTCGAAAATAACCGGTGTTAAAAGCCTTTTTTCCACTAGTGATTCTTCATCGACACAAGGTTTTGAACATTAGATGAGTAACCTTCAGGGACCTTTATTCCCAACAAAGAATTACAGATACTTCTTTTCTCATCTTTGCTTAGAGTGTAACAGGCAACTGGCAGAAATGTTCTCTTCTCCCCAATCGTTGGTGCCAATTCAGTCCTTAAATTCATTTCCAGAAGGTATAATCTTGCTGCAACTCCATCCTTTGTTTTTCCTGGAATGTCAAGTAACGTACCAATGAGATTTTCACAAACATTTTTTTCAATGTGCATCACATCAAGAACATGTCGAACATGTAGGTCTTTCTAATACTCAAGTTCAAAGAATATTGATTTTTTTCCAGCATGTTTCTCCATCATTCCTCTTTGATTGTAGTTTGCTGTTGATTTTTCCCAAATCAAAATTAATTCTTTCAACTCTTTCCAAAACTTCATGGCCACTCAATGGATTTGGTGCAAGGTTAAACTCTTGCTTCCCATTAAATGCCTTCTTTTGCCTTCAATATGGATGACTTAAAGGTAGAAACTGTCACGCCCCGAGACCCAGGAGCCGCTGATCCAATAGAAAATCGGACAGCACCTCCCCTGTCTGGCGGATAATTTACACATACACACAGATAATATAACACAACCACGCAGTTTAAAGGGCCTCAGGCCTCCAATCCACACATATATAACTGCATAAATGACTATACGTCGTAAAACCAAAATCCGAACTCACCTGAGCTGCCAGGGGGCAGGAACAAAGCCAAAACCAAATGAAGTCCAACATAGGACTCAAAAATACAATACCTTCGAATAAAACGTGCATACATGGTTAAAACATCACAACGGAAGCATAGGAATACTACAGGGTCCATAACAAAATCACGTAAACCAAAAAGAGCTCCTTTGGAGCTGGGGACTGGTTGCTAGGGATCTCCTGGCAGGCATCAACCTGAAATAAAATGTATGGCAACGGGGTGAGTCCATAGCTCAGCGAATACCCAACAGATATGCATAGAAAGTTATACCAACAATAAGGGTTCAGCTAATACAGTCTCATATCAACAGTAGGGAAAAACTAGTACTGAACATACTGAGGTAGATACATACATGAATCCATCTAACCTGTAAAGAGGGTAATACGTACCATGGGAATATCAATAGACACATAATCTCAGATAATAAGTCTCCAGAATATGCATGTCAAGCAAGTGCAGAAATCAAGTACAGCAAACAATGCACGATGCAAAATATGCACATGGTGCAATGCCATGGTCACCCCCTAACTCCAGTCAAGCCACCGAGACAGGCGATATTGTGTCGGCCGAGTGGGTAGGACTGTGACACTGTCCGCACTCTGCCATCACTGCTACTGAGTGACCGAGAGGACAGGATGCTGGTGGAGCTATCGCTCCGCCCCATGTATATATGGGGGAGATATCTCTCTCATCTTCTCTGGTCTATGGGTAGAGAAGGGATCCCTGCTTGCTACAACGCTCCGAAACCACTACCCCTGAGCGGACGAGCGGAGCAATACAGAGCAAATGCACACACCCAGCGGTATCCACTAACCCATGAGTGGCCGTGTGTGCATATCATGTGCCGGAAGACGATTAGGCTCAACCACAAGGGAGTCGCTGATCGCCGGCATGCAACAATGCAAGGATGGTGTATGATAGATACACATACCTCCCTCCCCAAGTCCTCAGTATACTAAGTCTCATTCTGAAATCCTATAACAGGAAATACAGGTAACCTATAAGGTATACTGACTGGAAACTACAGATCCCTCAAGGTCAAAGGCAGGAGATACAACACGATCTCTAAGCATACATATAGATATGACAATACCTGAGACTGTATGGAACTACAACATAATAACTCAGGGATAAACCACATGTATCCAGAATAGGTATAATAAACAGGGATAACCAACAAGTATCCAGAACAGGTATAATAAACAGGGATAGCGTATAATCTTACTGCTATCTATAACAGTCTATGCATAATCACATGACAATATCAAAAGAGATAAGTCAAAGGGTACCCGCCTCCAAGAGTATATAAATCCGTATCAAGCCGGAAGAACCACCCGTCCAATATACAAGTCAAGTCCCTGTATCAAGGGCATAATTAATTAGCTATCTACATAAAGATAAGTAGCTAATTACTCCCTAAACCAAATTAGGGTTAACCCAGTTATCCCATTTCATTTAATTACGTCTAATTAAATGGAAAGGTCCCCAATGACCCCCACATAATTAGGGTTTAGGTTCATTTTCGATTCAACCCACTGATCAAGAATTAAACAACCTAAATCAGATTTAGATTGATGACAAAGCTCACATCTACTAGCCCAAAATACTAATCACAACATTAATGGCAAATAACCATAACAATCTGTACCACTCAAATTACCTCTTATCCCAGCTTCGATGGCAGATCACTACAATTGTAACGCCCGCTTTTTTTATTTTACTTTTTTTATTTTTATAGACCATCATAAAGCGGCGTTACATTAACATACTTAGGCATGTAGACATCATAATGCAGCGGAAAACTTTAAACTTACACCTACATGCACTTACTACCATTCCTACCATCATAACCTGGAAGCTTGGCATATTAACTTTATACTTAGCATCATATCATACTTAGCATCATGCCATATTTTAGCATCATATCATACTTAGCATCATGTCATATATTAGCATCATGTCATAGAGTCATATTCAAGTACTTAGTAGTAAAGGTAGAGTTCTATCATAAGGCAAACAAACATATGGTCTCTTGGCCAAGTCACTATCACACACATTCTGCAATGCCCTCCTGCTGCTTCCTTATTATCCCCTTGCGTGATCTGCGGTATAAGAAAATAAGACTATAAGCACACATGCTTAGTAAGACTCTTTCCTACCCACTAAAACCATCCGTCACTTAATCATAAACATATGAAACATTAGCATACTTAATGCTTTACTTAGATCGTCATCCTTATCATCACTTAGCATTCATTCGACATGTCATGGACATGGCTTCATCATATTCATAGCATGACATAAACATAACCATAAACATTCATGTATGGCATCATACTTGACATAAACATAAACATCATAAACATTCATAGCATGGCATAAACATAAACATCATAAATATTCATAGCATGGCATAGACATAATCCATAAACATCGTAAACATTCATAGCATGGCATAATACTTGGCATGGACATAAAATCATGGCATAACCTAATTAAAATCATGGCATCCTATACTAGCATGAGCATAAATAAAATAATGGCATTCTAACATAACATAAGCATAATTAAATCATGGCATCCTAAACTAACATGAACATAAATAGAAGCATGACATCCTAACTTAGCATAAACATAATCAAAGCATGACATTCTAAACTAGCATAAAATCATGGCATCCTAAACTAACATGAACATAAGTAAAATCATGGCATAAAATCATGGCATTAACATAGATAAATCATGGCATAAAAATCATGGCATAATATAGAGAAATCATGGCATAAAAATCATGGCATAAACATAAATAAATCATGGCATAAAAATCATGGCATAAACATCCTTTTCATGAACATACTTTTCATAAACATACTTTTCATAACGTAATGCATAACATGAATGGATGCATGTAACAACTGTGCATATATATATATATATATATAAAGATGCTTAATCTTTAAAACATGCTTTTAAATCATCATCATAACATCATTGGGCCCTGGCTTGTACCACATTCATTCATCATATGCGCGCATCCCTATGTAAATACGAGGTAGCTAATCTCGACCTACTAGGGTAAGGACAGCATCATCGGTAGTCCCGAACCGTAAGGACAGCATCATCGGTAGTCCCGAACCGTGGACAGCATCATCGGTAGTCCAGAACCGTGGACCTTACTTAGGTCCGGTACAAGCCCATAAAATAAAATAAAATACTTTACATGCTTCATCATTCATAAGTCATTCATGGCATACTTATCATAACATAACTTGTTACGGCTCGGCCCGTCTACCGGCCCATTTACCGGTCCATATGACCGTCGTACCGTCGACCATCGACCGTGCCGTTTAGCATATTCATTCATTCATCATACTTAACCTTCATTCATCATTTTCATTCTTATCATGCATAACCATGACATATCATTCATAAACATGGCATATCATTCATAACATGGCATATCATCCATAAACATGGCATATCATTCGTAAACATGGCATATCATTCATAACATGGCATATCATCCATAAACATGGCATATCATTCGTAAACATGGCCTATCATTCATAACATGGCATATCATTCATAACATAGCATATCATTCATAAACATAAATCACATCTTACCATAGGGCCATTGGGACCCTTACTTGAAATAAATCTTAACTTTTACCCTATTAACCCTTATATGGCCGAAACTTGTGGAGTCCCATGGCCATGTGAAAATTCACACAATCGCCATCCATCATCCTTATATCATGGCAACACATAAACATAAGTTGAGGTTAAAGACTCAACCCTAACCCTTGGGTCCATGGGGTTGGCCGAACCATATGGGGCCTCTAGGGTACACCAAAAATTCCCAAAATTTATACTTAACCTATACACATCATGAGAGAACATTAAATGACATTATTCTGATTTTTAACATATTTTTAGACATTTAAAACATGGGGGCCGAAACCCTTGAACTTAAGGTTCTGGGTTTTGCTTCTTTCATGTTGGCCGAAACATATGGGGCCTCTAGGGTATCCCAAAAATTCCCAAAAATTATACTTAATGTCTAAACATCATAAGGGAACATTAATTAACATTATCATGATTTTTAACATATTTTTAGACATTTAAAACATGGTGGCCGAAACCCTTGAACTTAAGATTCTGGGTTTTGCTTCTTTCATGTTGGCCGAAACTCTAGGGTGTCCTAGAGTACTCTAAAAATCCCCAAAAATTACACTTAACTTCTAAAAAGCATAGGGGAACATCAAATAGTATTATCATGATTTTTAACATATTTTTAGACCTTTAAAACATTCTGGCCGAAACCCTTGAACTTAAAGTTCTGGGTTTTGTTTCCTTCATGTTGGCCGAAACTCTAGGGTGTCCTAGAGTACTCTAAAAATCCCCAAAAATTACACTTAACTTATAAACATCATAGGGGAACATAAAATAATATTATCATGATTTTTAACATATTTTTAGACCTTTAAAACATTCTGGCCGAAACCCTTGAACTTAAAGTTCTGGGTTTTGTTTCCTTCATGTTGGCCGAAACTCTAGGGTGTCCTAGAGTACTCTAAAAATCCCCAAAAATTACACTTAACTTCTAAACATCATAGGGGAACATCAAATAATATTATCATGATTTTTAACATATTTTTAGACCTTTAAAACATTCTGGCCGAAACCCTTTGAACATAGGAACCTTGATTTTGTTTCCCTTCAACATTAAATCCGAAACCAACTCATATATCATGCCAAAAATCATGGAAATCATAGGTAACTATTATACCACAGGTGAGGGAGTCTTACCTTAGATTTCTTGATTTTTTTAGACCTTGGATGGAAAGAAGAAAGAAGACTTGACCACACCTAGCCCTTAGAACCTTGAGAAGACCTTAGATCTTGGAGAAGGAGACCTTTTGTGGAGTTTTCTCAAGGGAGAATTCCTCCTTGTGTGCTCGGCAAGAATGGAGAAGGAAGAGAGGAGCAAATGCAATTGATGGCATGAAGAATGAAACTCCCAAACTCCCTTATTAATCAACCATTAAGGTGGTGAATGAAGAGTTTTCCATGGCCCTTCATCTTCTTCTACCATTTAACCACCATTCACTTCCTTTCCTCACAAGAATTCCTTACTAGGTGAGTTGGTTAAAGCATTCATTCTTGTACAAGAGGTCCAAGGTTCAATCCTTGGCCCATGCACCTTTATTTTATTTTTATTTTATTTAATCCTTTTTCTTATTTTCGAAAATTTCCTTTTTATTTCGAAAATTCTCCAAAAATTACCCATAATTATGCCAATATTCCCAAATAAAATCCTTTTATATTTATATAAATTTTACCCAATTAATACCCATTTTTGGAGCCCATTTAAGGCCCATTAGTACCTAATTCCTCGAATTAAATAGGAAAATTAAACTAATACTTACCCATAATCATGCTAATATGTCTAATTAAATCCTATTTATCTTTATACTAATTTTCACCTAAAATCCACCGATAATTATGGTACTAGCAAGCCCATATAAGTCCCATTAGTGCCCTTTTTTCCCAATTTAAATGGAAAAACATGGATTTTCTAGGCCAAAGTTTGTATTATTACCTCTAGGCCCTTCGGAAAATTATCTAGACATGCTTAATATTTTAATAAAATATTAAGAGAATTTTCCGGGTCGTTACAACAATAGGCAGAAATTGAGCTCAATTGCCAATTTAAGCTTCCGGAAATCAGATCAGAGCAATGAGCTAGCCTTAGAAAGTTAATGGTAGAAACCTTCCTCTCCGGATCTGTTCACGGCAGAGCCAGGAATAAACAATCTATGTAATAGCATAACACAACTCATTCCCCAACTACAGGATTGATCAGCAATCTACCAAATATTCCAATTCATCCACAATGAACACCAAACAAAATGCAGATTTTACCTGCGATTGGCGCTGGTACAACCCCAGCTCCGGATATGATGAGATCAACCCAATCGAGAGAGGAGTATCAACGATGCTCAATCCCCAGATCCCTTCTTGATGAATCGCGCGCCCAATCTCAACAGGGAAGGCCCGGAGCAATCCCTAAATCAGAATACCAATGGTATCCCCATTTGGAGCACCAAAACGAACAGATCCAAGAAGGACAAGTCGAGATTCGACGAACACAGACTTACCTAGCCGAGATGGTCGACCTCCGGCTTGGACACTCTCACGCGCATAAGCCGATACAACCCTTGCGATTAGAGCTACTCAGATCCAGCCCAGTTCACCCCTTTCGATTCCCGCTGTGGAGGTGGAAACTAGGGCAAGAATCTCTAAACGAGGAGCATTGCCGGAAGAGATTTCAATCCACCGAGCTTAGAGGACCGACGAGGGTGAATGGAACGGTGGCGGATTGGCGAAGAAGAAGAGAGAAGAGGAAGCCGACGAAGGGGGTGGCGTCGGGTTCGGCTAGGGCATGCGGGACGAGCACGCGAGTGGAGGCGGCTTCGATCGGGCAGGGAGGAGACGGCCGAAAGTTGGCTTAAGTAATGGGACTTTTGCACTTTGGTCCAAGCAATTTTAGTCTAATCGCAATCTCACCCCTAATATAATGTTTGGTACTCCTTAACCCTTGTAATTATTAGTTTTAATTCATATCAGTCCCTAAATTTGTGTCCATGGACTCGGAAGCCCCGGAACCTATCCGGTAATTCTCCGAAAATTTCCGGAACCTATTCAAAAGTGTCGGATTTAACAGAAACCTTCTATGGCCTGTATATGATATTTTCCTACTATGCTTCAACCTTGTCGAGTAAGTTTTTTCTGCACAAATAGGTCATGCATGATATCCCTTCACAACACATCCTGACATATTCCCATATGTAGGAAAAGCATTGATTGTCCATAGCAAAACAACTTTAAAAGAAAAACTTTGTTTTCGATATGCATCATATGCTTCGACACCTTTATCCCATAAACATTTTAAGTCGTCAATGAGAGGTGCTAAGTAAACATCAATCTCATTTCTTGGTTGTCTAGGACCAGATATCAATAAAGTGAGCATAACAAATTTTCTCTTCATACACAACCATGGTGGAAGATTGTATGTGATCATTAAAATTGGCCAACAACTATATGCAGAACTCATCAAACTGTGGGGATTAATCCCATCTGCCGATATAGCCAATCTCAAATTTCTTGGCTCAGAAGAAAAATCTGGCTACATGCGATCAACTAATTTCCAAGAAGGTGCATCAGCTGGATGACGTAAGTATCCATCATGAATTCTTTTATCAGCATGCCATGTTAACTCCTTGGATATCGCCTTATTCCGAAACATTCTTTAAAATCTTAGAATAGGTGGGAAATACCACAAGACCTTTGCAGGAACTCCTTGTTTTACGTTAGAATTATCGCTTAACTTCCACCTTGATGTCCCACAAATAGGGTAATTGGCAAAATCGTTGTACTCTTTCCGATACAAGATACAATCATTAGGACAAGCATGAATTTTGACATAATCCATCCCTAATGCACGTAAGATTTTCTTTGCGTCATACATAGATAAAGGCAATTCATTGTTATCTGGAAGCATTTCTCAAAACAAACTAAGTATATCGGTGAAACTTTTATCATTCCAACTATATTTTGCATTCAAGTTAAATAATTTCACAACTGCATATAACTTTGTAAATTTTGTACAATCCTGGATATAAGCATTTCTCAGCATCTTCAAGTAGCTTATTGAATTGGCTTGGATTCTCAACATAACTATCATATACAGCCTGCACCATGTCTATAGGCTCCTCAGCAAAAGATTTGTCTTCATCTTGCCCTACTCAATCATTACCATTCACTATGTTCCCTGTCAACGATCTTTCCCCATGCCATATCCATGTATGATATGTTAAATCCATACCATTACAATACAAATGCGCCCTTATAGTTTGAAGATTTTTCTTCTTTATATTACCACATCTTGCACATGGGCAAGGTATTGCATTAGGATCGTTAGCATTCTTCAGTGCAAATTGTAAGAAAGATTCTACTCCAATATCAAATTCACGTGATAGTCTATCCTTTGACATCCATTCTTTATCCATTTTTGTTACAAGTACTAATCAGCTAGGAATGAGCCAACACCTACCTTCAAAATAATTGTACAATATATAACTAGATCTTTACATAATGAACAATTAGAAACATCACATATTCATAGCATACAATATATACAATCAATCTTAAAGCAAAAACAAGTAAATAAGGGAGAAAAATTGAAAGATAAATTAATTGATGGGTTTGCATATATCAACACTCATTAACGAGTTAGTAAGAAAAAATTGAATTTTTTCCACAACCCCACAAATAACCTTTAGAAGTAAATAAAAAAACATAGGATTGTTTCATTGAAGGATTTCTGATAATAGGATTTAAATGGATTAGGCTATCTGATAATAGGTTTTCTGATTTCAACTATACAATCTTTATTAAATATCAATTTGTGTCTAGTGTTTAATATTTTAAAACAAACTTTATACAAGAAACATAGAAGATGATAGATTAGAAATCTGAATTGGATGTCCCAACTGAAACCAATAAACTAAAGCTAAAGAAGGGATTCATCACCTTGAAGAGTGGTAGAAGAGAGGCAGAGACACCAGGTACCAATAAACTAGAGAAGGGATTCTCCAACAAACACTCGCAAGAGAGAACGACGCCCAAAATGCTGAAATGTTCGACTCTAACCTACTGTCCAAAACCTGAAGACGCTTGAAATGTTAAACTCAAACCTACTGTACAAAACCCAACAAAAGCAAACATTACCTTGATATCTCTCCAATTCGGCAACTCGACACAAGAGGAGGAAGAAGAAGGGGTGTGGTGCCAACTAGTTTGCGCGAGGAGAAGTTTGAGGTGTCTTGTTTGTGTGCGGCGAAGAGGAAGAAGAAGAAGAAGAATGAGAAGAAGGAAAAGATGGCAAAGAAGTTTGAGGTGTCTTATGGTTCGGCGTTGTCGCTCGCTGCAGTGAATGAAGAGAATGAACTAAGGGGAGGTACTCATATCTCATTACAATGTAAACGGCGGGCGTTTTCATTTTCGCACTCGCTCGCTGTTGTGTATTACCACGTAAGCAACACCAATAGACAACGGTTAATTAAAACAAGTTGTCGTAACCAAGCCAATAGACATTAGTTTTTAAAAAATCGTTGTCTTTGACATACATAAGACAACGATTTTTTAAAAACCGTTGTCTTTTTCCACAAAAAGTTTATCAACATCAACGGTTTTTGAATCCTAATCATCCAAAAAGTAAAAGGGCGTCTTTTATTTTTAGAAAAGTAAAAATATATTTCACTATTCTTTTTTTGATAATTATGAAACAATATAATATATTTTGTTTTGATAATTATGAATCAATATAAGTGATTATGTATTTTTCTTGATTACATATATAATTTTAAAAATATTCAAATAATATAGTTTCTCTTTTCTTTTGTACTTGTCATTCTCTTTCTTTTTACTATTCTTTTTACTATTCAAAAATCTTTGAATAATTTTTAATTGGGATTGAACGATAGAACACACAATATATCAAATCAAAAATTATTCAAAGATTTTTGATTTGATAAATTGTATGTCTCATTGTTCAATCCAAGTTAAAAATTATTATCTCTCAAAATTTAAGTCAGCAACATGTTATTATTGGTTTCTTAAAATCAGCAACATTGTGTTGTTGATTTTCAAAAATCAACAACAAACATTGATTTTTGGAAATCAACAACACAACACTGATTTTCAAAAATCAGCAACACAATTTTATAGTTGCTACAACGTTGTTATTGGTCTTCGACAACGTGCTGTTGCTTACTTAAACATTGAGATCATAATTTTTTTATTGAGATTGAATTACGAGACACATAATATATAAAATCGATGATCTCGGAACAAATTTTGAATTGAAATATAATATGTCTTGTAGTTTAATCTCAATCAAAAGTTATGATCTTTTGAAGATGAACAATATGTTATAGCTAGGGCAGTCATCAGGGGGAGGTATCATAGGCAGCTGCTTAAAGCCTCCCTATTTTAGGGGTCTCCATATTATTTAAGTTACCTATTAAAGCATATAATGGTTATAACTGAGCTTGAATTAGAGCCCAACATACCAAAAGTTTATTATATATATAGTTTTTTTTCTAAAATCATGTTTTATCTTTTTATTGCCTAATCATCTTTCATCTAAAAATTAACCTAGGACCTCCAATGTGCCTCCAATTTTCTGGAGATAGCCCTGTGTAAGATGTATATACTGAAAGACATGAATTTCTTTATATGAACATCTTAATTTTGAAAAGAGAATCACAACTATACTAGGTATCTGTTTACATTAGTACATACATGAAGTCCAATTACTTTGCATTGTAGATAACATGGTGTGTGATGTCACACGGAAGATCATGTTATCAGTTCCTTGCTTAGTATAAATAGAGGTCCACAACCGAGATGGAATTGGACAACCCATCGGGATGGTTGTAGTGTAATTAGGTGTGGTTGGTCTTGACCATAGAATTACACTAGTGTGCTTTGAGTACATTGAGTAGGACCAAAACCTGAGGTCATCCAATTTGTACTGACTCAATAATTGGATAGGACCTCAGGATTATATTATGGAGTACGATCCCTTAATCCCGATATAATAACGGGCATATATTATTAATTATTATTTCTTTGATTTACTAGTGGGCGAGATCTATTCTGTTAGATCGATAGGCTCGGTAAGTTAGGAGATAATATTAATAATATGATGTGCTATTGATTATTGACGAAATCCGTGTCCTAGTGAGTCGGGTTGACGATGCCCCCTTGATGAGCTCGAAAAGTTCATCATACTAAACCCTGCAGGTGGCTTTGATCTGGCATGATGATAAGGTCGAGTGGTACTAGTCAAGGACTCAGAGGTTAATTAATTTGAATTGTCAGTAATTTAAATTAATTAACGTGCATTCAAGATCATAAACATGGGGGGGGGGGATGAACGACTCGTAATATATGGAGCTCATATAAAAATATGGGGGTTGGTGAGGATGTTCAATTAAGATCCTTTAGTGGAATGGATCTTAATTAATGGATCGGGTTTAGATCCATTGGTGGGCCAAGATCCAACTCCTCCTCTTGCTCCCTACCTTAGCCCTATAAATATCCTAGAAGATCATGATACCAAGGCTTGATCAATCCAATTGGAAAACCCTTGGCCTCTCTCTTTCCTCTCCCTCTCATTATCTCTCTCCTAGGGCGCCGACGCACACCAAGAAGAGAAGCCATCTTCTCTTCTTGTTCTCTCTTTTTCTCTCTCAGCATGGGCTGCTAAGAGAGGGCAGATCATCTCCCTCTCAGTCGGTGGCCAGAGCTATCGAGAAGAGGAAGGAGAAGAGGCTGGCAACGTGGAGGAGTGGCGCAAGGGCGCCGACGGTGAGGGAGAATAGTGGAGAGTGGGTGGCGGGTTTGGGGAAGAAGAAAAGCTTTCTTCTTCCTTCCTCTCAGTCCTCTTCACCTTCCTAACCCTCTGTTGGATGGAGAGCTAGTGGCCGACGACCTTGTGAGCCCTTGGTTGGTTGGTGGCGCACGCGTGGAAGGAAGAGAGCCCGGCGGTGCAAACCCTAGTTTAGGGTTTTCGGCTAGGACAAGGAGGAGAGGTTTTTGGAGGCCTCGGTGATCTCGGTTCGTGGTAGACCATCGCCCACATGATGTCCGTGAAGGGAGGGACATAAGGTAGAAGACCATGAGGTGATCGGAAAGGTATAACTCTTTCCAATCTCCATTGATTATTCTTATGTCTATTGTGTGCCATGTTTGCTAACTTCGTCATTTCATGTGTGAAAGTTAATTATTTTGATTAGTTATCATAGTCAATAATTATTTAACTGGACCCCGACCATAAACACAAAAGTTGGCGATCCACTCGTCGCCTTTTCCACGGTCGAACGGTCAAGCAAATTACAAGGCCAATTTTACCAATTGGCCGAGTTATAATTTGGATCGTTCGATACGGCACGAGATGGTCGTAGGGAGACGGGTCTCCATTCAGATTAATTTTTTAATCCGTAGGCATGGAGAGGTCTCTCGGATCGACCGAGTATTCGCTTAGGAAACCCGCCAAACCATACCCAACAATTGGTATCAGAGCTGAGGTTTCCGGCTTTGTGTGTTTAGAATTGGATAATTTTGCATTTTTCATTCATTTTATTTTGCTGGATGATGTGTGGATATGCGTAGGCTAACTTTGTGTTGCAAGCACGAGATTCCAACTTCATGGTCAAATTATGCTTGTGTGAATGGTTGTGCAAATTTCATGTAATTAATTAATCCTTGGGGTTGACGAGGCTAGTTATTTAATTTTCGTAATTAAATACGACACATGTTTAACCGAGCTTTTTATTTTACTTTCGATCTAGTTTTCATGTACACACCTTCGTGGAGTAAAGGATTGATGATGTAAATAATTAGCTAGTCATTTAGGCTCAGAGATCCCTCAAGGTAGCTTGCGCAGAAGGAAGGGAGGAGCAGATGAAGTGACGACACGACTGGAGGTGCATTAGAAACCAAGGGACATGAAAGTTGGAAAATCTAGGATTTTCTGTATTTTTCATATGTTTGGTTATGTACTTGGTTGTGTGGTTGTGCTAAGTTAAAATTCCTCAAAATAAATTACTAAGTGGGAGAGGGACCCTAAGGGTCTCATGACTTCTATTACAATCCGATAAGTGATGCGAACAAGTCTGTGCGTCGGCTCTGAGTGCCTTCCTCCCCATCGGATGGACTTGTTCTGCGGATCATTGGGTGGGAAAAGTCTATAAAAAATTGTTAAAGAGCGTGCGTACTTTCCCATCGGAAGGCACATAATCGGAAATAATTTTCTTAATGTTGTGTAATGGTGCACACTTAGATGCAAATAATAGTATCCTCCCCATCGGAGTCACTGCTATTATTTTGCAGAGCCGAAGTGTGCCAACTATTGATCTTGTTAAAAAGTTAGGTTGACAAGATAGTATGATTGATGGGTAAAACCTCCTCTTACGAATGTAGGGATTCGTATACATTCATACCATCGTGGTATGTGAATTTCTCAGTGTATAGGGGTGTTGGTTGATTTTAAAAATTAATTGTTTTGAGGAATCAATTTATTTTTGATTTCTAAAGTAGTGTACGTTGTGATTCTCAGGTTTTTCATAATGGCCTTTAACCCACTAACTACAATTCTTAAAAAAAATAAACTTACTGGCCCAAACTACATAGACTGGAAGAGGAACCTAGACATTGTCCTCACAGCTGAAGAGTACAAATTTGTACTCTTCGAGGAATGTCCGGAAAGGCCTAGAGAGGACTCTGGTGAAGAGTTGAAGCAGCGTTACAAGAAGTGGGTCAAGGCAGATGAGATAGCGCGGTGCTACATTCTGGCATCTATGTCAAATGTGCTGCAACATCAACATCAGGTCATGCCCACTGCTAGTGACATGATGCTGAACCTCAAAGATCTCTTCATACACCAAGGTCGAGCTGCTAGGCAGTCCGCGATGAAGAGTCTGATGACGACCACTATGGTCAAAGGGACACCCGTGAGGCATCATGTCCTAAAAATAATGGCTCACCTTAATGAGATTGAGGTACTAGGAGCACAAATCGATGGGGAATCCCAGGTCGATATTATACTCCAGTCTCTGCCTAAGAGTTTTGAGCAGTTCAGGCTCAACTATAATATGAACAAAAGGGATTATACGTTGGGTGAACTGCTAGGAGAAATCCAAGCGGCAGAGGGCCTCTTTCATCAGTTTCATCAGAACTCACAGGCCTTAGTAACTCAAAGGGTTTCTTCTTCTGTGCCGAAAGGCAAGAAGAAGAAGAAACAATGAGGGTTCAAGAAGGCAGCAGCATCGCAGGGATCCTAGACTAGCGTAAAGAAGCCGAAAGGCAAGTGCTTCACGTGCAAGCAAACTGGGCACTGGAAGGTGGACTATCCCCGTTGACAAGACAAAGGTATTTCTTCATCCTTAGTCGTTGAAACATGTTTAGCGGTGCTATCTACCAGCACCTGGTGCGTAGATACGGGAGCCACTGACCATGTCTGCAATACTCTGCAGGGGTTCTAGGAAACCCGATGGCTAGCTGAGAGAGAAATCGTGGTCTACATGGGCAATGCTACGGAAGTGGCAGCGGTTATAGTGGGAGTTTTTTATTTATCTTTTGAGAGAAATAAATTGTTAGTTCTGAGAGATTGCCTTTATGTACCCTCATTTAGAAAGAATTTAATTTTAGTTTCTAAGTTGATTAAGAATGGATATTCTGTTGCTTTTAATAACAAAGTTGTTATAAAAAGAAATAGAGTGATTATCTGTTCGGGTACAATGGTTGGCAATCTGTATACTCTAGAACCAATAACTCCCACGATGCATACTGAAGTAAATAGCTCATCATCTAACTTAAATAAGAGAAAGGAGTCTTCTAAGATGAATCAGACATATCTTTGGCACCTTAGGCTTGGTCATATTAACCTTAGTAGGATTCAGAGGTTGATAACTGACGGACCCCTGGGTTCATTGATGGTGGAAGACCTCCCGACCTGTGAGTCTTGCTTGGAAGGTAAGATGACCAAGAGGCCTTTCAAGGCTAAGGGATATAGGGCTAAAGATGTGTTAGAACTGATTCATTCTGATTTGTGTGGTCCTATGACAATCCAGGCTAGAGGTGGCTTTGAATACTTCGTCACTTTTATTGACGATTATTCAAGGTATGGGTACATTTACCTGATGCGCCGTAAGTCTGAATGCTTTGATAAGTTCAAAGAATTCAAGGCTGATATGGAGAAACATCGAGGTAAAAGTATCAAGATACTACGATCTGATCGTGGTGGTGAGTACCTCTTTGGAGAGTTTAGGACCTACCTATCAGAAGCTGGGATTTAGTCCCAGCTAACTGCAAGCGGTACGCCCTAACAGAACAGAGTTGCAGAAAGAAGGAATAGGACTCTTATGGGAATGATTAGGTCAATGATGAGCTATTCAGACTTACCTGATTCGTTCTGGGGATACACTCTGGAAATGACAGCGTACATACTAAACTTGGTTCCATCTAAGTCAATCTCTCATACTCCCACAGAACTGTGGACTGGGCGCAACCCTAGTCTAGGACACGTTCGGATTTGGGGTAGTCCAGCACATGTGCTGAAGGGAGATACTGATAAGTTGGAATCTCGTACGGAGGTACATCTGTTCGTAGGCTATCCTAGGGGAACGAAGGATGGTCTGTTCTATAGTCCTAAGGATCAGAAGGTAATCGTCAGCACGAATGTCAGATTCATAGAGGAAGACTATGTGATAAACCATAAGCCCAAGAGTAGACTAGTGCTTGAAGAATTAAGAGGGGACGTTCCGACCTTAGGACCAATTGTACAAGAAGACACACCACAAGTCACTGCACTATGTGTCACTGAGGATACACAGGTGGTACCTTGTCGCAGTGGGAGGGTTATCAGATAGCCTAAAAGGTTCATGTTTTTGGGAGAGTTTCGGACTTGGTCTCTGGTAAACATGAACCGGATCCCTAGACCTATGACGAAGCCCACCAAGATAAGGATGCAGATTCTTGGCAAAGGGCAATGAACTCTGAGATAGAATCAATGGATTCTAACCATATCTGGGAGTTAGTAGAACTACCCAATGGTGCAAAAGCCATTTGATGTAAGTGGATATACAAGAGAAAGAGAGGATCAGACGGGAAGGTTGTGACCTTCAAAGCTAGGCTTGTTGCGAAAGGGTACACACAGAAAGAGGGTATCAATTATGAGGAGACCTTTTCGCCGGTAGTCATGCTTAAGTCTATCTGGATTCTCTTATCTATTGTNTGGAGATAACTATGTTTTGGAACTAGGGTTTTTAATGACTTTGGGTTAAGTTTGGGTTAAACCTAAATTACCGCAGTTTGGTTTAAACAGAAAATGATAACTAATTAAGGCTTATTAGTGATCATGACCATAGAAGGATTTTTCATTAGGCTTGTGGTACGTTTTAGCTAGATATCTTTTATTGTGATAGCTAAAACTATGCCTATGATATAGGACATGGACTTTACTATTTTGCTATGGATATTATTTTGGACAAGAGATTCTAGTCACTTTCAACATCGGAGGTGGGTACCATTTCCCTTGTCTCTTTGGATATTCCTTTTGTTAACATGGCTTATTTTTAGATTGAAGTAGAATATTTTCTTTTATTTGCTTTTGTATATCTCACTGCTTGATACTTATTTGCTTGCACTTAGAATATACTTGGATTCATGTCAATACAGTCTCTTCCTTGATACTCCTACTCTGTAGAGTATGCACACGAGTGATCTGTGCATAGGGGTAGTGATAGGACATATCATATATGCCATTAATGTTAGGTCATGATTCATATTTTCTGACATGTTCATGTCATATTGTTAATAGGATGATTATCTGGTGGATAATTGTATGTGTTAGAGTCATCTACCATCCTTGCACTTTTTCATAATTGGCGACCTTGGCTCCTTTATGGTCAAGACAGGTCGATAGTTATATCAGGATCTGCACACACTGCCACTCATGGATTTGTGGTATTCAGGAGGGTATGTGTAGTTTCTCTGCTGAGTCTTCGCTAGGCCACTCATGTGTAGTAGAGTCTGGAGCGTGGTAGTAGACAGAGATCCCTCCTCCTTCAGGTGATACGAGGAGATGACAGTGATGCTCCACCATATGAATTGGAGTAGGAGGGTGGTCCTTCGCCAGCATCTTGTCTACCCAAAAACTCAGTGTTGTGATGGCAGAGTGCGTACTGTTGTCATAGTCCTACCCTGGAGTGTGTACTCCAACAACACCCTCACTTATGACATGTAATAGTAGCTAGATAGCGTCAGCGATGATTATGTCATTGTAAGATGTGTATACTGAAAGCCATGACTTTTATTATATGAATATCTTTTATGAAAAGAGAATCACACTACACTAGGTGTTTGTTTATAATAGTAGATACACGAAGTCCCATTGCTTAGCATTGTAGATAACATGGTGTGTGGTGTCACATGGAAGATCATGTTGTCAATGCCTTACTTAGCATAAATAGAGGCTCACAACCTAGATGGAATTGGACAAACCTATCGGGATGGTTGTAGTGTAGTCAGGTGTGGTTGGCCTTGACCATAGGACTACACTAGTGTGCTATGAGTACATTGAGCATGACCGAAACCCGAGGTTATCCAATTTGTATTGACTAGATAATTGGATAGGACCTCAGTTGTTATTATGGAGGACGATCCCTTAATCCTGAAATAATATTGGGCATATATTATTATTTATTATTTCTTTAATTTATCAAAGGGCGAGATCTATTCTGTTAGATCGATAGACCTGGTATGTTGGGAAATAATATTAATAATATGATGTGCCAATGATTATTGATGGAATCCGTGTCCTGGTGAGTCAGGATGATGATGCCCTCTTGATGAGCTCAAAAGGTTCATCATGCCACACCCTGCAGGTGGATTTGATCCGGCACGTTAATAAGGTTGAGTGGTACTAATCAAGGATCCAGAAGTTAATTTATTTAAATTATCAGTAATTTAATTAATTAACGGGCATGCACGATCTTAAACACGGGGGAACGGACGACTTGTAATATGTGGAGCCCATATGAAAATATGGGATTTGGTGAGGTGAGTTCAATTAAGATCCTTTAGTGGAATGGATCTTAATTAATGGATTGGGTTTGGATCCATTAGCGGGCCAAGATCCAACTCTTCCTCTTGGTCCCTACCTTAGCCCTATAAATACCCTATGAGATCAAGAAACCAAGCAATTAATCATCTCAAGAGCCAAGGAAAAAACCCTCTCCTCTCCCTGGAGGTCGGAAGAGGGGCCGGCGGCCGACTGCAGGCAAGGAGAAGAAGGGGTTGTGCGGGCTTTTGTGGTTGAGAAGGAGGTTGTTTCTTACCTTCTTCTTCTTCTTCATCTTCCTCTCGAGGTGTACCACTGATCCGGAGGGCTGGGAGCCGGCTCCGATGGACGGCGGTGCAAAGGGAGGGGAAGAGGTGCCGGCGGCGCAAACCCTAGGGGCTAGGGTTTTTGGCCGGTTGAAGAAGTGGGTTGTGAGGAGCTCTTGGTGATCTCGGATCGCGGTAGGTCGTCGGTCACATGACGTTCGCGAAGGGAGGGACATAAGGTAGAAGACCGCGAGGTGATCAGAAAGGTAAAATCTTCCATACGCTCCTTTGTGTTTCCTTATGTCATGTATGTGCCATGTTGATATCACTCGTCATTTTATATGTTAGAATTTATTGTTTTGCTTGCCAAATATGTTTAATAAATTCTTAACTGGACCCTGACCATAAACACAAATGTCGGTGATCAACTCATCGCCTTTTCCGCGATCGAACAGTCGAACAAATTGCAAGGCCAATTTTGGTAATTGGCTAAGTTGCAATTTGGATCATTCGATACACGAGACGGTCGATGGGAAAACGACTCTCTATTCGGATTAAATTTTTTAATCCGTAGGCACAGAGAGGTCTCTCGGATCGACTAGGTATTTGCTAGGGAAACCCACCAAGCTATACCCAAAATTGGTATTAGAGCGAGGTTTCCGGCTTTGTGTGTTTATGATTGGTTAATTTTGCAATTTTTCATACATTTTTATTTTGATGATGCGTGGATGTGTGTAGCCTAACTCTGTATTGTAGGCGCGAGATTCCAACTTCATGGCCAAAATATTATTTGTATGAATGTTTGCTATTTTTGTAATTAATTAATCCTCGGGGTTGACGAGGCTAGGTATTTAATTTTTGTAATTAAATACGACACATGTTTAGCCGAATTTTTTATTTTACAGTTGATCTAGATTTCATGTACACTCCTTCGTAGAGTATAGGATCAATGATGTAAATAATTAACTCTTCATTTCGGCTCGGAGAACCCTCAAGGTAGCATGCGCAGAAGGAAGGGAGGAGTGGACAAAATGACGACACGACTGGAGGTACATGAGAGACCAAGGGGCCATGAAAGTTAGAAAATCTAGGGTTTTTCACTATTGTTATTTTCATGTTGTTGGTTGTGTGCTTGGTCGTATGGTAGTGCTAGAAAATTCCTCGAGATAAACTACTAAGTGGGAGAGGGACCCTAAGGGTCCCACGACTTCCATTACAATTCGATAAGTGATGTGAACAAGTCTGCACGTCAGCTTTGAGTGCCTTCCTCCCCATCGATGGACTTGTTCTGCGGATCACTGAGTCGAAAAAGACTGTAGAAAATTATTGAAGAGCGTGTGGACATCCCCATCGGAAGGCACATAATCAGAAATAATTTTCTTAGTGTTGTGTAATGGTGCACACTTAGATGCGAGTAATAGTATCCTCCCCATCGGAGTCACTGCTATTATTTTGCAGAGCCGAAGGAAACCAACTATTGATCTTGCTTGTCAAAAAGATAGGTTGACAAGATAGTAAGATCGATGGGTAAAATCTCCTCTTATGAATGTAGGGATTCGTATATGTCCACACCATCATGGCATGCGAATTTCTCGGTGTACAGGGGTGTTGGTGAAATTCAAAAATTAATTATTTTGAGAAATCAATTTATTTTCAATTTCTAAAGTAGTGTATGTTGTGATTCTCAGGTTTTTCATAATGGCTTTTACTCCACTAGCAACCATTTTTAAGGACAATAAATTTACTGGCCCTAATTACATTGACTGGAAGAGGAACCTAGACATTGTCCTCACTGATGAGGAGTACAAATTTATACTATTCGAAGAATGTCCAGAAAAGCCTAGAGAAGACTCTGGTGAAGAGCTGAGGGAGCGTTATAGGAAGTGAAAAAAGGCAGATGACATGGCGCGGTGTTATATTCTGGCATCGATGTCGAATGTGCTGCAACATCAGCATCAGGCCATGCCCACTGCCAGTGACATGATATTAAACCTCAAGGACCTCTTCGGGCACCAAGGTCGAGCTGGTAGGCAATGTGCGATGAAGAGTCTGATGTCAACCACTATGGTTGAAGGGACACCAGTTAGGGAGCATGTCCTAAAGATGATGGCTCATCTCAATAAGATTGAGGTACTGGGAGCTGAAATCGATGGGGAATCCCAGGTCGATATCATACTCCAGTCTCTACCTAAGAGTTTTGAGCAGTTCAACCTCAACAATAATATGAACAAGAAGAATTATACGTTGGGAGAACTGCTAGGAGAACTCCAGGCGGCAGAGGCACTCTTTCAGAAGAACTCACATGCCTTAGTAACTCAAAAGATTTCTACTTCTGAGCCGAAAGGTAGGAAGAAGAAGAAACGAGGAGGGTTTAAGAAGGCAGGAGCATCGCAAGGGCCCCGGACTAGTGTGAAGAAGCCAAAGGGCAGGTGCTTCACATGCAAGCAAACTGGGCACTGGAAGGCGGATTGTCCCCGTCGTAAAAGCAAAGGTATTTCTTTAGCCTTAGTCATTGAAACATGCTTAGCGGTGCTATCTACCAGTACCTGGTGTGTAGATACAAGAGCCACCGACCATGTCTGCAATACTCTGTAGGGGTTCCAGGAAACCCGACGGCTGGCGAATGAAGAAATCATTGTCTACATGGGCAATGCTACAAGAGTAGCAGCAGTAGCAGTGAGAGTCTTTTATTTACCTTTTGAGAGAAATAAAGTGTTAGTTCTGAGAGATTGCCTTTATGTACCTTTATTTAGAAAGAATTTAATTTCAGTTTCTAAGTTATTTAAGGATGGATATTCTGTTACTTTTGATAATAAAGTTGTTATTAAGAGAAACAGAGAGATTACCTGTTCGGGTCCGTTGGTTGGCAATCTGTAGACTCTAGAACCAAAATCTCCCATGATGCACACTGAAGTAAATAGCTTATCATCTAACTTAAATAAGAGAAAAAAACCTTCTAAGATGAATTAGACATATCTTTAGCATCTTAGGCTTGGTCATATCAACCTTAGTAGGATTCAGAGGTTGATAGCCGATGGGCCCTTGGGTTCATTGGTGGTGGAGGATCTCCCGACCTATGAGTCTTGCTTGGAAGGGATGATGATCAAGAGGCCTTTCAAGGCTAAAGGGTATAGGGCAAAAGAGGTGTTAGAACTGATTCATTCTGATGTATGTGGCCCTATGTCAATCCAAGCAAGAAGAGGCTTTCAATATTTCGTCACTTTCATTGACGATTATTCAAGGTATGGGTACATTTACCTGATGAACCACAAGTCTAAATGCTTTGATGAGTTCAAAGAATTCAAGGCTGATGTGGAGAAACATCGAGGTAAAAGTATCAAGACATTGCGATCAGATCGTGGTGGCGAGTACCTCTCTGTGGAGTTTAGGAGCTACTTGTCAGAAGCTGGGATTCAGTCCCAGCTAACTGCACCCGGCACACTCCAGTAGAACAGAGTTGCAGAAAGAAGGAATAGGACACTTATGGAAATGGTTAGGTCAATGATGAGCTATTCAGACTTACCTGATTCATTCTGGGGATATGCTCTGGAAATAGTAGCGTACATAGTGAACTTGGTTCCATCTAAGTCAGTCCCTCGTACTCCCGCAGAACTGTGGACTTGGCGCAAGCCCAGTCTAGGACACGTTCGGATTTGGGGTAGTCCAGCACATGTGCTGAAGGGAGATACTGATAAGTTGAAATCTCGTACGGAGGTGCGTCTGTTTGTAGGCTATCCCAAGGGAATAAAGGGTGATCTGTTCTATAGTCCTAAGGATCAGAAGGTAATTGTTAGCACAAATGCCAGATTCTTGGAAGAGGACTATATGATTAGCCATGAGCCAAAGAGTAGACTAATGCTAGATGAGTTAAGGGGGGACATTCCAACTGTAACACCCGCTTTTTTTTTTTCATAAAGCGGCATTACGTTATCATACTTAGGGCATGTAGACATCATAATGCAGCGGAAACCTTTAACTTACACCTACATACACTTACTACCCTTCCTAATATCATAACATGGGAACTTGGCATATTAACTTTATACTTAGCATCATATCATGTCATACTTGGCATCATGTCATATCTAGCATCATGTCATACTTAGCATCATGTCATAGAGTCACATTCAAGCCCATAATAGTAAAGGTAAAGTTCTGTCATAAGACGAGCAAACATATTGCTCCTTGGCCAAGTCACTATCACACACATGCTTTAAGGCCCTCCTGCTGCTTCCTTACTGTCCCCTTGCGTGATCTGCGGTATAACGAAATAAAACTATTAGCACATAGGCTTAGTAAGACTCTTTCCTACTCACTAAAACCATTCATCACTTAATCATGAGCACATGAAACATTAATATACTTAGTGCTTTACTTCGATCATAAGCCTTTATGATCACTTAGCATACATTCAACATGGCATGGACATAACTTAATCACATTCGTAGCATGACATAAACATGAACATGAAAACATTCATAGCATGACATAATACTTGGCATAGACATAAACATCGTAAACATTCATAGCATGGCATCATACTTGGCCTAGACATAACCACAATAAACATAACCTCATAAACATTCTTAGCATGAACCTAAATAAAATCATGGCATCCTAACTTAGCACAAACATAATTAAATCATGGCTTCATAAATTAGCATGAACATAAATAAAATCATAGCATCCTAACCTAGCATAAACATAATTAAATCATGGCATCCTAAACTAGCACAAACATAATTAAATCATGGCATCATGAATTAGTATAAACATAATTAAATCATGGCTTCATAAATTAGCATGGACATAAATAAAATCATAGCATCCTAACCTAGCATAAACATAATTAAATCATGGCATCCTAACCTAGCATAAACATAAATAAAATCATGGCATCCTAACTTAGCATAAACATAATTAAATCATGGCATCCTAACCTAGCATGAACATAAATAAAATCATGACATCCTAACTTAGTATAAACATAATTAAATCATGGCATCCTAACCTAGCATGAACATAAATAAAATCATGGCATCATAAATTGGCACAAACATAATTAAATCATGGCATCATAAATTAGCATGAACATAAATATTAAGCATGTTTAAATAATTTTCCAAGGGACCTAGAAATATTAAGGAGAACTTAGGCCTAGAAAATCCATGTTTTCTCATTTAAATTGAGAAAACTAAGTACCAATGAGCTTTAAATGGGCTCCGAAAATGGGTATTAATTAGGTAAAATTAATATAAATTAGGTAAAATTAATATAAATGTAAAAGAATTTTATTTAGGAATATTGGCATAATTATGGGTGATTTTAGGGGGATTTTCAGAATTTAGGAAATAAAAATAATAAAATAAATGAAATAAAAATAAAGGTGCATGAGCCAAGGATTGAACCTTGGACCTCTTGTACAACCATGTAAGCCTTAACCAACTCACCTAGCAAGGGATTTCTATGAGGAAATGAAATGGATATAAGTTAAGATTAAGAAGAAGATGAAGAGTCATGGAGAGACTCTTCATTTACCTCTTTAATGGATGATAAATAGGGGGGTTTGGGAGTTTCATTCTCTCTTCTTTCAATTGCATTTCCTCCTCTCTTCCTCCCTCATTCTAGCCGACCACTCCTAGAGGGTTTTACCCTTGGAAAAGCTTCCTCCAATGTTCCATCTCCTAGATCTAAAGTCTCTTCCAAGGATACAAGGGCAAGGGTGTTCAAGGGTCCAAAGATCTTACCATTTTCTTCTCTTACAAGGTTCGAAAAATCAAGAAACCCAAGGTAAGACTCCCTCACCTGTGGTATAATAGCTCCCTATGATTTTTATGATTTTTAGTATGATATATAGTGGTTTGTTTTCGAATTGGATGTTGAAAGGAAAGAAAACCGAGACCCTCATGTTTAAGGGTTTCGGCCACCATGATTTACAGGTCTATAATTATGCTAAAAATCATGATAATGTTAATTAATGTTCCCTTATTATGTTTAGAGGTTAAGTATGATTTTTGGGAATTTTTGGAGTACCCTAGGACACCCTAGGGTTTCGGCCAACATGAGAGAAACAAAACTAAGAACCCTCATGTTTAAGGGTTTCGGCCACCATGATTTACAGGTCTATAATTATTCTAAAAATCATGATAATGTTATTTAATGTTCCCTTATGATGTTTAGAGGTTAAGTATAATTTTTTGGAATTTTTGGAGTATCCTAGGACACCCTAGGGTTTCGGCCAACATGAAAGAAACAAAACTAAGAACCCTCATGTTTAAGGGTTTCGGCCACCATGATTTACAGGTCTATAATTATTCCAAAAATCATGATAATGTTATTTAATGTTCCCTTATGATGTGTAGAGGTTAAGTATAATTTTTGGGAATTTTTGGAGTACCTAGGCCACCCTAGGGTTTCGGCCAACATGAAAGAAACAAAACTAAGAACCCTAAGTTTAAGGGTTTCGGCCACCATGATTTACAGTTCTATAATTATGCTAAAAATCATGATAATGTTATTTAATGTTCCCTTATGATGTTTATAGGTTAAGTATAATTTTTGGGAATTTTTGGAGTACCCTAGGACACCCTAGGGTTTAGGCCAACATGAAAGAAACAAAACTAAGAACCCTAAGTTTAAGGGTTTCGGTCACCATGATTTAAAGGTCTATAATTAATCCAAAAATCTTGATAATGTTAATTTATGTTCCCTTATGATGTGTGGAGGTTAAGTATAAATTCTGGGAATTTTTGGATTACCCTAGAGACCCCATATGTTTTCGGCCAACCTCAAGGGCCCAAGGGTTAGGGTTGAGCCTTTAACTTCAAGTATATGTTTATGTGTTTCCATGATAAGTATGATAAGTATATGTTCAGGATATGAATGATGCCATGATAAGAATGATAGGGTTATGATCACGATAAAAATGATGCTATGATATGTTAGGTTCATGATATGAATGATGCCATGTTAAGTATGTTATGTTTATGTTTAAGAATGAGGATTATGCCATGTTTAAGAATGAAAATGATGCCATGTTAAGTATGTTATGTTTATGTTTAAGAATGAAAATGATGCCATGTTTAAGAATGAAAATGATGTCATGTTAAGAATGAAAATGATGCCATGTCTAAAAAAATGAAAGTGAAGAATGAAGTTAAGGTTCATGCCTTTAAGACATAATGATGATGTTAAGTATGATGAATGAATGAATATGCTATGAATGATGATGAATGAAAGATGATGCTTATGTCTTTAAGGCATAAATATGCTAAGACGGCACGATCGATGGTCGACGGTACGATGGTCGTGAGGACCGGTAAATGGGCCGGTAGACGGGCCGAGCCGTAACAAGTTATGCTATGTTAAAGATGCCATGAATGCCATATGAATGATGAAGCATGAAAAGTATTTTACTTTATGTATGGGCTTGTACCGGACCGAAGTATGGGTCCAAGGGATGGGCACCTTAAGAACGCCCCGGTTTTGGACTACCGTAGCTGTCCACGGTTCTGGCACTACCGGAGCTGTGCAACAGGGATGGGCACCTTAAGAACGCCTCGGTTCGGGGACTACCGACTATGCTGTCCTTACCCTAGTAGGTTGGGGCTCGCGACCTCGGACTTGCTAGGGATGTGCGCAATGATGTATGTATGTGGTACAAGCCGGGGACCCCAAATGATGTTATGATGATTATGTTTAAGCAATGAAAAGTATGTTTTAAAAGTTAAGCATCCTTATGTATATGCATTTCACTCATGCATCCATTCATGTTATGCATTATGCTATGTTGATAAGATTTTATGCTTACGTTTCATGTTAAGAAGTATGCATGAGAATGAATGAATTATGCCATGCTTAGAATGTTCACTATGTTTACGATATGCCATGAATTATGCCATGCTTAGAATGTTCACTATGTTTATGATTTATGCCATGAATTATGCCATGCTTAGAATGTTCACTATGTTTATGATTTATGCCATGAATTATGCCATGCTTAGAATGCTCACTATGTTTACGATATGCCATGAATTATGTCATGCCTAGAATGTTCACTATGTTTATGATTCATGCCATGAATTATGCCATGCTTAGAATGGTCACTATGTTTACGATATGCCATGAATTATGCCATGCTTAGAATGTTCACTATGTTTATGAATTGTGCCATGAGAATGAATGAAGTATGCCATGCTTAGAATGTCTATGATGTTTATGTTTATGCCATGTATCATGCCATGCTTAGAATGTTACTATGTTTATGTTCATGCCATGCTATGTATACGATAAGTGATGCAAGATGTTATGTTCTAAGTAGAGCACCAAGTATGTTAATGTTTTATGTGCTCATTATGAGATGATGAATGATGGATGGTTTTGTGAGTAGGAAAGAGTCTTACTAAGCCTGTGTGCTTATAGTCTTATTTCCTTATACCGCAGATCATTCAAGGGGATAATGAAGGAAGCAGCAGGAGGGCAAGAACGCATGTGTGACGTAGTGACTTGGCCCAGGAACTATATGTTTACTTATGTGTTTGAATAATGACTTATGGAACCTTATGATATGATGTTATGTGAGACATGATAGGATGCTTAAGTTCAAAGTTAATATACTAAGGTTCCCATGTCAATAAGTTAAGAATGGTAACAGGGCATGTATAAGTTAAGTTATTCCGCTGCCTTATGATGTCTACATGCCCTAAGCATGTTAACGTAACACCGCTTAGGAAAAAAAAAGCGGGCGTTACAAGGAAACCCTAGGTCCATGAAACTTCACATAACTTCCCAAACAACATCTCCTACATACATACTAGGCCATAGGAAACATTTGATTCCATACTTAAGACCAACCCTAATCCTTTAACCCTAGTCTTTCTCTTGGCCGAAACTTCAAGGCCATGGGGGCATGGAGAAATTCCATTAAAACCCCAAATCAATTGCTTAAACACCAACTATACCCTACCATAGGGCCATTGGGGCCCTTACTTGAAATAAGTCCTAACTTTCCACCCTATTAGGGTACTTGACCGAAACCTATAGGGTCTCTAGGCCATGGGAAACATTCACATAAACACCCTCCATCTCCCTTATATCATGATAAAACATAAAACACATACTTGAGGTTTTAGACCCAACCCTACCCATGGGTTCTTGATATTGGCCGAAACCCTAGGGTATCCTAGGGTACCCCAAAAATTCTCAAAAAATTATATTTAATCCCTAAACATCATGAGAGAACATTTAACAACATTATCAAGATTTTTAGCATCATCATGGACCCTAAAACCTAGTGGCCGAAACCCATAGGGTCTCTAGGGTGCTTGGTTTTGTTTCTTTCAACTTCAAGTCCCAAAAACCAACCAATAAATCATGCTAAAACATAAGGAACTATTATACCACAGGTGAGGGAGTCTTACCTTGGTTGATCTTGATTTTTAAACCTTAAGAGAGAAGAAGATTGCAAATTCTTTGGACACTTGAACCCCCTTGCCTTTGTATCCTTGGAAAACCCTTAGATCTTAGTGATGAGACCTTCTTGTGGAGCTTTTCCAAGGGAGAATCACCCTTGTGGTGTTCGGCTAGGATGAGGGAGGAGGGAGGAAGAAAATGCAATTGATGGAAGGAAGAAGTAACTCCCAAACCCCCCTCTTTATAACTCATCAAGGAGGCAAATGATGAGTCTCTTCATGACCCTTCATCTTCTTCGAAGCCTTAACCTATATCCACTTCATTTCCTCATAGAAATCCCTTGCTAGGTGAGTTGGTTAAAGCATGCATGGTTGTACAAGAGGTCCAAGGTTCAATCCTTGGTCCATGCACCTTATTTTTATTTTATTTTCCTATGATTTTTCCCAAAATTCCAAAAATCCTCTAAAAATTCCCCCATAATTATGTTAATATTTCTCATTAAAACCCCTTTATATTTATATTAATTTTCCCCTAAAATTCTCCAATAATTATGGTACTAAAAAGCCCATATAAGGCCCATTAGTACTTAGTTTTCTCAATTTAAATGAGAAAATATAGATTTCTAGGCCACCTTTTATATTAATATTTCTAGGTTCCTCGAAAAATTATCTAGACATGCTTAATATTTTAAGGAAATATTAAGAGAATTTTACGGGTCGTTACACCAACTTCAGGATTAATTGTACAAGAGGACACACCACAAGTCACTGCACCGCGTGTGACTTAGGACACACAGGTAGTACCTCGTCACAGTGGGAGGGTTGTGAGACAGCCTGAAAGGTACATGTTTTAGGGAGAGTCTTCGGACTTGATCCCGGATAAACATAAACCGGATCCCTGGACCTATGACGAGGCCCTCCAAGGCAAAGATGCAGATTCTTGGCAAAGGGCAATGAACTCCGAGATAGAATCGATGGATTCTAACCATGTCTGGGAGCTAGTAGAACCACCCAATGGTGTAAAATCCATTGGATGTAAGTGGATCTACAAAAGAAAGAGAGGATCAGACAGGAAGGTTAAGACCTTCAAAGAAAGGCTTGTTTCGAAAGGGTACACTCAGAAAGAGGGTATCGATTATGAGGAAACCTTTTCGCCAGTAGCCATGCTCAAGTTGATCCAGATTCTCTTATCTATTACAGCTCATATGGATTATGAGGTATGACAGATGGACGTCAAGACAGCCTTCCTTAACAGGAGTCTTGATGAGACCATCTACATGCAGCAACCAGAAGGATTCATTGCCAAGGGCAAAGAGCATCTAGTGTGCAAGCTTAACCAATCCATTTATGGATTGAAGCAAGCTTCAAGGTCTTGGAACATCCGTTTTGACGAAGTTATCCAGTCATATGGATTTACTCAAAGACTGGATGAGTCATGTGTGTATAAAAGATGTGACGGAAACGTTGTGGTGTTTCTTGTAATTTACGTAGATAACATTTTGTTAATTGGCAACAATGTCAATGTGTTATCAGACGTAAGGGTCTAGCTATCAAAGCAGTTTGATATGAAGGACTTAGGAGAAGCGGGACACATCCTTGGGATCAAGATCATAAGGGATCGCTAGAAAAGGATGTTGTGCTTATCCCAAGCTCCATATGTTGACACAGTCTTGTCTCGTTTTAGCATGGAAAACTCCAAGAAGGGCTTCCTACCTTTCAGGCATTGAGTTCCTCTATCCAAGGAGATGTGTCCGAAAACATCAAAGGAGATAGAAGAAATGAAGGCGGTTCCTTATGCTTCAACAGTTGGAAGCCTCATGTATGCTATGTTGTGCACGAGACCTGATATCTGTTTTGCCGTGGGCATGGTTAGCTGATATCAGAGTAACCCCGGACAGGGACATTGGACAGCTGTAGAGCATATATTGAAATACCTGAGACGGACTAGGGATTATATGCTGGTTTACCGGGCAGACCAATTAGTCCCTATAGGTTATACGGACTCAGATTTCCAGTCAGATAGGGACAAAAGTAAGTCTACCTCAGGTTTTGTGTTTACTTTAGGAGGTGGAGCTATTGTCTGGAGGAATGTCAAGAAGAAGTGCGTGGCGGACTCCACCATGGAAGCTGAGTATGTGGCAGCCTCAGAGGCAACCAATGAAGTTGTATGGCTCAGAAACTTCATCATGGACTTGGATGGATTCCTGGTTCACCCAGAACTATCACAATCTTTTGTGATAATAGTGGTGCAGTAGCAAACTCGAAAGAACCACGATCCCATAAGGCGAGTAAGCACATAGAGCGCAAGTACCACATGATATGAGAAATCGTAATGCGAGGAGAAGTGGTTGTCGCCAAGATTGCATCGGAGGACAACCTGGCAGATCTCTTCACTAAGGCTCTTCCATCTAGAGCTTTTGACAGGCATGTGAAGGGTATGGGAGTCAGATGTATGGCAGTGGGAGAACAACAGTGTCTTTAAGTATAAGTGGGAGATTGTAAGATGTGTATACTGAAAGACATGACTTTTATTATATGAACATCTTTTATGAAAAGAGAATCACACTACACTAGGTGTTTGTTTATAATAGTAGATACACGAAATCCCATTGCTTAGCATTATAGATAACATGGTGTGTGGTATCACACGGAAGATCATGTTGTCAGTGCCTTACTTAGCATAAATAGAGACTCACAACCTAGATGGAATTGGACAAACCCATCGGGATGGTTATAGTGTAGTCAGGTGTGGTTGGTCTTGACCATAGGACTACACTAGTGTGCTATGAGTACATTGAGCAGGATCGAAACCCAAGATTATCCGATTTGTACTGACTAGATAATTGGATAGGACCTCAGTTGTTATTATAGAGGACGATCTCTTAATCACGAAATAATATTGGGCATATATTATTATTTATTATTTCTTTGATTTATCAAAGGGCGATATCTATTCTGTTAGATTGACAGACCTGGTAAGTTGGGAAATAATATTAATAATATGATGTGCTGATGATTATTGACGTAATCCGTATCCTGGTGAGTCAGGATGATGATACGCCCTTGATGAGCTCAAAAGGTTCATCGTGCCAAACCCTGCAGGTGGATTTGATCCGGCACGTTGATAAGGTTGAGTGGTACTAATCAAGGATCCAGAAGTTAATTAATTTAAATTGTTAGTAATTTAAATAATTAACATGCATGCACGATCTTAAACACGAGGGGATGGACGACTCGTAATATGTGGAGCCCATATGAAAATATGGGGGTTGGTGAGGTGAGTTCAATTAAGATCCTTTAGTGGAATGGATTTTAATTAATGATCGGGTTTGGATCCATTAGCGGGCCAAGAACCAACTCCTCCTCTTGGTCCCTGCCTTAGCCCTATAAATACACTATGAGATAAAGAAACCAATCAATTAATCAACCCAGGAGCCAAGGAAAAAACCCTCTCATCTCCCTCTCTCTCTCTCGGCGGTGCAACAAGAAGAAGAGGAAGAACTCCTCGGTTCTTCTTTCCTCCCCCACCAAACTCCAGCTGAGGCTTACAGAGGCAAGGTAGAGGAGTCCTCTACCTTTTGTGGTGATCAGGGAGGTCGGAAGAGGGGCCGGCGGCCAGTTGCAAGCGGCGCAACCTAGGGTTGCGTCGGCGCCGTAAGCAAGGAGAAGAAGGGGTTGTGCGGGCTTTTGTGGCTGAGAAGGAGGTTGTTTCTTACCTTCTTCTTCTTCTCCATCTTCCTCTTGAGGTGTACCGCTGATCCGGAGGGCTGGGAGCCAGCTCCGGTGGACGGCGGCACAAAGGGAGGGGAAGTGGTGCCGGCGGCGCAAACCCTAGGGGCTAGGGTTTTCGGCCGGTTGAAGAAGTGGGTTGTTAGGAGCTCTTGTTGATCTCGGATCGCAGTAGATCGTCACCCACACGACGTCCATGAAGGGAGGGACATAAGGCAGAAGACCACGAGGTGATCAGAAAGGTATAATCTTCCGTACGCTCCTTTGTATTTCCTTATGTCATGTATGTGCCATGTTGATATCACTCGTCATTTTATTTGTTAGAATTTATTGTTTTGCTTGCAAAATATATTTAATAAATTCTTAACTGGACCCCGACCATAAACACAAAAGCCAATGATCCGCTCGTCGCCTTTTTCGCTGTTAAACGGTCAAGCAAATTGCAAGGCCAATTTTGGTAATTGGCTAAGTTGTAATTTGGATCGTTCGATACGGCACGAGACGGTCGATGGGAAACGGTTCTCTATTCGGATTAAATTTTTTAATCCATAGGCATAGAGAGGTCTCTCGGATCGACTAGGTATTTGCTAGGAAATCCCGCCAAGCTATACCCAATAGTCATTGCATCATATGCATATGTTGCATATCCAATTTGATTGTGTTTATTGCACTTGTTTGATCTATGATTATTGTATATGTTTAACATACATATATAGGAGATATTTTACATATAGATTATGACATTGCATTGGCTCGTGTGGTACGAGCTTACCGGTGGGGGATTTTGATTCTTGGGATTTATGATCTTAGCACTCCGCAGAATTGGACTGGCTCTAATATGTATTTTACATTCAATACTGTAGTTTTGCATTTTTTTGCCATTCCTATGAGATTGTATCTATTGATTCTATACTTCTTGTTTTACATTGCATGCATATCTTATCTTTATATTCGTAGAGTCCGCTTGGACTCACCAACCCCATTCTATGTTTTTATTTTTATGATGATACCTGTACACTTAGATTTGCCAGGAGAGCTCTTGCAACCTATCCCATTTACTACTTCGTGAGACGACTTTCTGTGATTTACTTTTGTATGCTTTGGTACTTGTGTATCCCTTTCATTTCTTTTTTTTTTTTTGGAGTTTGTATTTGTTTATTAAGATATTTTTGTATCTATGATTGTGTGCCCAGAGGGGATTATGAGTTGTTTATTTTTATCATAAGTCAGACCGGTCCGCGTTCAGGTATGGCTTGATTTCTATTTCCAACTGAGTAGGTTGTTGTATAACTGCATGGTTGTGTTTTTATTTTTTATTCCAGCGTATTGGCTGATGTATTGTTTGGCCATATAGTCCTACGTATTTGCGAAATTAGATTGTCCGTCGTACACGGGAGATAGTGTCCGATTATTATTGGTTGAGAGGCTCCTCGGGGCTGATAATTTATTTAGTATTAGATCCCAGTGGCGTAGTCATATTTTGGGATTTAGTGGTGACGGGACATGTCCAGGCGACAAGGTATATCTATTATCTTACCTTTGGTATTCACTACCTTGTATATGTTTAGTTAGACATGTGTTAGTTTAATTGTATAGCATATTTTTACCTATACTCGACTACTTGTTATTCCTTGGAGTTAGTTAGGCTTGATGACTTGAAGTCAATCAGTCTATTGATAATCATGGTCGGGATCAACTATGATGGCAACTAGTTGACATGTTGAGGACTCATGTAGGATAAGGAGAATGTTAATTCTCTTGTGACACCGATGTACAAGTCGGAAAGCGAGGGTCGAACCTACCTACAAACTATTGAGAACGAGGATTACGGTTTTCTAGTACCTTACTATTCGTAGTACTAGTACTAGCTACTATTAGCTGGGTGAGGACTAGGGTTACATGCATTAATTGGCTTGATTGGTATGAGATCGACTTACTCTAGTCTAGAGGGTTTCAGACCTTTGGGTTACTCGTGTCTGGTTAGGTGACCTGGAAGGCACATTGGGTACGTGACTTGCATATGTTGCAGAAATGGTAGTGTTAGCTATCTACTACCGTGGTTAGTAGAAATTTGATATATCCTATTCCATGTGGAATTTGATCATGGATTACGTGTCACGCCCCGAGACCAACGAAGCTGCTAATCTAATATAAAATTAGACAGCATCTCCCCTGTCCAATGGATAATTTACACATATATACAACACACGCAATATATATTTGGCCTCAGGCCTCAGGCCTCAAATCAAGACATATCCTATAACAAAAGACATCAATAAATATAAATCTAAAATGCGAACTTACTTGCGCTGCCATCTAGGCATGTGCGCATCGAAACCACATCACACATAGTCCAACATAGGACTCAAAAGTACAATCCATGAAAGAAACTACACAACTACAAGCCCACGACAAACCAGTACAGTGTATGAAATATAACATGCGTAGATTCGAAAGTAAAATGAAAAGCTAGAAATGGACGATGTCACGAGCATAGGATTGGCATCCCCGACTCCCCTGGCAAACGTCAACCTAAAAACAAAAATTATTGAAGGGTGATGAGTCCAAGCGGACTTTGCGGGTATAGAAATAGATATGCATGTCAATATAAATAGATGTAAAAGCTATGAAGAAACAACAGCATACAGTCTCTAAGGAACATAAGAACATGCATAAGTGTTGGAAAAGTATATATACATATCAAAATCCATCTATCTTGTAGGGTGGTGAAATCAATCCCTATAGAACAAGTACAACATATAATCCAAGGTATATATGTTTCCTTTATGTGTATGTCATCAAAAAAGCAACAATCAAATGCAGCAAACATAAACAATGCACAATGCAACATATGCACATGGTGCAATGACATGTGTCACCCCTGACAACAGTTACGCCACTGTTCACCTATCATAAATGAACGGGTGAGTGGGTTGGGCTGTGACAACTGTATGCACTCTACTATCACTGCTCATGCATAACCGAGTGGACAGGATGCTGGGGAAGGTCACCCTCCTACCCCAGGCAATGGGAGAGTCTCACTCTCATTTTCTCGTGTCTCAGGACGAGAAAGGATCCTTGGCTGCTTGATGTTGTGTGATTCGCGCTTGTGTTTATGTGTCGTTTAGGAATTTTGGGTTTCAAATAAATATTTAGGTTTTGGGTTGCAATTGGAAACGAAATCGCAAGGAAAGGAAGACTCTTAACTAAATGAACTTGACAAAACAATAGCAACTAATAAACTCAACTAATTCTGAATTTCTTTGACTAATGCAGGTAGCTGAATTCGGAAATGAATTTGATAACCAAAGCAATTCAAACTCTAAGAAAATTGAACCAACAAAATAGATGAATTTGGATTGAAACTAAGGCAAGAACTTCAACCCTAAATGTAGCAATAACACTTGATACACATGTCAGAATTTACCAACTTGATACTCCAAGATGAGAGAACTATTGTGCCAAAAATGATCCTAAATTGCTTCGACTATAAACTGATAATGATGACATGCTAGCTGATCAATTCTGGATGAATGAAACAAATCAACAATGAAGCAAGGACTGAGCAGTTGGAATGTAAGAACGCAAACTGAATACAGAAATAAAATTCAGCAGCTAAAGAGTGTAAACTGAGTGCAGAAATGAAACAAGCAACTGAAATGAAACAACAAAAATTAGAGGACATGAATGTAGAAGCAATCTAAATGCAAGAATAGAACTTGATAACTAAAGGTTGCAACCCAGTACTGATACGCAAGGGCAGCAACAGGAATTCTGAAATGCAGTAACTCAGCTGAATGGAAATTCAGAAATGCAACTGAATGCTAAACAAACTCGGATCAAATGCATTAGCTATCAATTACAGGAAACAATTCAATAAAACTGAATTCAGACACTGTAAAAACACTGCAGAAAACAGGGTTGATACGCCATGTCCACTTGATACGCAAGCAATCACACTAGCAGAAAAAAAAACAAAACTGATACACAGCAGATCAACTAATTGCAGGAATTGATACACACTATAAATTCAGAAGATAAGAACTCAAATTCGCTTGATACAGAAATTGCAGAAACTATAAAGAAACTGATACACTGAATTAACAAAACTTGATACCAACAGCTCAATAAGTGCAGAAATGAACTAAGCAATGAAATGAACTGAAATTGAGACAATTGTTTACTACCCTAGCTTACAAGCTAACTACCTTGCAAATTTAGCCCTAATTAAGAAAGAACAATTCGGAAAAATGCAATTGAAGCAGCTAAATTGAGTGCAGAAACAGAATATTGCATAAATGGAAATTACAGCATAAGAAATTGAAATTCAGTAAACATCTAAGCCTCGATCCTTCCCATGTTTCAAGATCTCCTTGTTCGTCACGCAAGGGCAAGCCAAGAACCCTCAGCTCCACAAATCGCTGGAAAACAGCTCTGCGATCGATTCTGCTCTAACTGCGCTTAACTGGGGAAATCCAATCCGAACTCTTCGATCTCAATTAAATGGATTGCGATGATGATGCGAGGATCATCTGAGCTCACCTGAGAACCCCTACAAGCAGCTCAGATGGTCGGAAATGGCTTGTGGAAGCGATCCAAGTGATCGTACCACAGAGCTGCCGAAACCCTCAAACAGCTCTGTCCGGCGTGAATTCGAGCTGAAATCTCCAACAAAACTATCCTCTAGTGATCCAAATCTTGATCCAAATGAAGAATTGAGGGGTCGCGCCCCTTAGATGAAGAAGAACATGAAGAACGATGAAGAACTATGAAGAAGAACACGAAGAACGGCGGAGACGCGACGAAGCTGAAGAGCTGGGAAATTTTGATTAAATACTTATCAATGGACAACCCAGATTGACCGGAGGAAATCCAACGGCTGATCTTGCTCTGATTTGATCCAAACTTTGATGATGATGATCAGGGGTCAGGATCTACCTTGTGATAGCTCGGATCCTCCTGATTTACAACGGATGATCCAGATCAACCTAATCTTTAAATGGACGATCTAGAACCCTCTGAGCTTGATCCAACGGTTGAATGAGCTGTGATTGGGATGAAACCTTCAGATCTTGATCAGAGTGCTTGATCAGCCCTAACCCTAGCTTGGATTGCTTCAGATGGTCCCAGATGGCTCAGATCTAGCCACTTTTGAATCAGACGGCCCGGATTAATCCGAAGCTTGATAACTCGATCCGGGTCCACTTCCGACTCAAGTTTGACCCAGTATGCCCTAGGTCCAGGATCCTTTCATACCTACAAAAATAGATCAAAAATTTAGTGGCCAAATAATCCAAATATGTACAAATTTACAATTAAGTCCAAAATAAGAGGAAGTCCTAAAGCCTAGGGAAAAATCACAATTAAGCAAGTAAAACATAGGTCAAACATGGATTTTAGCAATTAAAATAATCAACAAAATGGTACTTATCAATCATCAAAGTCAGCATTAATTTGTTGAATATCTCCATCATCAAACGCTTCATGTCTATCTTCATCTTCATCTCCATCATCACCAAATGAATTATATCCATGAGACATAGTAGCATCAAATAGACCAATCTCATGTCTCTCATCATCATCTAAAAAGTAAAAACATGAAAATGATATAGAATATGTTAAAAATATATACAAACATTAATAAAAATATATTCTATAACAAAGAAAACTACAAAACTCACGAGCATGATATGAAGGTACATCATTTTCTTGATATATTAGCTCTTGAAGATCATTAGGAAGTTCTGGCACTTCTACTTCTTCCATCACCCAAAAATCAACTAGATCAATACTTTCATAGTCAATTGGATCATAAGATCTTTTCTTTTGTTATAACCTAATATGCAAACTTAAAATATTAAAATAACTTCTAAAGTTTATTATCCTAAAGTTGCAAAAATAACATAAATTACCAAATATTGAATAGTTTAATAATGTAAAATTGTAAATCATAATACCTTGATTTAAGGCTCATGTTATAGGTCACATAAACAAGATCATTCAATCTTTGATGCCCCAACCTATTTCTTCTTTTAGTATGAATTTGTTCAAAAATACTCCAATTTCGCTCACACCCTGAGGAAGAAGATGTCTGACTAAGAAGACGAATTGTTATCTTTTGCAAAATTGGGGTACTAGAACCAAAATATCTCCACCATTCACCTACAAAAATTATATATAAATGTTTAATCATCAACATTTACTATTTAGTATTTATTTTAAAACATTCAAACAAATGAAACTACTAGATAAAATTTCTTACTAGGTTGGAGTTCCTTGGCTGCTTGTACAACTTTTGACCTATCAAAGCTTCCTGTACGATCCCGATATATTTGTATCTCTTTCAATGCTAATTGTGTCACTACAAAGGCTCTTTACATCAAACATATCAAGTACGCCTCGCATAACTTGATTCTTCTCAATGAATTTCTCATCATAAAAGAAAGCAGGGTTTAGAAAGTAGGCTGCTGTATGGAGACTTTGCTTCAAATGCTTATCCCATCTTGCCTTAATGATTTGAGTGTATGGTTCAATGATGTCGTCTTGTTCATAAACATCTATTTGATAGCATTTTTAGCCCTTTGCATACCTTCATATACATATCCCAATGAAGGATTTTCATCAAAATCTACAATTCTCAACAATCTAATCAAAGGGCCTATAAGCTTACATGTGGTATGACAACCATCCCAAAACTTGTTGTCTAACACAATTGCACTAACAGCTTTCCCATTAGCACTCCTACCTAACTTGTGCCCAGTGAAATGTGTGTCAACAACCAATGCTTGCAAATCTGCCTTGTGTTCATATATATTTTTCAATGTAAGAAAGACAGTTGCAAAACGAGTAGCTCCTGGACAAACAATTTCCTTCCAACCAGACTTTTTTCTTAACCAAGACAAGAACACCATATGATTGTAAATAAAGATAGTAATCTTTGAAGCTCGAGATGCAAGGCTAGAAATATGAGGCATAGTACCTATATCTTTCAAAATGAGATTTAAGCAGTGGGCAGCACAAGGAGACCAAAAAATGCTTTCATACTTTTCATGAATGAGTTTCCCAGTCGCTACATAATTAGCCGCATTGTCAGTTACCACATGCACAACATTACTAGGCCCTATCCATTCAATAATTTCATCAAATAATTTGCACAATGTAGAGGCATTTTTTACCACATCTGAAGTATCAACAGACTTCACAAAACACATACCAACTGGGCAATATACCAAAAAATTGATCAAAGTTCTTTGTCTTTGATCTGTTCAACCATCAGCCATAAGTGTGCAACCACTTTCTTTCCATTTATTCCGATAACTATCCACAAGTAGGTGACATTCTTTCTTAAGATCTCCTAATAAATGAACCCTCAATTTGTCATAAGAAGGACCTTTATAACTAGGTCCAATACCAGCAATACCATCCAATGCATCTTTAAAGAAAGGTGACTGAATTGCATTAAAAGGAATCCTTGCATGAATAAGCCATCTAGCAACTCTCAAATCAACTTCATGTAATGCCTCCTTGTTTTGAAATGCACTTTTCAAACTTGGTTGACCTCCCTAAGTTGATCTTGCTGCAAAGTAACTACTAACTTTTGCCTTTTGCTTGCCTTTGTCTCCAACAACTTGCACTTTAGATGGTGGATGGCTAAGATTAATCTCTTGTTCAAATGTTTCCTCAGTCTCATCACCAAAGCTCAGAGAATCATCATTACTCTTTGTTTTCTTGACTTCTTCCAAACTTGCCAACATTTTCTCTTTCACATCATGAGAAGCTTTCATGCATTTAGCTATGTTTCCTGTTTTTCCTGCAAGATGTTGCTTCATCCTATTAATCCCTCCACCTTTGTATTGCTTTAAACAAAGCAAGCATGTATATACTGGTTTCCCTTTCTCAATTGTCAAATTAAAATACTTCCATGCCGGATCAGTTTTCCCACGACTAGAAATTGAGGAAGATTGGTTTTCACTGTCAGGATTGGCAGCTGCAGCTTCAGGTACAATACTGTTTACTTCTATAGACTGATTTGGAGTTGGAGTATTCATATCTGAATCTACAAATTAAATTTACATTTCACATAATGAAACAAATAAGCATGATCACATAATGATTAATCATTAAGCATAATTAACTACAGTAACTTACAGTAACTACATTAACTACCTTAAGCATAATTAACTACATTAATTACACTATTAAAATTTAAAAGCGTGTAAATCATTAAAAAAAAACATGTAACTTACAGTAAATTAATTACGATTTTTAAAAAAGCATGTAAATCTGAATTGAATCATTAAGCGTAAGCATGAACATGATTGATTAATGAACTAGATTAATGATTAATCTACTGTGTTACATAATGAAATTGATTAATGAACTTGGTTACGGCCGCGCGGTTACCTTCCGGCTTCAAAGTTCAACACTTCAACCACAAAAGAGAAAGGCTGGTGGAGCCGACGCGATGCAGCAACGTTGGCGGAGGCAGGAGACCGTGGCGGAGGCAGGCGACGCTGGCGGAGACGCGGTGGCTGGCGAAGGCAGGCGACGGTGGCGAAGGCGCAGCGGCTGGCGACGCTGACGGAGGCGATGTGATGCGGCGACGCTGGCGGAGGCGCGGCCACGATGGCAAAGCAGGGCGATGCGGATTTCGGAGAGAAGGCGGACTGGCGGAGCGAGTCGAGAAGTCAGAGAAGACGATGCGACGCTAAGAAATCGCCGATTAAAAATTAGGTTTAAATGTTTAATTAATGTTTTAAGTTTTACGGTTTTACCTTTTAAGTTTTTGTTTTTTTTTATTTTTTTTGAAAATCAAATCGGGTGAACCGGGTTGTCCGGTTCACCCGGTTCCCGGCCGGTTGACACCGATCCACAGCCGATTTTTAAACCAGCGGGTTTCAGATCTGATCCGGACTGAAAATCCGGCTAGTTCCCGGTTCAACCGGTCCGACCGACCGGTCCGGTCTGGTTCTTTTAACAATGCTTTTCAGCATTACGATGGGGCGAAGATACATTATCTTTTCCTATATGACCTAGGAAAGCACAAGCTTTTCCATTTCGAACTTTCTTCCACTTATCAAATCCATCAACAGTAAATGTAGTTTGATTTAAGCATCCTGATGGCTAATTGAAGATAAAACATGAAAAGTAATATGCTTTATCTTTAGATGGTGAATACTCTTAACCAAGGAAATTGTTCATACCAAGTAGACTGAAATCTTCGAGGATGCTTAATATTTTTATTTAATGGATATTGTTGAAGAATTGGCTGATATGCTTTCAGATTCCAATAAACTCGACGAATTTCCTCTCGTTGGTTAGGATGATATTCCCAAATTTGTTGACGCAATCCTGGATCACGCTCTAAAGAATTGAGATCAACCTCTTTAGTTTCTATATTTTTAAATCTTTTAGGAGGAACATCATTGTCATTTGAGCTTGTCGAAGGAGTTACAGCAGTAGCTGAATCAAATTCATTTGCTCTCTTCCTTTGAAAAAATCTATCAATCGTAATAGATTTTCTCATTAGAAGTATATGAAACCTTTAATAATGGAAAACTTGAATCATTTCAAATAAATAAATAATATTTAATAAAACAATATTAAACCAAACATTAAGTCACTTATAAAAGATTGAAAGGATTAACAAACTTGTACAGTTGCAAAATTGATGTAAATTTTATACAAATTTTATTTAGTCTCACATCTGTTATTGAACATTTACAAGAAAAATATGCATGCATCTAACTTAGCTCAAGAATTCATGGCAATTCATCTTGTTATACATATAATATTTACACACTTGTCTTGTCTAAGATTTATATGATTTTAATGGCTCATGAAGATAATAATGGAATATAATGACCTTGGGACTTCAGACTTGGGAGGGTGTCTGAGGCAATGTAATAGACTTTAACCTAATAGTCTTTAATTAGCAAAGATTAAGAAAATAAATTAATTAAGAATTTAGTATAACTGAGTGGGAAGTTATATTGTTGTACATAATACTCTAGTACATATTTAATATTTAATTGTTCATTGTCAGTTTGTCACCGGGCGAATTCACATGAAGAACAAGGAATAATTATTGATAATTCGATATACTTTAAAATCAACCTTAATTAATATGAGGTTCAACATATCATCATCGTGCGCAACATATGAAACAAACAAAAAAAAAAGAATCAAATTTCTAAAGATTACAGAGTAGAGCAAGAGCACAGATAAAACTTAGAAGGATATCATGAAAATTAAAAATGAACATGAAAGGGAAGAGGATAAAGAAACGAACATGATTACATGAAAACACCCAAAAAAATATTCTCCCCCTTCTTTCCTTGATCAGTTTTAGGGGTTTCAAAAATCAAAACTATAAAGCCTAAGGAGTAAGATAAGGCATATGGAGAAGAGAAATTATACCTTTCTCTCGAATCAGATTTGAGAATTTCGTAGTTTTGCACAAGACCTACACACGGACCACACCGGAATTGCGAATCGAGTAATCCCTGCCGCCCGTGCCGACTATTGCAGTGCTGTCGCCGACTTCCGCACGCGTTGCGTCGTTGCACGCCCAAATTATTTATAAGTTTTTTCTTTCTTAAATAATTAATTTATTATTTGTAAATAATAACAATATTAGTATTATTAATAAAATTTACACGTGGACTGGGGGGGCCATGGCCCCCCGTCCATGTATAAATCCGCCCCTGGCCAAAACATCGTGGTAATTTCTTTTTAACGCAAGAAGTTCCCATTATCCGATTTAACATCATGTTAAAAAAATTTAAAAAATATATTTTAGGCGAAATAATAGAGTCATAATATGTTTTAGTTTTCATATTGTCACGACCCCAGAGGCACATGCTTCCTCGAAAATCGGACAACATCTCCCCTGTACGGCGGACAATATGGGACTAATATACATAATATCTCCACCAACATAGCTCAGCCACAAGCGGCTGGCATCACAACAATAAGTAATAGACACAACCACGCAGTTTATATCGAAACAAAATAAATGGATGGCTCAGCCATCTTAAACATAAAAGAAAGTCTACAAACCAGTAATAACGATAAAATTCAAACCGATACTTAACAAGGAAACTAACTACGGAAATAAAACAGACACTAGAACAAACCAAAACAAACCGACACGGTGGAATTGAGGGACTGGCAACTGGATCATCTCCTGGCTCCAAGCAAAATATCTACCTGCTACCTGAAACAACAAAAAGGAAAGCAGGGGTGGTGAGTCCGGGTGGACTTTGCGGGTATATGAGTAGACAAATAAGCATGGCATAAATAAGATAACGAAGTAGAGAATCAAAAGGTACAGTCCATAAGAAATATCAGATTTACCTAATCATACATAACCAATATAATACGACATGGCATAAAATCCGAATAACGACTAAGCAGGTATAGAACAACTCAACAACAACAATATCAAGATAGACATGCATGTCATACATATGCAACAATCATAGCTCATATAAGTGCATCAAACACAAACAAATGCATAAAAGAAATACGTATGCACATGATGCAATGACATGTGTCGCCCCTGACGCCAGTCAAGCCCTCAACACATCCCATCTGTGTGACCGAGTGGGTAGGGCTGTGACAACTGTACCACTCCAACAACAACAATAATACCACATAAGGCGTGGTTGAGTGGACAGGATGCAGGGGAGCCCACACTCCAGACCCCTATACCTAGGGGAGCTATCACAGCTACAAAAATATCCCTCAAAAACAAACAACGGTGAGGGTGAGCCACCAACAACTCATCCCTCTAAAAACAACGGTGAGGGCGTCACTGTTTGGCATAACAGGACAAACACTCGCACTCTAATAACTACCACGATAACAAGTGGTTGAGTGAATCGAGCAACAATATGACTAACGACGGCTTAACTAAATGTAAGCCTAACAGTCGTTAGTATGCAACGTGCAAGTATGGTGCATGATATACGATGCATGAACAACCGAAGAAACCACGATGCAATAAAAATCCAACAAGTAAAACATGCATCGATACAACCAACCAGAAACAAAAAACCAACGATTATGCACCTACACTACTAGGTAGGGTATTTTCTAATGCCAAATAAACCTAATTGTGTTTTTATGAACTTCTAAGTACTCGCGTACCAGCGGTACCTTACAGAACAGAAAACCAACAGAGGACTGTACAGAAACGAATTTGGAATACTCGAAGATCAACGAAGAGTAAGTCTCAACGGCGAGGTTTAAATAACAAACGGCAAAGAACAAGGTCAAGCAACCTATTTGACATAATATAGCCATGCTTTAAGGTAAACGAAACTACTCGAGTACAAAGGAGAAGTACCCGCCTTTTATTGATGAATTCTGTAAACGAGGAGAACCTTCCACGGTCAACTGAAACAAATCCGAATCAAGGTCCTGGATTCAAGGATATAGTTTAGCTATTTATAACAAATTACTAAATTAGCTAAACAAGATACTCACCATGATTAGGTCAAATCCCAACTATAACATATACTTAATTTAAATCTTAACTCTTGAGTCTATTAAGTATCAACCATTAACCCACCTATCAATTAATTAATTAATCAACATATTAATTAATTGCAGCATCAGTAATTTTATAACATAGTAATCTTATAACATGACAATTGCAACTCCTTTAAGCTTATGAGACAAGAACTTACCTAGTTACCATAAATCTATTTCCCTACAGAAGACCCAAATTCATCGTAGATCTTAAACCTTACCTGCCAAGTGATTGACGTTTCCAATCCTCTCCGGCAGTGGATCAAGGAGCAAAATTGCCAACCCTAAATTGGTATTGATTGCACAGTGAGCAAAGCACACAACAAGAAAGGAAGGAAGAAGATAATTAGAAGAGGATGGTTGTTGACAACGTCACCTTCGCGTGGCGAAGAAAAGGCTTTGGGTTTCCTTGTTTTCTTTGACCTTCCCCGATTAGATTCGGCAACTCAACAAGAAGGATGAAGAAATAGAGTCCGGTAGTCGCGAGAGGCAAAGGCACGAAGAGGAAATCGAAGAGAGGAGAGGCGCTCAGCGCAGACGGCTTCGCGTGCAGTGAAATCGCCGAAGGTCGGCGGTGGTTTTTCAGCGTCAAGGCAGAGAAAGGAACAGCCTGAGAGGAAACGAACGCCGGCGGTGCTCGAGTCGGTTTGCTTGCGGCGTCGGGCAGAGGTGATGGTCGTCGGGCGGTTGGCGTCGGGCGGAGTCAGGAAACGGCGCAGGGGAGAGGTTTCGGGAAAAACGAGATGGGGGAGAGGAAATAAAAGGGAGATTAGGGTTATATATATATATATATATATATATATATATATATATATATATATATATATATGCTCTTTTATAAAAAGGCCCCTCTATTTTGGAAAAGTACCACTAAACCCTTTAAAATTTCAGTTTTCAACACATATAAAAAAGGTGAAAGTCATCCTATGGGAGCTCCGTTGCTGACATAGCTACAACGAGGGAGCTGCCTCGGTCTGACACAGGAGTAGCTCTGCATGGACGGAGTTGCTGCTCCTTCGTATTTTTTTTTTAATTTTAAATAATTTTTTAAAATATTAAAAAAATAACAATATTAATAACAACAACTAATTAGCCGTTACGTAATTAGTCGCTGTAATTTTCAACGGTTAAATTAAATTAAATTTTTTATTTAGAAAAATCTCTATAAATGGTATTCTTCATCATTTTAATTTTTTTAAATTTATTTGGCATTATGTTGAGTTTTATTAATGAGCATTATTCACGAACGTTATTCACAAATATTAACAAGCTGAAGTACAAGAAATCCCTTAATTAGCAACGAAATTAGCGATAGAATTTAATTCCATCGCTAATTAGCGATCAAAATTAATTTATTTCGGTTGCTAAAATATCGACTAAAATTTATATTGGTCGCAAAAATAGTAACCAAAATTTATATCGGTCGCTAACGGCCAATAAATCAATTCAGTGACTAAAACCCCTAAAATCTAGATCCCTTAACTTTTCCATCCCATGCACCTGATCCCTAGCTAAAATCCCGATTTCCTTCTGGGATGCGACCTCAACTCAGTTGATATATGAATTTTTCTCCAACACAAGACTGTCGATCGCAAGATCCTCTCCCCTCTCATTTCCCCTCCCCTCTCCGACCCGATCTGGTTGCGGCAAGGTGTGGATCTTGTCCATGGTCACGAGGCTGGGCATGACCTTGACCACCGCCTCAACCAGTGAATGAGGCGGACTGCGAGCTCTACCGGACGCGAAGTTGGTCAATTACGAACTCGACTGACCATGAGCTAGGCTGACCTCGACGTAAACCCTATTCGGGTGGCTGGGCCGCGTACAACCCTATTCAGGTGCACGTGCAGTCTTGGTCGAGTGGCCAAATACACTTTGGATGTTATTTTTTGTAATATTCACTTAGTTTACCAAAAATATTTGTTTTTGCACCCTTATATTTGAATGCTGATTTTGTAATGTTGTTTGTGCATGTCTTTATTTTGGCATGGAGTTAAAGAATTTGGAGGCACTCATTTTTATTCACTGACTTTAGGTATATCTACAACAATGGCTATTTATTAATATTATTAGATTTTAATGATTTATTTTAACTATTAAGTTTAAACTATGCATGTTTAGTTTTATAAGTTTAATAATGTTGCAAATTTATTTCTCATTAGATTACAATGTATATAAATAAATAAAAGGTAGATTCACTACCTTAGCGAACCCTCTAGAGTCCGCCTCAAAGATATAGAGGTAGGTTCATGTAGGTACCCAGACAACAGGTGCATGATGGAACCGAAAATGCAGACCATCATCTCCTAGGGATCAACCCATGGTCATTACGCTAGAAATGTCATGCACCCACCATCTGTGATATGTCCTGGGGCACAATGTATATAAATAAATTAAAGCTTGGATGTATAATAGGTTAGAAAATATTTATTACTGAAGAATATTTTGATGGAGTTGAAGGGTTTGTGGAATTCGCTAAGCGTCATCCAAACTGTATGAATGATGACCAATTATGATATTTGTGTAATCATTGAAAATATAAAAATACAACTTTCTGCATTGAGGATACTGTGAAATACATCTAGCTAGGTAGAAATGATTTTATTCCAAATTATTATAATTGATATTATCATGAAGAGTCTTATTTGTTTGTTGCTTCGTCATCTGGACATTCTGTTACTTCATCATCTAATGATAATGCAACATAATCAATGGTTTACAACACGATGAATACAATTGATCAGTCGAATATAGATGAAATTAAATACCAACACCTGAAGTTCAAAAACTATATAATATGTTAAAGACTAGTAAAAGAGAAGTGTGAGAAGGTATCCTTTTGGTCATTCTCAACTATCAGCTACTACAAGATTATTAAACATCATATCTTAGAATTGAGAACGATATTATGATAAAATTTATCAATTGATATTAGAGTTGTTCCTTGCTGATAATATAATGACTGATAGCTTCTATAATAAAAAGTAATTAGTTAGGGAGTTAAGTTTGTATGTGAAAAAAATTGATTATTGTATAAATAACTGCATGATCTTTTGGAATAAAGACAGTGCATTTAATCAATGCAAAATATATAATTACCCTCATTGCAACGTAGTCGCATATCAGAGAAGAAGAAGAATAATTTAGCATGGAAAGTTATGTATTACTTCCCATTAACGGTTAGACTTCAACCCTTATATTCATCTGTTGTAACAAGCCACATAAGGTGGCATCATGAGCATGTACACGAAAGAGATATAATATATTATTCTTCTGACTCCTCTACATACAAACATTTTGATATAACATTTCTTTCCTTTGCAATGGAACCACATGATATAATATTGAGGTTTCGATAGGTGGATTTCAGCCATTTGGTCAATTTGGACAGCAATATTCATCTTGGTCAATTATATTAACATCATATAACTTGTCGTCATAGATGTTCATGAAAGACGAATATATATTCTTTATTGTACTTATTCTAAGGTTAAAGAATCCGAAAGAGAAGATAGATATTTTTTTACAATATTTGATTGTTGAGCTGAATGAATTATGAAGTATAGGGTCGGCGACTTATGATATTGCAAGTAAAACTAATTTTACCTTGCATGTTTCTTTGCTATGAACAATTAGTGATTTTTCAGCATACTCAATATTGTTAGAATAGAACATGATTGATAAATTAGTATGTCCACTTTGCATGACAGAGTCTGATGTATTTTCATTACCTTGCAATGGAAAGATATCTTGGTTTGATAATCATCAAAAAATTTTACTAAAAGAGCACACTTTCAGGCAAAATAAAAAAGAGTTCATATATAATGTAGTCAGAAAATTTTCACCCATAATCAAGTCTAGAGAGGAGAGGAAATACTTAATAAATTATATAACTATGGATTTATACCAGTAACTCAGACAGATTTTGATGATTTAAATAAATACATTGTGAGGGTATGCAAGTGTGGTTGGAAGAAAAGAAGCATATTTTAGAAGTTGTCATATTGAAAATATCTACTCATTCACATAATTTAGATATGATGCATATTGAGAATTATTTTTGATAATATCTTAAATACTGCGATAAATGTTCTTGGAAAAATTAAAGACACAATAAAATCACATGAGAAATTGAAAGAATCAATAAGTACCCTAGGTGAGTTTTGATGTGGTCAAGCGAGTCAAGTTAAATCATGTTGTATTTGATCCTTGTGTCTAAGCGTGTAGGAGCATAACAGCATACGAAATTGACCAGAAGACACAGTGATCGAGAAGGATAGCACGGGAAGGATGCCGACAAGATTGGTGCATCCGAGGGACGCGGAAGAGTATGCAGTGGAATGAGAAGGACGCGCACGACGTCCGAGGGACGAGAAGTCCGGGGAGGGGGGCGGGGGAGCACGCTCGAGAAGAAGGTCGAAGGAGGGTTCGGGTGAGCCGAAATCTAGAAGGCCCGAGATCACCCAAGAAGACTCGCTAGAAGACTAGTCAGCAAAGAGCTGACCAAAGTCAACTAGGGTGCTCCGTGAATGGGGGCGCTCTCATTTACTCGGGCGCTCGTGTTCCCGGCCGCCCCAATCAACACAGGCGCCCGAGAAGTCAAACTTCATCCAGACCTAGTCGTTCGTGGCCATTGCAATGAGAATAACCCTAGAGCCACCTGCCAAGCTCCCCTATGCACTCGGGCGCCCATATAGGGCCACATTAGCAACCGAATAAACTTCACTAGGGCTATAAATAGACCTAAGAGCTCAGTTACTTTGATTATTCGAATTGTACATGAATTTTATTCTTGTTTTCCTCTGTTCTCTGATTTCTAACTTTGTAAAGAGGCTTCTTCGCCCACAGGGAGATCATCTGGAGATTGCTGTTTCATTGTCTTTGTTTGGCAACCACGTTGGTTGCAATCAAGAAATTCTGTTGTGCCTCTGTCATATTGGTTATTTCGTTTTCATGTTATTATTTCTTCTTATAAATTAACTTTCATCTTTATTAAGGAAAATAAAATATTATTTTTATTTGCAGGGGCAATTCATGCCCCCCCCCCTCGTCGATCTCACGATCACCGACAGAATCAGTTAGCAGACCTGACTTGCATCAACTAATAAATTTTCAAATGTTTGTTATATATTAATAAACAAAAGTTAAGAAAGCTTTATATAATTGGTTGAAAGAAATCATATTCCTTGATGGGAATGACTTAAATATGACTCGATATGTGGATATCAACAAATTAAATATGTTTAGAATAAAGAGTTATGACTGCCACATATTAATGTAAAGACTTATTTTAATAACTTTCTATGACTTATTTCCTAGTAATAATTAGTAAGCACTAACAGAATTAAGTCCATTTTCATATTTGACATCAAGAGTTATTATAATGATGAAAATAATTCCTCTATAAATAGAAATACTTATGATACTATGTAAACTTGAGTGCATATTTCCACCTAATTTTTTTATTCAATGGAACATCTATCAGTTTATTTACCTTACGAAGCACGACTAGTTGGTCCTATGCAGTATAGATGGATACATCCATTTGAATGATTTTTAAAAATATTAAAGAATAATATTCATAACAAAGTAAGAGTTGAGGGGTCAATATGTAATGCTTATCTAGTTGAAGAAGCATTTTATTTCTACCCATATTATGTTGTTGATAATGTAGAAACTAGACATCACAAATGTCCTTAAAATTTTGATGATAGTCAACCGATAGACCTAAAGATGCTTTCTATTTTTAAGTTTTCTAGTAAGCTAATGAGTGCATCTGTTTCTCGATGGTTAAATCCAAAGGAATATCAACAGTAAGAACATATATACTCATGAAGTATGACGAGGTTAAACCCGACATGAAATGAGTTAACTTCTATATTCAAACATTTATCCCCTTATCTTTGATTGTTAAACCATATGTCTTAAAATTACCTTTCTTCATTGCTTGTAAGAACAACTACAACTACTAAATTCATCAATGTGTGCAAGTGAGATTGAGAAAAAGTTAGAGACAAAATTTACATTCTGATTGAAATCCATATGAGTTAGAGACTAATTTATTTTCTTCAAATGTATTATATAATCGATAATTTATATCATAACTATTTTTCTAGGTGAAGGGTCGTAGAATGTCAAAAGTGCAAGATGAAAGTATAATGGATCTTATATCAGGACCTTTTCGTAACACAAGAGTCTACTTTGAATACTATGTTAATAGTTTCAAATTTCACATGGTACAACGTGATTCATACACTCCAACCTATATTTCAGGCATCTGCATAAATGGATCTATCAATAACACTAATACTGAAATTGATTACTATGGTAGACTTGGCGAAATTATTGAAGTTAAATATCCTGCTTTACCCAAAAAATGTGTGTTATTTAAATGCTCATGGTATTATCCAACTCCAAGAACAGGTAGCAGAATACATTCAAACTACAATTTAATTGAGGTTAATGCAAATAAAAGATTCAATAAATTTAAACTCTTCATTTTCTCGGTACCGTTGGTCAAGTTGTCTATTTGGAATACGCGACGAAGAGAAGAAAATATAGTAAATAGTTAGCAGTTTATCGAATGAAGGCTCACTCGACTATTGAAATGTCGAACTCCATCACAACCCAAAACCATGATTCATTTCAAAATGAGGAAGTTGAGATATATTCAGTTGATTCACAAATTCATTCTATATCCCAATTATTTATAGATGTAAATGTCACTTATGAGGAAATAGATGATGGAGTGATGTTCAATAATACGGAACATGATGTACTAATAAAATCTTGTGACGAAGATTTACAAACTCTTAATATTAATGATTTAGATCGTAATTAATGATGATTAAATTTTAGGTATGATCTTGCTTTTTTACATGTAATCTCACTAGTTATACCATATAAAATATTATTATTCCAATTTGATTATTATTTAGCGTGTGTATATGTTATAATGTTATCGTGCAGATATAATCATGTTGGATATTACAATAGTACTGGGTGACCAGATTATTTTGAGAATTGCTAGGGAATGCATGGTAAGTAATATTGATGTTATTAGTAATTCCAATACATTTAATCTTTTATTTATTATTTGAAAAAAATGAAACTTTATTTCATTCAATTTTACTCCGGATGATTATAGTATAGCTACTTACATAAACAGTAAATTTAAAGAGCATTAGTGTGTTTCTGGTATTACATGGAGACATGTAAACCCAGATATTAAAACTTTTATTATTGGAAAATCTTGGTAAGTAATTTGAATATTATTGATACCATATAATACAATATCCTTTTATACTAATTTTTTCAATATTGTTATAGAAAATATGTCTTTAGGAGTCAAGACAATAGGTACAATTTAAAGAAGCATGGAATAATTTTTGTACAGAAGTATACAAGGAATTGTTATACAAGTGGTGAAGAAAGAGACCAAGCTACCATATGAGATGTGGGATGCATGGAAGACTACTTGGGTTGTAGAAATATAATAGCAAAATGCATTGAATGTTCAAAAGAATAGAAATATAGAGATCATTGCTCAAGCACCGAATCCATAAAATATATGCTAGATCACGATATATTATAGAGTATACAATAGACTTAGTAAATCTACTATAAAGTTATATTAGAATTTATTTATTATTAATGAACTTATTTTATATTTTAAAAAAGGTACTCAAAATTTTTAACGTCGCATCATTTTGACTCACAAGATACTTAAGACCCAAACACTCCAGATAAGTAGCTTTTGAGGTGTGTTGACTTTAACTTAGCATTTTTGTTTGTCATAAAACATGCAAAATGATTCTGTTAATTTATATATATATATATATATATATATATATATATATATATATATATATATATATATATCTCTAATTGTATTATATTTTTCAGGAACAATATAGATAAATGATCAATACTTGAAGAACTAGATTTAATACTATATTATATCATTAAGGTATGCATTCTTTTAAAGCACATTAAACTTGTACTTTGACATCGTTGGGGTGAGCTCATAGTTCTTATGGGGTGGAGATGACAAGGTTTGTCCATGAATTTTCTTTCCTTTTGCTACATTTCTCTCGACGGGTTGAAGGAAGATAGTGCATCAACCTATTTGCAAGGGCCAACTTGATCCTGTTCCCCAGGGATTCTAGATGAGGGAGCCCTAAGGGAGGCGCCTATTCCAACTTTCGTCCATGTACAATCCATACTAGATCTAACCAACTGTCTATCTTACCTCTTCTATGTTCTTGACAACCCATCTTTTTTGTGTCTTGGTAGAATCTTTCAATGACATGTTTCTTTATCTCTATTACTTAGAAAAAGTGAGTCACTGGTTCAGGTGCAAGATACTAGTATTACTGTCTGGACAATTAGATATCCAACAGTAATCACAACGACCCAATTGCAAGAGCAGAGTTGTACCAACTGATCTATATCCCCCCGGCCAAGTGGAGTATGCATGAAAGAGTCAGACACTTCTTCTATTCTTTTCCCTGGCATAGTTAGGTCATCCTGGACTTGAACCAATGACCTCGCCATGAAGTAAATCATTGCACCTATGATCCAACCATTTGAGTGAGGATTAATAGATTCTTTTGTTAGATCGTGTACGTCATGCTAGAGGGGGTGAATAACAATTTCTTCGATTTTTCTTCCTACAACCGTTAGTGCGCAAGCGGAATAAACTAAAACTGAACAAAACAAGGAAGAACTCACCGATACACGTGGTTCGGAGATAAAACTCCTACTCCACGGCTGCCCGTAAGGTGGGTGATTCCTAATCCGTCGGTGGATGATTCCCCGGAGCACCTCCGGCTAGATCTCGTAGTTCCTTGTGGGTGGATAAACCTCTCCACAACTCTTGGACACTACCTGACACTACAAGAAAAAAGTTAAACAACAACGCTTTTTCCGCGTTGTCGTTAATGCTTAAAAAGCGTTGTAGATGAAGCCGTTGTAGAAAGTATATCTACGACAACGCTTTTTCCGCGTTGTGGTTTGGAGCAAAGACAACGCTTTTTTCGCGTTGTCTATTGGTTTTTAAAAAGCGTTGTTATTGACGCTGTTGTTAAAAGTCGGGTATCAAAGACAACGCGGAAAAAGCATTGTGGTTTGGCACAAAGACAACGCAAAAATCGTGTTGTGTATTGTTACTTAAAAAACGTTGTCTTTTTAATAGGCAGTGTTTTTCACAATTTATAATATTCACAATTTATAAACATTTTTATTCATAATTGATAATATTCACAATTTACTATATTCACAATTTACAAGCATTTTTATTCACAATTGATAATATTCACAATTTACAAGAAAGATTGAATGACTTTCTTCCTCAACTTCCCCAAAGCCAGTAAGCTTATCAAATTCATCATCATCGATCAACCCCCGCTTTAGCTTCTTCAATAAACGGTACTCTTGATCCAACTCCTCTGCATCCTCTTTGGTCTGAATGGCACGACGCTTTTTGCCTGTTTTCTTCTTCATAACAGTGGCAGTAGATTCCGGTTTCTTCTTCACTTGTTTTTGTTTAGGCTCTTCTTCTTGCTTGCTTTGCAAAATCTTCTGTCTTTGCTTCTCTCTGGCTTTATTCCTATTGATTGTATGCAAAACATGCGACTGAATCATTCAAACGTAAGGTAATGTGCAATAATATATTGTCAAATAAAATTCATATAAACAAACCCCATGATGTGAACCGTTGCAAATTATATATAATTTGGATTTAAACTAACAAGGTACAGGTGCAGATTCAAGTTCTTGATGTTAAATCATGTAATGAGGATGGAAACTGCATCATGTTTTGGAGCCAGAATTTCATACTATAAGCATCACCAACTATAAGAAGAGGAAGTTGCTTACTTGTACTTGATCTGTGTCAAATCAATATCATGGATGGGTGAGAAACCCTCGATCGATAGAGAGTGATGCTTCACCTCTGGCATTGATGGGATCTGCAGCAAACCATATCCCATAGCCAGTTTCCCAATCTCTAGATCTTTCCACCTGTAAGGATGTGCCATCAAACACTTTAGAGATGGTACAACATCAATGGGAAAAAAAGTGTAAAGGGGAACCTGAATATATAAGAACAGTGATGTTCTTTATATGCACGAATGTATGACACAAATGCTTTGATCCCCTTCTCCATCACATCGATCGCGGTCTTCTTTAGCTGCATCTCTGATCTGTAACAGATGTAGATCTTTGAGATAATTGCCATTCTGGAAAAGATAGAAAAGTAGTGCTCCCACTTGTTACCACATGGCTTGCAATAGGAAATGTTGAATTTAGAAGATCACAGCTGAGCTATTTTTTGAGGTTATTGGGTCATCGAAGTGAGAACAGGGAGTCACGAAAAGTAACGATGATGTTGTTTCCATTTCTCATATTTCTGGTCTCACTAGGTAAAATGTTACCTTCTATTTCTAGTTAGAAGTTAATTTAAAATAATTAATTCAACCTCAAACTAATGACCAACAAGAAAGATGGAAATTTCTTTTTCACATTTCTTAAACAAAACTATAGTATTGAATGGAAGTTGCTAAGTGTAAGAAGCTCGTGATGGGGTTAAAAAAATGACAAACTAATAGCCTAGTATAATTTCAAAGATGTTTGAGTACTAACAAAAAATATCCATCATTCCTGCTAATCAAAAGAAAAATCAAGCAAGTAAGAATGTAATAAAAAACTTGGAATGGAAGATGGGACCACTTCAAGGATGATCTTACCAGAGGAACCATGTCAAATTCAGTATCTAAGCAAGTTCTCTCTTTAAGAGGGACTCTTCTCAGTTGCAGGAACTCTACATAATCATCCTCCTGAACACAGAATACAATATTAAGTCATGGGCAAATATCTCAATTCACAAGTTTTAAAAATATCCATACCCTCTCAATAGAAATAGAATAATTTCTTCTAGTTTATTTTAGTTGGGGCATTTCTTTCCTGAAACTTACACTCTTAAAGGGCTCAGGAGATTTTTCACGGAGTTCTCGTATATACGTGGCTCTCTTCTCTCCGATGCCCTACACAATGGGCAAAAGATTTAGCAAATTATTCCACTGGAAAAGGGAGAAAGAAAAATATCTAATTTTAAATGTACCTTTAATCCTTTCAGCTCCTCCCTTGCAATGCCAAAAGAAGAGGGGAAGTCTATCAAATATTTGGGCTCAAAAAAAAAAGTACAGTGGAATATTTAATAGAAGTTAACAATGAAACATTAGATGATATCGTTCACAATGGGTAATGATGCCTACACTGAATATTTAATAGCAGTTGAAAGTTAGGAGATTATTGGAGTAGATATTGTTCGCATGTGAAGATCTTAATATACAATATTGCAGATGAAAGATACATTAGTGAACTGTGATGCCTTTTATATTCAGTTTTCATTCTAATGTAGCCACAACTTTCTATTAGACTAAAAACCGATCATAGAGTAAAATGTAAAGCAGAAAATTACAGTGTTGACCTCCAACTGCAGTTTTATTAGCTTCCCTGGAAGAACTTGAATTGAGAAAGCGACCTCATTCATAATAGAATATTTAAGTTATAGGAAATGAAATTTTATTGACCGACATGGAAACTAATTTCTTATGTGAATAGAAATGAAAAAAAAATGGTGATCTTTAAACTTGCTAGTTCCTGGTACTGACCAGTTGCATCAGCAGCCAGCTTCCCATCTAATATAAGTCTAGGAGTAGTGCTCTCAATTTTAGTTTGTTCATTTGTATGGCAGAATATTGACTGTCCCATACTGAAAACTGAAGTAAAATTTTAGTATTGAGTGAAAAAACTGACCCCTTTTGGCTTGGTGTGCTCTTCATGACTTGGATCGACAAAATCAGAAATTCCCTGAAGAAGAAAAAAAAATCATTCTGCTAAGAATTGCAAAGAACCCTAAAATTTCTCTAAACAAAGGAGAGTTTCTCTCTCAAGTGAGAATTCTTAGAATTCTATGGACCTGCTGTGATGGAAGAATAGAATTTTGTCCCTCATATTTGCATCAACAACATAAATATTAAGATGGATATTTAGCGAACAGGCTCCACTGAACAACATAAATATTATTTTTGCTAAACATAATACCTTCATGATCTCATTTGTATTTAGCGAACAGGCTCCACTGAGCAATTCCCTGAGAACAAAAGTAAATAATAAAGAATTACTTCTTATAAAGATAGGCATTGTGTTAACAGAAGATACCTTTCCTTTACACCAAATGAAAATTCATTTTCTTTCTCAATTGAACCAAATGAGGAAGCACTTGTCATCTTTGGACTGCTTCACATACCTCCATATGTTACAACTACAAAAGAATATAAAGCATACCTAGATGGACTTGTGAGGTAGAGACATGCTCGTTTGCAGTTTGTAGCATCTACATGCTCAACTAACAGGTCAACATCTTCCTCCTATATATTACACTGACAGAAGATTACAAAAGCTAGAAAATTTACACTGATATCTATTATACAAATATCTTGTACTTGCATATTAATGCAAGCAAACATCCTTTCACTGCATGTGACAAGTTTTCCAAACTCACAAGTTTTACAACACATCATCAATCACTTAAGAGTTTCACGAGTTTTTCAATTCACAAGTTTCATAATCAATCCGCGATTGGGGCCAACTTCTGAAGCTCGATCTCATAACTATCCTTTAACACTGCCTAAAAAAATTGAATTAGAAATTATAGAAAATACAATATAATGTAAGCTACTTTTAAAAAAAACATCATTCCATGAACTTAAATCTAAATAGAATAATGATCTTGTATGATTCCAAACCTATTCAGAAATATGATCTTGAATGCACTCCGTCAACTCGGCCCGAACCTCATCAATTTGATCACGAGAGTAACCTGTTTTTGTGAACTGTGAACACAGACAAATTAAATTGGCGAGTGGTTAATGGGAAAAACAATCAACACTGATCACTTTGCAATTCTAAATAGTTAATGTCAAAGAATGTGAGATAAGCTTAATATAGTTACTATTGATCTCAGTGAATCTCTCTCGATAGTCTCAACTTCTTCAATAATTTGTTTCATGTATCTCATTACAAAAAAATCGCATTGTTTCGCATCCGGTTGTTGAGGAGCCTATATATGGTAATTATTGTCAAATAGTTAACGAAAATTATACACATTCCAATATATGTTAAACAAAAGTATACATACCTTAACTACTTCCCACTTAGCTTTTTTTCTCCCTTTCCTTCCCTTGGTAGAATTAAACAAGCGTAATGCCCTTCATACGTTATGAATATTTGTTATATAAAATTTATATTAAAATATAAATTTACTGATAGAAATCTGAACTCACATTATCAACCTACGAAATGGAGTAAAGGACATACAATTTATCCTGTGACATTGATGCAGCTGAGCTCAGAAAATATAAGCTGTCATTGCTTTGAACAAATACTACAGACAAATGTATTTATTTTAAATTTACATTAAAAAAAACCACACTTATAGGTTCAAAGAGAAATTTGTAAGTAGATACTATTTTATGATTAAAGCTTAAGTCTGGAAATCATATTATACACGTAAATCATATAGTATTGAGAATATATATTCAAACAATTAAGATGTCAGTAACCCTTAAAATATATAAATATAAAATCCTAATTAAGAGGAGTCGATGCTACTTAACCTCCTTCCTCCAGTTCTTCTTCAATATTTTAAATTATATATTATAATATAATTTCTTAACATTAAAAGGGACTCACTTGAAATGTGAGAGGATCAGATTAAAACCCATAAGAGGACAAGATTCAAACAAGAGCTTCTGCTTGGTTTTGGATTCAAACAAGATTCATATAGTTTTGAATTCACTAAATATTTTTATTTATCGACTGAATCGACTTATTTGGATGTTTAGGTTTTATTTATGCTTATATCTCTTATCAAAATAGACTAAGTACAATTTTGTTATTAATAATTATCGAACTCAGTATTTTATATAACACAACACCAACTAAACTAAATGTTTTCATAACTACTATAACAATCAAGTAATAATTCTGTCAACATAAGTGAGGAGTCATCATAATCATAATCATAATCATAATCATCAAGCTTTATTTGTCCCACCTATTTGAATTTGGATTGGACTATATATATCTTATCCCTTCATTAAGTGCTATGTTAGACTATATAACTAATAATATTCAAATTAATTTGATCATTTTTATTACATTGATTATTATTTTTTTCATCAGTCTCCTAACCCTTACATCGATCAGCTACTTTAGTTTATCTGCAAACCCATGATAAGGAGATTGGGAAAATCAAAAGGGAAAAAAAACCATGAGATTTTAGTTTGGCAGGAGAAAATAGTGGGGACATTGTTAAATATCATGTCATGTCTTCTCATTGAACAAAATATGTGAAATATCAGATAATTTTCTCATTTGATTTAAACTGTATGTAATTTTAGATATTTTTTCTTTAACTTCTCAATGGATTTTCTACTCCACTGCAAGGGAACTCAAATACCTCAAGGATAATATATTATCATGATGACAAGAAATAACTGTTAGGATCGATGCCGTACGCTAGAGGGGGGGTGAATAGTAAATCTTGGCTTGTTCTTCCTACGTTGTTAGTATGCGCAGCGGAAACAATAATAATAAACAATAAAAACAAAGGAACAACGCTAACAAACCGTATTTAGTTGGTATCCACCCCGGCCGGGTGACTAATTCAACAATCCTTCGGCGGATCACTCCCCGGATAACCTCCGGCTAGAAACGTGTCGCTCCTTGTGGGTGGAGAAACCTCTCCACAACCCTTTGCAAGCTACTGAGCACACAAGACTACTAACTTGCCCTATCCAAGCAAGTTTCGTCAAGAAACCCTAGCCCGATCGAGTACCCCTTTAAATAGACTCGGGCTGGAAATCACGCCACCAGTCGACTGCCCCCAGGGCAGTCGACTGGTGCCACTTAAAATCCGACCGTTACACCCAACGTTCGACTTTTCGTGGCTTCCAGGCAACTAGCAGTCGACTGCTCCCAGGGGCAGTCGACTGCTCCCAGTCGACTGCCCCAACTGGCAGTCGACTGCTCCCAGTCGACTGCCCCAACTGGCAGTCGACTGCCAATCGACCAGAACCCTTCTGTGGGTTCTGGCAGTCGACTGCCCAACCTGGCAGTCGACTGCCCTGTCTACCAACCTAGGGTTTTGCCTCCCCGAGTACATTCCACTCAGCACTCGACCCCTAGGACTTCCCGAGTACATTCACACAGCACTCGTCCTCACGACTCGACTGACTCCTCTTCCGCAGCCTCGACTGTTGCCTTCGCGCCCTCTTCATCTTTGGCCCTCGTCCCTCGGATGCGCACGCAAGCCTCCAGCTTGCATCCATGCCACCCTTCACGTACGCCTCGAAGTCCGCGCCCATCAGCTCATCGTCCCTGCACTCCAAGGTCCCTCAGATGTGCACACAAGCCTCCAGCTTGCCTCCATGCCATCCTTCACCGTACTGAGGTCGTCCAGTCAAGTCCATATGCGTACCTGTACAACCTGCACACTCAACATACGCATATCAAATACACAAGGATAAACCTAACTTAAACCCTTTGCCCAAACATCAAAACCCATGGTCACACCGGACCATCTTAGGGCCGATTGCTCCAACAATAACGAGGAAAGGAACTGACCTCGACGAAGTAAAGGACTCCAAATGTATAAGCTCGGACAGTGTCGACTCGTTTAATCTTAGGATCATGCCTTATTACGAGGTAAGTCAATTTCTGCAACATCTCTGGTGGAGCAGACTGCCCAACCAGTGAAACTAATATCAAGAAGAAATAGACAAGCAACAAATAGTTAGTGAAATATAAAACTATGAAGCATGAGCAGAAGTTACTGGAAGAAAAATCAAACAAAGAAAGGGGAAATGCCAGATTTACTATGTGCTGCATCATGTCCTGTTTTATTACCTTTGTTGATTGCCAAAACTAATACGTTTCAAGATTAAACTGCTGTAGATAATTCAGATTTCCTCAAGTACCATACTAAGGGACATATGTGAGTACAGAAATAAATGTTGGCTGAAATAGATTTGGGACAAAATTGCAATTAGAAAGGCGAACCTGCATTCTCCCAGACAGTTCCTGACCAATTCGTAATTGTATATATTGCAAGAATGATAGCTCCAGCAGGGTCAATCCACCAGTAGTATTTATCACCAAGAATAGCAGCAGTCAAGCCAAGAACATTGGTGACGACATCAAAATAATGGTCCTGGATATCATTCAACAAGCCACCAGAATCAGCATAATGTTAAGCGAGGTTCGACGACAGAATCAAATGCGAAACCATGAAGTTTACATAATCAGAAGTAGAACCTTAGCATAGGCACGAACAATATTGTTTCCTGAGGTTCTGCAGTAAAGCCACAAAACTAGCTTTATGAATGTGGCTGTCAACATGATTGAGTATAGCCATATCAATTGTGTTGATGTCATCTTTTCTGAGGGTGTATTTTCAATCAAACGCTCAAGAGCTTGAACAAAAACCTGAAATCCTGATGGAAACAGTATATGTGTGAATATGACACCATGAAGTCATACAGAAAAAAGGATGATAGTTTGTCTTCAACTTGTAGCAAATAGCAACCAAATAAGATTTGAAAAAAATTTCATTGCAACACAAGGAAATTAAATCCACCAGCCAAATTAAACCTTTAAACAAGTTTAAAGCACAAAAATGTTATGAAGTCACAACACAAGCAATATTTCAGAAAATATGTACCTAGTGTAGCCATGACAGCAGCAAATATGATAATTCCAACTGGCTGAACACGCAACATGCCAATAGGGTACTTATATATGTTTATGCTTTTCATTGACAAATGTGTAAACCAGAGGATTCCACCAGCCATAAGATCCAGCAACGAATCAAGTGTTGATGCAGCAATAGCTATGGAGCCACTTCGTATAGTAGCATAAATCTACAGTAAAATCCACCTCAATTGTAACTTACGTATATGAAACTGACCAATTTACGCTACCATTGAAAATTTTCTAAGTCAATGGGTATGGGTCCTGGCAAACTAACTTATAACCTGGTAAGACGAAAATACAACCTTTCCTTTTTCTACAAGTTCAACAACAGCAAAGATTCAGACTACAAAGATCAACACCTTTAATGCCAAGAGAGCAATGTTTGCATAGTTAAATATCCTTATGGAAAATTCACTCTGTGCTTGCTCTTGAAGATCCTCATCCTCATCAATGGCATTTGTATGCAAGGTGTCAACTTCCTCAAAGGATCTCAGGGTTGCAAATTGCTTCTCGTAGTATTCTTTTTCCCCTGATATTCAAAATGAGATGATGGTTAGTATAAGCATTCAACGCACAACTTGGCAAAAAGCATAAACCAATTACTGTCTTAACACAAAATTTGTTGTACATTCACAACTTCTATTATCCATTTTCAGGGGAAAGAGTGGAACTCTCAGTAAAAAAAAAGAAAAAAAAAAGACTTGCTGCTAAAGTAATGGTTCCCTTTTCCCGTTGAAGAGCCAGCTATTCTACTGGAAGAAAGGGGCAAAAGCGATTTTTAGCCTTTTTCCATCAACGTCATCCGCAGGCAAAAATAACTTGCACTGATCTTCAAAAAGGAGACAAAAAACTAGATAGATTCAGAAGGTGCGCGAGGAAACGAACAGACCAAAGAAAACTAACATAGTAAGCGCTAAGCAACTTCAAAAAGCAGCGTTTTTATCGCAATCTGAGAGGAAGGTATGTGGATGAGCAGAGAACGATAACCTCCAATTTTTATCGCAATCTGAGAGGAAGGTATGTGGATGAGCAGAGAATGATAACCTCCAATGAGATCTCTGGTTTGGGAGACGTCGAGCGTGAAAGGCCTCTCCAAGTCGACGTCGCGCCTCACCTTATCCGGCAGCCTGGACACGAACTCGCCTCTCATTGAGGTCACCGAGTTCTTGCGCGGCATCCGGCCGGCAACCCCCTTCTCCCCGAGCGTCACCAGCAGAAGCTTGAAATCTGACCGCCACAGAGTCAGAACGTTGGCGACTGCGAGAGAGAGATGGAGAGGGTAGTGGCGAGCGTCGTGATGCTGCCGCTGGGGTTCAGTTTCCACTCGACGGACGAAGAGCTCGTGGAGGATACTTCTTGGTGGTGAGCTAGGAGAAGATGTATGTTCACCAGATCTTCGTGGAGAGAAGAGGACGAGGGAGGTGGCAATGAGGGAGGTGGAGGGAGGTGGAGGGAGATATTTCGCTGAGAAAAGAAGCGCGGAGAGATTTTTCGCGAGCCGCCGAGGTTTGGCAATGAGCGAGGGATGTGTTTTTTTATTTTAGCGGGAAATACGACAACGCTTTTAAAAAACGCTTTTGTAACAGCGTTGTCTTTCATCCGAAACCACAACACTAAGCACATCGCATCATTATAAAACGTTGTCGTTATTAAAAAGTAAAACACAGACAACGCTTTTCACTAAAAACGTTGTAAAACAAAAAAAGACAACGTTTTTTTTAAAAAACGTTGTCGATTGGGCGTTGTTGATTGCAAAAATTCTTGTAGTGTGAGCAACAAAGGCTACTAACTCACTCTATCCAAGCAAGTTTCGCCAAGAAAGAAAAGCATGAAACGAGCTCCTTTAAATAGAGCTCGAGTTTGAAATGACCGCTACCAGTCGACTGCCCCTGGGGCAGTCGATTGATCCCACTCAGATTCGACCGTTACAACCAACGTTCGAATCACCAACCATTACCAGTCGACTGCCCCTGGGGCAGTCGACTAGTCCTTCCCTAAGCCAAGGGTTACCCTTCCTGAATACATTTCTCTCCGCACTCGAACCCTCCCGGCTTAGTCCCCGAGTACAAACACTCACACTCATACCCTCACGACCTGGTTGACTCTTCACTAGCAGCCTCGACTGTTGCCTTCACGCCCTCTTCGTCTTTGACCCTCGTCCCTCAGATGCACACACAAGCCTCCAGCTTGCCTCCATGTCATCCTTCACGTATGCCTCGAAGTCCGCGTCCCTCAGCTCATCGTCCCTGCTATCCACGGTCGCTCGGATGCGCACACAAGCCTCCAGCTTGCCTCCATGCCACCCTTCACCTGAAGACATCAACCAAGTCTAAGTGTACCTACAATCCTGCAAACTCGCATACACATATCAGACCAACAACAAATCCTAACTTTACCATATTGACACACACATTAAAACCCATGATCCTCCCGATCATACTTGGGTCGATTGCCTCAACAATCTCTCTCTTTTTGATGTGTGGCAATATGTTTAAGTTAGGTAAACAAAAACAACAGTAGCAATAGCAATTGAAAATTAAAGCATAACAAACAAGAGACAACCTCCCCCTTAACCTATGCTTTCTCCCAATTTTCAATTCTTACTTACAACACCAAGTTAAGTTATACCCAACTTAACACGACAAGTTTTCTTTCATCAAGTTAAACCTAACTTAACACACCAGTTCTCCCCCTTTGACACCATCAAAAAGATTGCCCTAAGCAACTCTACCCCTAGTGCCAAAAAGAACTCACTTCATTTCTGAACAACCCCTCAGAAATCACAATACAGAATTACCAGTCGACTGCCCTCTGTTATTCTCAACTTCCCGAGACATCAGTCGACTGCCCCTGGGCAGTCGACTGATACAGTCGACTTTTGAAATTCCAGCCCAATTTCAGAAACTTCTAGAAAATTTTAAAAAATCCGAAAAAATCGAAAAGCTTGCAAGCACATTTGTTAGGATATACTCTACCCTAGAAAAATATAATTCCATGAAAAATATCAAATGTGCTTGACTTTTGGTACAAACTCTAATTTCCTCAAAAATGGTCATTTTTTATCAACTTTGACACCTACACATAATGTCATGTATTTGCCAACTCCATTTATTAACATTTCACACATATAACTGCCCTCAACTCTCCCCTTTTTCTTATATATTCTTAATATGATAAAACCCTCCCCTTCTTATCTCTTAACCCCTAGATACATATGCACTTATCAATCCTCCTTAAATTCCATGATATCAATAAAGCTTTATTACATGCAATCAATATTAATCATGAAGTAAGACTTTATATAATGAATATGAAAGCATAACCAAAGATTTTAAGTTAAAGCCATAGTTTATTATTCAATAGCAATCCATGAATCTCAAATAATATAACCAATATCATGAAAGCATAAGCAAATGTATCATACATGACTTGAAAATAAAACATGAAAGTGGCACAAGGGCTAAGGCCTCGAAGTAGCTAAATATTACAATGCCAAAAGAATATTTTTGAGAGATAAAACATGAAGCTAAGCAAAACACTCTCAACACTCAAGCCATCAAATCAACTCTACTGCATATCGTCGCCCGGAGGAGGAGGAGGAGGGACCTGATACGTGAGATGCAACTGTTGTATCATCGCGTATATCTCATCCTGCTGTCGCTGGAACCCCTGGCAAAACTGTGTGAGGCCATGAACCTCCTCCTGAATAGCAGTATGTGTCTGCTAGAAGCCCATCTGCTGCTGCTGAAAGCCGTAGAAGTCCTCCCGGAAACCGTGAACCTCAGACTGGAGCTGGGAGAACTCCTCTCGTGTAATTCCACCAGCGGACTCCTCATCAGAACTAGAGGACTCAGGACGCTACCTCCGGACGATCTCCCCCTGTCGTCACTCAATACCTGCCAAGGACAACTGGCGTGCACCAATCTGATCGTAGTCCTTGGACAAGTGACCTACCTGACTGCTAGTCGTGCATATACCCCTAGACTCAAAGAACTCGGTCAGGACGTGACAAAAGGGCATGTATATCTTCCCATTGACACTATGGGAAAAATAGACGATGGATGTAAACACATGTAAGGTGACATCAATGTCTAACCTCCTCTCAAGCGCGTACATCATAACCAAGTGAGGAAGTCGAATCATCAACCTCCCCTTAGTAACAATGGGTAAAATGCATTCTAACACAACTTTATATAACACCTTACTAGCAGGACTCATGTGCTTGGCCTCAAAAAGGCGCTGCATAGAAACTCGGCGTCTCCCAAAATAATGTAAATGAATTTGGTCTAAGGTCCCACCAGGCAATATGAAAGGCTCGATAATCTTAGGAAAGTATGTAAATACATTATTAGATGCCTTACACCCTAGAAATGCACCTAAAACTGTGGATGAGAAGGGAATGACGACTCCTACCACCATAGACTCATAGAAGTCATTATCGGAATTGATGCATGTGAGGTTTGTATAGAATTCTTTACACATGTCTAGATTGATGTCATGCTGACAATACACCAATTTCTCTATCCCAAAATGAGTAATCATTTCAGCAATTTGGGGTGTGTCTCTCGAAAATATGACCTATTGAGGTATCTACAGTTCATCAATACGAACTCATTCTCCTCAAATCTCTGTAGACACTCATTGGACCGAAATCGATGTGTCTCCGGATCTATACGGCCCTGCTGTGAGGATCCCTCACCTCTTGACCTTTTAGAAGTCAACATAACATGTGACACACAAATGCATGTACCCGTACCATCCCACAACAAGATAGAACAAGAAAAACCAAGTAAAATAGGCCAAATTAGCTTCAAATCATGATTTAAATGGGAAATATTAAACTATACAAAGTATTACCGTTTTCCCAATCGCTTCATGGTGAGGTTTGATGGAGATCAACCTGAAAAGAGAAGTTCTATTAACCCTAGATGTAGATCCGAGGTAGGAGAAGGCTAGAAGGGTGTTTCTAGGATGTGGGAGGGCCTTAGAACAGGAGAGGAGGTCAGGGAGAAGAGGTGTTCGCAGGGGGTGGCACGCAAAACCCTAGGTTTTGGCCACCCCCATGTGGTCTGTTCCTTATTAAAACTCGCGGATCAGTCGACTGCCCTGAGGCAGTCGACTGAGAAAACAAACAGAAAGTTCCTCAGGTGAGATCAGTCGACTGTCCCTGGGATAGTCGACTGATAGAACGAATAGAAGGTCCCCAGTTTCGAATTCACCAGGACCAGTCAACTGGTTCTAAACCAGTCGACTGGTACCTGAATTTCAAGTTTTCAGCCTAATTTCAGAAATGTCTAATTAATTCCACAAATCTCTAAAAAATCTGAAATTTTGTGGAGAGATTTGTGAAGCCTATGTCTTCTTGGAAAAAATATGTTTTCAAACAAAACTACTCCGGATCCCATGATTGGCACGAAATTCAACTCTTCCTAAATTGTATCATTGAAACTTATCCAAAAGTCCTAATTTTGGCCTCTCCATGATGTATCTTCTCATACCTAACCATAATACATTCCTAACACTGAGTTATATGGCGTTTACACCTTAAAAACTAATTTTCTCCCAATATGATCCTATTTTCATCTTTTTCTCCATAAATCTCCTTTTAGTGTGCCAATTCCTTAGGATTAAGACTCACCTTAGTCTTTTAAATCCTTTGGCACACTCCATAGTCCATCTAATCTCCTAGGAGAAATCCTTCTGAGATCTATTGACCATGGATCCCATTTTAGCTCCTAGAGCTCTCCCTTGAGCTCCTAATCCTAGTTACCTCCTTAGATAAATCATTCACAAATGCAAGACCACACCGGTGCTCCTCCGGTGCTTCTTGACCTTCAACTATTACTCTTTTGACCTTATATATTTTTTTCTTGGTCAATTGTCACGCCCCCAGAGGCACATGCTTCCTCGAAAATCGGGCAGCATCTCCCCTGTACGGCGGACAATATGGGGCAACAATACATATATCTCAACATCAAAGATGGCTCAGCCATCATAACAGAAAAATAAAACATCACCATGCAGTTTATATTAACTCAAAAGATAATGGGTGGCTCAGCCACCTTAAACAGAAAAGAACTACAATCCAAAGAGAACACAAAAGTCTCTGATAACAGCAAAACCCAATAACGAATAAAATGCAACTGCAAGTACTGAAACAAATAACTAAACCAAATACGGAAAACTAACTCAACTCGACACTAGAGACTGGCAACTGGATCCTCTCCTGGCTCCAAGAAATACGTCTACCTGCTATCTGAAACAACAAAAAGAAAAGCAGGGGTGGTGAGTCCGGGCGGACTCTGCGAGTATATGAGTAGACAAATAAGCATGACATAATAAAAGGTAAAATAAGTAGAGAACTAAAAGGGTACAGTCCATAAGGAATATAAGATTTCCTAAACATGCATAACATATATAAAACAACGAGATATAAAACCGAATAACAACTGATATAAAACAGAATATAACAATAGAACCAAGAAATACATGCATGTCAATCAAGTGCAACAACCATAGCTCATATAAATGCATCAAACACAAGTAAATGCATAAAAGAAATACGTATGCACATGATGCAATGACATGTGTCACCCCTGACACGAGTCAAGCCGTCAACACATCCCATCTGTGTGACCGAGTGGGTAGGACTGTGATAACTGTACCACTCCAACAACAAATACCACATAAGGCGTGGTTGAGTGGACAGGATGCTGGGGAGTCTACACTCCAACCTCGATACATAGGGGGAGCTATACAGCTGCAATATCCCTCTAAAAATAATGGTGAGGGTGAGCCACCAACAACTCATCCCTCTAAAAACAACGGTGAGGGTGAGCCACCAACAACTCATCCCTCTAAAAAACAACGGTGAGGGTGTCACTGTTTGGCATAACAGGACAGGTGCTCGCACTCTAATAACTACCACGATAACAAGTGGTTGAGTGAATCGAGCAACAATATGACTAACGACGGCTTAACCAAATATAAGCTTAACAGTCGTTAGTATGCAACGTGCAAGTATGGTGCATGTTATACGATGCACAAACAACCGAAGAAAACAACGATGCAATAAAATTCAACGAGTAAAACATACATCGATACAACGAACCGAAAATCGAAAACCAACGATTATGCGCCTACACTACTAGGTAGGATATTTCTAATGCCAAATAAACCTATCTGTATTTAATGGACTTCTAAGTACTCGCGTACAAGCGGTACTTTACAGAACAGAAAATCAACAGAGGACTGTACAGAAACGAAATTTGGAATACTCGAAGATCAACGAAGAGTAAGTCTCAACGGCGATGTTTAAATAACAAACGACAAAGAACAAGGTCAAGCAACCTATTAGACATAATATAGCCATGCTTTAAGGTAAACGAAACTACTCGAGTACAAAGGAGAAATACCCGCCTTATAATTGTAGAACGTATACGAACAGAACCTCCCACGATCAACTGAACGAGACCAACGTCAAGGTCCTGTATCAAGGACTAAATTTAGCTATTTACAAATAATTTAGCTAAACTAAATACAAGATATAGATTAAGACTAATCCTAATTACAACATCTGTGAAATTAGATATTAAACAACAATAGGTCATTAGGTTAAATCCCCGAAGCCCATATGCGGTTAATAACAACCCAATTTCAATCGTACATTGAAACAACGTACTCTTGCTCCTTCCTACTGGCCAAACATCCCAACAAATCTCCATATAGTTAAGCAAAAAGAACTACAAGGAAACAACCCACTTCACAAAATAAAACTATTCCGCGTACAAATCACATTTGAAACTTACAACAAAACATCCCATATTATTTAGTATCAAACTAACCACACCCATGTATCAAGGATACAAGGTTACTTCCCAATTCATTAAATTCTCATCTCAATTCGTAATCAAACCAAAAACCAATCCAATCCTACTGATCAGATTAAGCCACCTAACCTAAAACAAAACAATTCCAACTCAAAAACCTAGAATACAAACCGAAGCAAGACAAATCCCATGTCCATTCAATCGTTCACTGCACATTGTAAAGTAGCACTTGCAGTACACAACAATTCATCCTACTGGTCAGATAATTCATCACCATACCGAAATAGCACGCTGATGATCCTTTCCTTCATTCTGTGCCGATCCAAGTGCTAACCAACAGAAATTCATGAAATCTAGATAGCTGCCTCTTTCGAAAATCGCAACCCTAGATTTGCCATCGCCGTGAGTATCAGATCACCACTAGGGAAGAAACAAAGAGAAAACCAAAACAATATAGAAGAGTCGGCTCACCAATGTGAAGGTCAGTGGGCGCGATCAGGGGAAACGACACAGAAAGGAGTCATCGGTTGATCCTTCGTACCCGTCGGAGTAAACAAAAGGAAGAAGAATCTAGGCAGCGGGTGGTGCAGCGTCGCTAGGGCAACAAGGAGAAGAGGAAGAAGGACGAAAGTGCGGCGTAGAAGAGGACTTGCGCGCGCGTGAAATGGGGTCAGCGTCGGGCTAGGGCTCGACGGTGGCTGTAGAGAGGGAGAGGAACCGCACAGCGGCGTCGCTTGCTCGTGAACGACTGCGGCGTCGGGCGGTTTCGGCTAGGGAAGAGAGGAATTGGGCGTGGAACTGATTTGGGAAAAGGATTTTAGGCTTTTTTTTATATTTGTTTTGACCTTTACAAATAAACCCAATAGTTTTAGAAAATTACAACTAGGTCCCTATATTCTGAAATTTACCTTTTCAACCCCTTAAAATTCAGTATTTAACATCAATTCTTCCTTTTTCCTTTTAAATGGCTTTTCCTTGCCATTTTTGGTCTTTCCTTTCTCATAATCATAAGGCATCCTTGAATATGATTTCTTACTAACATTTGACTCCCTAGATTGGTATCCTAGTCCCAGCCTACCATTTCTAAAGTGTTGGTCATTTGGCCTCATGCTTACTCTCTTGGATCCCCTAATGAGTTTATCTAGGTTCTTTTCTAATTTATCAAATTTTGCTCTTAAAACTTGATTTTCCTTCTCTAAATTCCTAACCTTAGTATTACTATGTCCATTTTGATCATTCCTAGATTTACCCATTTTTCTAGGCAAGTGTCTCCCTTTCTTAGGATTAATGCCTTGATCCTTAGGTCTAGTAACTCTAGATTTATCATGAAATATAGGTTCTTTGATATTTTGGCACGTAATAGTATTTTTATTTCTATCATAATACTTGAATCCAAAAGTACGCATAGACACACAATCATTATCAATTCTAGCATTCATAAAAGCATTTGGAGCATAAGTAAAGTTAGGGATTACCTCCCTTACCCTTATAGCTCCCCCTTGATATGAGCTCCTTTTCTTCTCAACTTTTTCCATCTTCTTAAATGCTCCATCTTCTTGAGCTCTCATTTTCTTGGACATTGAGTGTAATAATGTCCTAGCTCCCCGCAAGTATAACACCTAATGTGCTTCTTTCCTTTCTTTTCCCTACAACCCACATTAGATTTTAAATGAATAGACTTGGGTTTAGGGATTACCTCCTTTTTACCTAATGGACACTTGTCCTTGTAGTGCCCCTTCTTGTTGCATCTAAAACATATGATGTGCTCTTTTGATTTAGCTTTGGGGGAGGTTGGAGCTTTTTCTTGCTCTTGTATGGATGAGGGTCTCTCCTCCCCCTCAATTCTTGAAGTTGACACCTCTTCTTCTTCTCTTGATGAAGTGGATGATCTTTCACTTAATTGTACCACTTCAATCGATGAGGTTGACAATTCTCCTTCATTTTGGTCTTCTTGAACCATGGAACTTATCTCTTTGGGCTCTTCCACTATTTGAGCTCGGGTAGGGTTTTCATGTAATTTTTCCAACTTATTCCACAACTCATGTGCACTTTTATACTCACCTACACCACTCAAAACATTATTAGGCAAAATATTTACTAATATACCAATTACCTTCTCATTTGCCCTAGAATGTACTTGTTGCTACTTAGTCCAATATCTAAGTCGGAGCTTCTTTCCGTGCTTGTCCTTTGGAATTTCGAATGGTTCCTCTAGCACCACCATGCACTCCCAATCCATTCCAAGCCAAGTCTTCATTCTTGTCTTCCAATAATCAAAATCTTCATGGTTATAAGGAGGCGGCGTGTTGATATCATCCCCTAACTTATTTTCCATCATTCTTCCCTCTACCTTGTGCTCTTTTGGCGGTTATTCCAACAAGAGCGGATCTCACTCTGATACCACTTGTTAGATCGTGTACATCTTGCTAGAGGGGGGTGAATAGCAATTTCTTCAATTTTTCTTCCTACAGCCGTTAGTGCGCAAGCGGAATAAACTAAAACTGAACTAAACAAGGAAGAACTCACCGATATACGTGATTCGGAGATAAAACTCCTACTCCACGGCTGCCCGTAAGGTGGGCGATCCCTAATCCGTCGGTGGATGATTTCTCGGAACACCTCCGGCTAGATCTCGTAACTCCTTGTGGGTGGAGAAACCTCTCCACAACTCTTGGACACTACCTAAGCAACAAAGGCTACTAACTCACTCTATCCAAGCAAGTTTCGCCAAGAAAGAAAAGCATGAAACGAGCTCCTTTAAATAGAGCTCGAGTCTGAAATGGCCGCTACTAGTCGACTGTCCCTGGGGCAGTCTATTGGCCCCACTCAGATTCGACCGTTACAGCCAACGTTCGAATCACCAGCCATTACCAATCGACTGCCCCTGGGGCAGTCGACTGGTCCTTCCCTAAGCCTAGAGTTACCCTTCCCGAGTACATTTCTCTCCGCACTTGAACCCTCCCGGCTTAGTCCCCGAGTACAAACACTCACACTCGGACCCTCATGACCTGGTCGACTCTTCACCAACAATCTCAACTGTTGCCTTCACACCCTCTTCGTCTTTGGCCCTCGTCCCTCAGATGCACACACAAGCCTCCAGCTTGTCTCCATGTCATCCTTCGTGTACTCCTCGAAGTCCGCGTCCCTCAGCTCATCGTCCCTGTTATCCATGGTCCCTCGGATGCGCACACAAGCCTCCAGCTTGCCTCCATGCCACCCTTCACCTGAAGACATCAACCAAGTCTATGTGTACCTGTAAACCTGTAAACTCACATACACATATGAAACCAACAACAAACCCTAACTTAACCATATTGACACACACATCAAAACTCATAATCCTCTTGATCATACTTGGGTCGATTGCCTCAACATCTTTTTCGAGGTGATTTATCCTTCCCGAATGCAGTATACAACTCTCTGACGTACTGCGCTCTTCAAGTGTGCTTGTTACCCCTTCTCCCTCACCATGACAAGTCTTTGTGAAATAACTCCGATGGGTAGAAAAAAGAAGGCATTAAGAGACCCTCCCGGCCCAACCCTAGACACTCTAAGATCCTTTTTCAAACCTACTCTCATTTTAAGTCAAGAGATAGATAAATAGACATATCTCATTGCACTGATTGGAGTGGCGCTCATAGTGATTTAGGTGGTCGAAGACTAAGAAGTGGGTTATTTATACCAAACATTCTTCTTATGGCTAAATCCAATCTCATTGTCCTTGTGTAAAGTAAAAAGAATCTCACATTCTCACTTTCGGGAAGAGAGGATTAGGGAAATCCTATTGATTGTTGCTTTCTATAGACCTCCGAGAAAAGCATGAAAAAAGGCTTAAATGGTATGATCCCTCCGTCACGCCAAAATGAAAGGGGTGATCTCATAGTTCTTAGTCTGTGAATATGCATTGTTAGGTGTTCCATTTTCCCATTGAGGCTGAACCTAAACTTGTGCTCGAGAGATAGCTGTTCATACACTAATAAAGGATGTAAGGATTCTAGAGAAGAGAGGAACCGCGATGGTCCCCCCGGACCGCCCGGATTCTATGAGTGAATAGAAAGTTAGATCTATATTGAATTTCACTTAAATCGCCTCATCTATCCCCCTGAGAAGAAGTTTGGTTTCAAATTATGATTCAAACAGGAGAAGTACGTCATGCTAATGTGCTTGGATGATGCACATCTTTGGGTTAGGTGTTGATAAGCACATTGAACTATTCATGTGGCTGAGAGCCCTTACAACCCAGGCATAACGACGTAAATAGTAGGGGTGTGCTTTACCATTAAGCGAATAGTCTGTCGTGTGGGCATCCCACTAGGAGGCCTTCTATGCTAAAAGCGAGAAAACTCATCCCTATCTTGGTCTTATTTCACCGTCGAGAAACAAAATAAGACTTCCATATCCAAGCTTGGCTAGATGTAACTCACTTCTTTTGGGATGTGAAATAATATCAAATCCAAATACTCAACAAGCATAAGCTTAACTCTCCCTGAAAAGGAGGTGATCTAATCGCACCTTCCAATACAGCTACCTTATTACAACTTCATTCTAGTCACTAGCCCCGCCTTCGACATCCCTTCCTTGTAGTTAAGGTAACGACTTCGAGCATGGTCAGCCCCCATAGTGTGACGGATGGTGCATACAAGGCTTGGGAATGAATTCACTATCGTATGGCTGACCAGTGGTTACTAGCGATTCCGGCTTCGTGCAAGCGAGCGTTGCATCCTACAATCTAAGCCGAGGACGAGTTTTTGGGGTTAGCTCACCCTCGCGGGATCACGACCCTTTGCCCCAACCATTATAGCACCTATTGCTTAGGGCATAAGGGTTATTGTAGACATCATCCTCACCTTCCTCTGGCTTATCATCGGCGGTCTGTTCAGGATTCCAAACTCAATGGTGGCAAGTAAATACAATGGCATTGTGGGACTTAACTCAATACCTTATGGCACGAGCTGACAACATCCATGCACCACCTGTGTCTACGTTCCCAAAATTTTATATTTTCGGATAAGTAGTTTAACTTTAGATTTATATATATGAATGATTATTTCAAAATAGAAAGTATGTGTAGTATGAATCATGTCTTTGTTGGAATTCAATAACCTATCGTGTTATACTTATTGTAGGCTGTGATGATCTATTAGTTAATTAGATTTGAGTTGGGATGTAATGAATTTGAATTATATTGTTTTTGAACCATGTAAGATATATCACCTTAGATTCATATATATATCGTGAATGTGAATAGTGTGTTTTGTAATTGGATTTGAATGTGTTTGTGAATTGATGTAGCGTGTATTACGAATGTGAATGTATTGATTTGAGTGTGAACGTGTTTGGATTTGAGTGTGTTTAAATGATACATTCGAATGTATCGTAAATGTGAATGTGTTTGGATTTGAGTGTGCTTACATGATAAATTCGAATGTATTGTGAATGCGAATGTATCCTTGTAGTGTGAACACATATATATTTGAGTTTGTTTGTTTATTTTAACGAATTATTATGAAATTGAATATTAAATTTATTTATAAATGTTTATTCATTTATTGTCTTATTCAATCTTAACCGAGTCTTAGCGACCTTCCTAAACAGGGAAATGAGATAATAGCTATCAAAATTCGAATCATAACACTCTAATGACAAATTCTGTTCAAATAATAACTCGATTTCCACGGGGGCAATAGGGCAATAATTTCACATCTTAAAACAGGGGAGACAGAGAGAAAGTTCATAAGGATTCTCTTTCACGTCTTTCGCACATGGCATCGAACTGAGGTAACCGCACGAACAAATTAAGTACCAGTCTTTCACGTCTAACGAGGAAGTCCCATAAGATAATTAGTACTAATATTTTACGTGGAAAAGTTTTAATTTTTTGACCAAAAATGTCATCTTCAAATTGTTTATTATCTGCGGGATTGAGGTTACGTACGTCTTAATTATAGTTTCCTTTATCCTTTCCATGCATTAATTCCTCCTATATTTATCCATAAACATATAACAACTGTTTTTAGCTTCTTAATTAAATCAATCTTCGATCGATCGAGAATAATGAGGTCAATAAATTAAACCAGTAACAAGAGCTAGCATTAAAGTGAATTGGATGGATGGAGCTATCCTGATTACCACCTATTCCTTGTACTGCACGTATCTAAATCTATGAGCCGTCTTCTATATATCAACTCTTTTAATTTCCCAGCCGGCCCCTGTCTCTCCTCTTCTTAATCTCCCCTCGACCTTCCTCATCTCTCGTGATTTCTCAGGTGCAGCTAGCTGCTAGCCATGGCGCAGGGCATAGAACTCCCTCCAGGCTTCAGATTCCACCCCACGGATCTAGAGATCATCATTCACTACCTCGTCCCAAAGATCTCCAACCCAACCTTCACCGCCACAGCCATAGCAGACGCGGACTTGAACAAGAGCGAGCCCTGGCAACTTCCAAGTATGCATAATTAACATATAGATATCTTTTTTCTTTAGAGCAGTACGTAATTTGATATGTTGAGTCTTAATTAATTAGGCAAGGCGAAGATGCAGGGGGAGAAGGTGGAGACGATGTACTTCTTCTGCCAGAGGGACAAGAAGTACCCGACCGGAATGAGGACAAACAGGGCCACGGAGTCCGGCTACTGGAAGGCCACGGGCAAAGACAGGGAGATCGTCTGCAAGGCAGTAAGGGCGCCCTCGTCGGCATGAAGAAGACCCTCGTGTTCTACAAGGGCAGAGCCCCCAAGGGAGTCAAGACCAACTGGGTCATGCATGAGTTCAGACTCGAAGGCGATCACCACCATTCCAATGAGGAATGGGTCGTGTGCAGGGTCATCCACAAGACCACAGGGTTGAAGAGATCATTATGCACCAGTGCCCCTGCAGTACGACACGGAGATCTTGGTCTCATGGATTCCTTGATGGAATCCAATAGCCTAATTATTCATGATCACGTAGTCTTTGACTCGAAAGGGGAAGAAGGGAGTTATCCACAAGTACAGACCATGATGATGAGCTCGATGAATCCAGCTTTTGGTTCACAAGTAGACACCCCTCTTCCTCCACAATCACTAAACTACAGCGACTGTTACTTGCACCAGGACGAGGCATTGCTAATGGCGAGACCATCTACCAACACAAGGAATTGCATAACTTACGGATTTTGAATGATCGATTATATGGAAAACTACCTAAAGAATATTATATATATTAATAGTTAATGTGTCGGTATTGTATCATTAATTGTATTGTTATGTATAAATGAGAGTCAAGTAGAGGGAGATTGACTGTTAGGCCAAAAGGAATTCTTACTTTTTCAGTTAAAGGTCATGGAAGGGCAAGTGGAAGTGGGTTGTATTTGTGTGATTAGATAAGTTTTTACGCTAATGAGCAAATGGTTTCATTTCATGATCTCCAAATTTAGGGTTCATTCGAGAGGAGAAGTAAAATATTGCCCCTAGTAGGAAAAAAAATTAAAGAACAGAAGAGAGTTACGTTCTCTAATATTCTACCACGTCAAATTAATATAATTTCCTTATGGTACTAATTGAGATAGAGGCATGTATGCGTACACTAGTTCAATGCTGGCATATGTAGAATATGATGAAGTTTTACGTATTCTTTTTTCGTTTCTTGTCTGTTTAATATTGCTTTCTCTAGCAAAATATTTATGTGGAGGTGTTATATTATGTCATCCAACTATATCATGCGTATATCGTTCAGGGGTCATGATTTCTTAGCGTGATGATAATGAAAGTTTACTTTTATATATATATATATATATATATATATAAAAGGATGTGTCCACTCCATAAGATATTCATGGTTTGTCCCCATGTCATTCTTAATTAATTGTTGAATTTTATAGAGACGCAAGAAATCTAATAATCAATTATGTATCCCTTTGCTTTTATTCTTCTAGTTCTAGAATAGAAGCAATTGATCTTATATTATCGAAAATATATGATATTTCAGTGGAAGAATTCTGCATTAACAGTAAAAGTGTAAAACAATGGGAAGTGGAGGAGGAACTTAGTTGTTTTAGATTTGGTAGAGTTTACTTAATGTTGGATACGATCTTGCAAAGCAAAATTTTGATGACATCGATCGTTGAAAGTCAAGTTTGACTTCAAAATCGAAATCTACATTTCGCGTAGATAAATCTGGACTATTTATTTACTCAAAACCGATTAAGGGTGAATGAGAAACTAATTGTTCAAGATACGCTTAAATAAACATTAAGAAAAAAGATTGGGCTTTTAGTCACACATTGCTAACCGGCGAGAGCCAGTGTTTCCTTATATGTGTTCCTGTGCTAATGTTGTTAATACAAAAGCACAGGAGGTCTCTACCCTTGGGCGAGCAGGTGCTCGCACCTGCGAGCCCGCCACGCGCGCAATGTGCGCTTTGTTAGCGTACTTTGCACTTCGCGAGGAGCATTGAAGAGCTATAATTTATGCTCCACGTGGCGATGACGTGTCGTGATTAGGTGGCGCCACGTGGCATGTCAGTGACGAGGTAGTGCCTATGTGGCATGTGACTGTGTAGAGAACGATGACTGGATTAGGCGAACAGATGGTGGCCGTTGGATCAAAGATCTAGACAGATCACAGGAAGGTGCGATCTGGAGCGTTGGATCAAAGATCTGGACAGATCGCAAGCAGGTGCGATCTGGAGCGTCGGATTCGAATCTGACTGTGAAGAGGGAGGATGGATCTGAGGCGTCGGATTAAATGTTCTAATCTAGCGGCTGAGATCAAGATGGGATCAAGACGAGATTAAAAGACCTTTAAAGGGTTATACCCTTTCGTTATGAACGGTCCAGATCTGTCCGAACCAAAGGGTACTTACCTCTTCACTCAATATAAATAGATCCCTCCACTTGATCATTTCATTCATTCAAGCATTCCAATGTAAAGCATTTGCACTCATCCATCTTCTTCATCGAGAGTCCAAAAAGCCTACGGAAATGTTCGCCGGTCTCGGAATTTGAAGTGCTACTATTACGAGACGACGTCGTTGTATCTTGGAAACGAATTGCTGCTATCCGTGAGTACCAGTAATAGAGTAATATCGTTTTACGGAGATAATGTCGAACATTTAACTAATTAAAATTTGAATAATTTAAGTCGAACTCGAATTTAAGTTAAAATTTGATTTTGTTTGAATCTAAGTTCAAATAATTTGAATCAAATTCGAGGTAATTTTATTTTATTTTCAATTGAACTTAGCTAAAATTATTTATATTTTTAAATTTCGAATTGAATTCAAATATCATATATGCTTTTGGAACTAGAATTTGTATATCAATATTTTCATACTATTCAATTCAATTCGGCTCATTTACCCTTCTAGTTTCCTAAAAAATTTAAGTGAATTGAATTGAAATTTTATCAATCCATTTAAAAACGAGACATAAATGGGTCGGGTCAGCCACGTGAGTTGCAAATCCTAGCGGGCCAACTCGTGGTGGGCATGAATTGTCACGCCCCGAGGGGCTGCATGTCCGATGAAAATCGGGCAGCACCTCCCCTGTACGACTGACAATCTCAACATTATACATACACCAAATGGCCTCCACGGCCTCCACAGATATATATGATCAAACTATATCATAAACAAAATAAACAACCATCGATACTATCAAAAACATATACCAACGCCTATACTGTAAAAATAAATTCCAAATTGCTCTTTGGGCAGACCAACAATGCAAAATACGCAAAAATTATCATAACCCTGATTGACACGTCTACCAACATATATAAAACGAGAAATACATCCCAACCATAACCAAATAAAATATAAACTAAATAAAGCAACTACGACGTCAACGGGACTGGGGTTGGCTATTGGGTTCTCCTGGCGGCGTCATCCTAAAAAGAAAAAACAAGCAAACGATTATGAGTCCGCGGGACTCCGCGGGTATATAAACAGATAGATATGTATGACGATAAAAAGGTTATACAATAGCAGTATAGAAACAAACTGATACAGTCTCAAAAGAAAAATCAGGATATATGATCGGTACACTATATGCAAATATATATATCCATACCTACCCCCTGCCTGGGGTGTGTAGGTCATAAGTCCCTGAACCTAAATGGTCGCCAGACTATAAACAAAGAAAATCCCTCCTGTATGTATATGTCATCCAAATGCAGCAAGCATAGCTCAAACAAGTGCAACAAACACAAACAATGCAAATTATGCAATCGTGCACATGATGCAATGGCATGGTCACCCCTGATGCCAGTCAGCCACTATCACCGGTCATGGGTGAGGTCGAGTGGGTAGGGCTATGACAACTGTACACACTCTGGCGTCACTGCTCCTGAGTGACCGAGTAGACAGGATGCTGGCGGAGGTCACACCCCTCCTACCTTAAATCATATGAGGGAGTACCACTCTCATCTCCTTGTATCACGGAAAGAGGAGGGATCCTTATCTACTACCACACTGCGGAGCCACTACCCGAGAGTGGCCAAGCGGAGCCTTGACAGGGCAACTGGACATATCCTCCTGATAGTACCACTAACCCATGAGTGGCAATGTGTGTAGATCCTGATATGACTGATGATCCATCTCAACCACAAGGGAGCCCAGAGATCGTTAGTTATGCAATAATACAAAGATGGTGCATGATGCTAACATCTATCAAATAACCTCAAATAATATGTATTGGTCTGAATCATAAATTATGATATACCAATAACCTACTAGGCATGCAAAAATACTAGGTATCGACAAACATGTCTACTATCCAAAATCAGAATATCAAGCATAGAGACTGTATGGAAAATAAATTTGAGCATGTCAAAGGTCAAACAATAAGTACCAAGCAGGATAATCAAGAGACAAATAAAGATAAATCCTACTACTATCCATACAGGGAACCATACATAGAAATCTGAGATATCTATAGAGATAAGTCAGAAGGTACCCGTCTCGTAAATAACGTGTGTAATACTGGAAAGAACCTCCCGTCCAGCCAATCTGTATCCAATCAGGGTCCTGTAACAAACAACATAAGTTTAGCTATTATAATACATGATACTTAGCTAAACGAGCTATCGTAATTAATTAGGGGCCTCCTAATATCCCATTACATTTAATTAACATAACCAGAATTAAATGTTTAACCCGGATTATTCCAAGTTACCAAGATTAGGTTCCCAAACCTAATTTGAGTAATCGACTCAATACCCAACAATAACACATGCTTATGCTTTTACGATATATATATATATATATGTATGTATGTATGTATGTATATATATTACAGTTTTTTTTCTTCTTCTTCTCTATTTAATAGTTGCCCACGGGAACTGCACAACCCACGACGGCTACAGAAGCAAACAACCCCTTTGCTTTGGTGCTCACAACACACATCAATGCCAAGCCAAACATCCAAATCTACAACAGAAAAACTAATCTAAAGTCTTACCTTATGTGATGTGCCGATGAAGGAGAGACGTGATGAGGTGGCGTGCAAAGGGAAGAAGACGAAGTTAGAAGGAATCGTCGGCGTTCCCTTGAGGCCGACTCCACCTGGCACCGCCGCCTGGTTGCTCTCGCAAGAAGAAACCACAAGAAATTTGTGTCACCGCTCGTAGAGAAGGGAAAAGCAGAAATAGTTGCGGCGTGTTTTGGCGGAGAGCGATGAGGAGAGGAAACAATTCTATTAGCGGGTGGCACTTTGCAAATAAGCCCACTTATTTGCTGTTATTACAACCTCTCCTAAATTTTAGTTTTATGCATTAAAAGCCCCTAAGTTTTCTGTATTTAACATTCTCCTCCATTAATAAAAATTTAGTCCCCAAATATCGTAACTAAACCGCAACAGATACCATTAACTAACAAACAGTAATAGTACTGAACGATAACATACAATACGCATCTCAGGTAAACAAATGAGGATAGCGAGCTTTGATCGTGTCTTCGAGCTTCCAGGTGGTTTCCTCATCAGAGTGGTGCTGTCATCCGACTTTGACCAGCCGGATTATCTTGTTCCGTTACTGACACTCTTGGTGGTCCAGAATTCGTACAGACATCTCCTCGTAAGTTGCATCAGGCTAAAGTGGAACTGATATATCAGACAAAATATGGGATGGGTCTGGCACATATTTTCTCAACATGGAAACATGGAATACATCACGAACTCCGGCAAGAGACGGTGGTAGCGCCAGACGGTAAGCTACTACTCCAATCCTCTTCAGAATCTGAAAAGGGCATATGTATCGCGAAGCTAGCTTACCTTTGAGGCTAAACCTCTTCACCCCTTTCGTCGGTGAAACTCGTAGAAATACATAGTCACCCATCGAGAACTCTAACGGTCTCCGTCTCCTATCAGCATAACTTTTCTGACGATCATGCGCCTCGGACATCCTCCGTCTGATTGTGCAAACCAACTCTGCCTTATGCTGAGCTCTCTGAAGTCCTAGCAACTGAGATTCCCCAACATCCTCCCAGATTGTGAGTGTCCGACAAGCCCTATCATACAACTCCTCAAACGACGCCATCTGAATAGCTGAATGATAGCTGTTGTTGTAAGCGAACTCAACTAAATGCAGATGGTCCTCCCAACTGCCTCCGAAATACATAACACAAGACCTCAGTAAGTCCTCCAGAGTCTTAATGTTCCGCTCTGACTCTCCATCTGTCTGCGGATGGAACGCTGTACTGAATCGAAACTAAGTGCCCATTGTCTGCTGCAGACTCTGCCAGAACCGCGACGTAAACCATTGATCTCTGTCTGAGATAATGCTCAGTGGAACACCATGCAGCCTGACAATCTCTCGGCAGTACAACTTCGTTAATCGGTCCAAAAGTTTGTCTTCCGGATCGTCAAGAAATGCGCGGATTTAGTTAATCGATCAACGATCACCCAAATCGAGTCGTGTCCTCTCCGGGTCCTCGGTAAGCCGACCACGAAGTCCATAATGATGTATTCTCATTTCTACTCAGGAATGAGAATCCTCTGAAGTAAACCAACAGGTTTCTAATGTTCAACCTTAACTTACTGACATATTAGACATCTGACTATAAAATTTATAATATCTTTCTTCATCTTATTCTATCAATAGGACCATCTCAAGTTATGATAGATGCAAATCCTTTCCGCATGAATAGCGAAAGGTTGAAAACAAACCTCTTTAATCAATGAGATTTTAATAGTTGAAAACAACATGAAGTAACAAAAGTACGTTGATCGAGGAGATGGTGAAGTAGACAGCTTTTATCCGACGACTCCGCGGTGGTGGAAATTGTATCGTCATCGTATCTGGACCCCTCACCATTCTGTGGCTCATAATCATTTGGGTATCAGTTGGAGAAGAAAGGTTCCAGTACACCAAAAGGGATTTTATTTTATTTTGGGGTTATCCAAATCCGGTCCATTTCCAGGTAGACGGGTCGATTATTTCATATTCGACTAAAATCCACCGTTCACTTTTCTTAATCGACGGTTAGTATTAACTGTCAAACGGAACGGAGAGACAAAATGGGACCAACCGGTTTCCGTTCGCCCCGCTTCTATTTTTTCTCCCTCTCCCTCCTATTGCTTCCCCTCGAAGGCTCTCTCGCCCCTCGTTCCTTCGCCTGATCGCCGCGTGTTGATCCCGATTTCGGTCATTTGGTTTCGGAATCTCAACGCCAGGAAGGAGAAGCCTAGGTCCGCGGTGTCCATGGCGCAGGTATCGTCTCAGAGGAGCTTCCTTTCGCCGTGCGGCGGCCGCCGTCCATTTTCGTGTTCTTTGGCGAGGAGGAAAAGCCCGGGTTTCGTGACGCTTCGCCGAGTTTCTTCGCTAAGGATCGAGACTTTGAGGTTGGTTTCTCGTAGCGGTGGTTTCCATGTGCGGAGACTTCATGTTGGGACGCCGCGGCGGAAGATCTCGCGGGGTTTCCTCTCGGCGATTCTTGTGCAGGTTGGTACAATCTTTGAGATCTAGTGGTTCAAGTTGGTATTTGTGTTTGAATGCTCGATCTTTTATGATCCAAAGTATTAATTCGTCTCAAAAGTCATGACAGTATCGTTCGTTCCATGGAAAAGAAAAACAAAGCGATGTTTTAGGGTTTTTTTTGTTTGTTTGTTTTATCTCGATTAAAATTGATAATGCAACTTTGGGCGGATTGGATCCAGATGACTCGTTCCTTCGGGAAACCTCAGAAATGGTGGGAAAAGGGTCTCCAACCCAACATGAAGGAGATCGAGTCGGCACAGGATCTCGCCAACTCCTTATTGAACGCCGGCGACAAACTTGTCATCGTAGATTTCTTCTCCCCTGGTTGCGGAGGCTGCAGGACCCTTTATCCAAAGGCACGATCTTTCAACGGAATTTCTCCAATCAATTGCATTACACCACCAATTTCATGTAATTCGAAAGTTCCAATCTCTCTTGATGCAGATCTGTCAGATTGCAGAGATGAATCCTGACGTTCAATTTCTTCAAATAAACTACGAGAAGCACAAATCGATGTGCTACACCTTGAATGTCCATGTCCTCCCCTTCTTTAGGTTTTACCGTGGAGCACAGGGTCGTCTCTGCAGCTTTAGCTGCACCAATGCAACTGTAAGATTCACGACCCTGAATTCAGCTTTCCTCACAATTGTTGTTCATCATTTTTTTTTCATCAATTTGTTTATGGACCAGGTTAAGAAATTTAAAGATGCATTGGCCATGCACGGCACGGATAGGTGCAGTCTTGGGCCAGCAAAGGGTTTGGAGGAATCGGAACTACTGGCTCTGGCTGCAAACAAACATCTCTCTCCTTCAGTTCCAAATCCTGATGAAGATTCTACAAGCCTTGATATTATTGTTCCCACAGTAAATGGTGGCGTTGAAGACTCTGAAGAGGAGACCCGACTTGCCACAGCAGAGAGATGAAAACTGTAGACGACTTACTGCCATATCCATGTTTATGCTAGCTGTAAGGATCTTACTCATGTCCAAGCATTACTTGTTTGTGTCATTTGTGTGTACCACAGTTGTTGGAAGATGGAAGAGAAAGAAGAGGAAATTAACATATTGGCATACACATGTCTATGTATATATAATCATGAGATACTAGTTCTATGTGTTCTTTAAGGCATAGAGCTGTTTCTATGTTGTCTTGTATCATCTGAGACTATTGATGCAAATATAATGTTTGATTCTGATAAATTAAGAGCTGGAGTTTGTTCGTGAAGTTATTATATTTGGTGCACTTTGATGTGTGCTTCAATCTTAAACAGGTAGTTGGCAAATGGAGGTCACATACATTTAGGCTACGTTTGGTAGGGTGTAATCCATCCTGTAATGTAATCAAGATTATATTACAAGTTAGATTCCTTTGTTTGGAATAATTTTAAAATTGTAATGTAATGTAATCTCGATTACAAAAGAGGTTGATGATTTGTAATCTGGATTACAAAACAAAATCTCTGTAATCTGGATTACATTACAGCTTGTAAAGTTGTTGGCCGAGCGGCGACGGTCGTCGGTCACCGGCGGTTCGCCGGTCGCCGGCCGGCTGCGGTCGCCTGCCGCCGGCGGTCGGCGGTCGGCGGTTGCCGGCCGCCGGTGGTCGCCGGTCCCCGCCGCCGGTGGTCGCCGTCCCGGCCGCCGGCCGCCGCGGCCGCCGCCGCCGGTCGCGATCGGCGGCGGCGGTCGTCGGCCGGTCAATGGTCACCGGCCGACAGACGGCGGTCATCGGTCGTCAATCTTGATTACATTACAGGATAGATTTCCTCTCACCAAATAAAGGAATCCAATTTATAATGGTTATTATATATAACTCATTACCAAATATAATAATGTAATCAAATTATATTACATTACAAATTTGATTACATTACAGACCCGATTACATTACTTCTTACCAAACGTATTCTTAGTTTGATCATTAGTTTGAAGTCAAATAATATCGAAGATGTATCATTTCCATTGTGCTGCGTAAATTATTCATGACAGCTTCTCGAAATGCCCATGGAATTGGATCGTCGTCGGAAAGAAGCCGCTGACCATTTAGCGCAGGCATTATCCACAGAAGTGGAAGTCTTCGCGTTGGTCGATGAAACATTCACGAGTCGCCATGAACATCCAAGAGAGCGAACGGGATCCTCTGTCCCACTTTTTTTCCTGTCTCACCTGTTCTACTGATCGGCGATGGCCGATGAATCGTTCGATCATTGATCGGACATCATCGATGATTTTTTATCATCGTCCCGAATCAAATGATATCCTGGAAGAATAGGAAACCGATCAGAATCGCTGCAATTGCAATCTCGTCGGATTCGACAGTGAAAACGGCGAGATAGCAATTATGGCGATCCCGACGGATTCACCATACCCCCAGGGTATAGTTTTGTTTGGGGCGGCGGCCGGAGGCCGCTGGTGGTGTCCGATTAGTGATCGGACAACTCGTCGACCGTCGCCGACAAATGGGACAAGCGGGACAAGGGAAAAAATAGGACAGATAATCTACCCTCCCAAGAGAGTCACGTGTCAAAGTTGCAGCATGAGAGCCACGTCAGCCAAACAAACCTTTCCCCACGTTGGATTCACAGTATCTTTCCCGCATTGGCAGATCCACCGGAGATTCTATATTCATTTTTTTGGCGGCGTGCAATTTCTTCAGATCAGATGCGGTGAAAAAGGAAATAAAAACATTTCACCCCTCGGAGATGTCAAGGATTCCGCTTTAACACTACAACAGGTTAGAAATGTGAATAGGAAAAAAAAAAGAGGAAAGGAGAAAAAGATTTTATTGTGAATGAGAGTAATTTTACATTCAAAGTCTCATGATAACTTTATTTATTTAAATTGTTGTACATGTATTAATGATGTGAATAAATACATGTGTCGATGCATTGGGGTGTAATTCGAGTTGGATCAATCGGAATAAAATTTGCTCAAATGAATAAATCAATATTTTATCTTTTTTTTATTGTTATTGTTCAAATGTAAAATTGAAACCGATGAATAGTAATAGCCGACGAGTAATGACATTTTTACAACCGCCAAAGACGATTGACTCGTTGATTGACTGGGACACTCGGAGTTTGTACTTCTCGACTAAAGCACTCAGTTTTTTCATGTTGTGATCTGCTCAGGTGACTAGCATTCCAACTCTGTGAGGTCCTTCCCGACTCGAATACAGGAAACCTGCAACTTCTTCTCTTCTCGACTAAAGGAACCACTCAACGACTTCCTTTCCCAACTTGGTAGCTTGCTCAGGCGACTAGCATTCCAACTCTGCGAGGTCCTTCCCGACTTGAATACAGGAAGCATGCAACTTCTTCGCTTCTCGACTAAAGGAACCACTCAACAATTTCCTTTCCCAACTTGGTAGCTTGCATCCCAACTACCTTTATGTCCTTCGTACGAGAATTTGATTACTTTTTTGATGTGGGGTAAAAAAACTTTTAAATTGGAGAAGATCATAAATGTGTTGTTAAGTTTTCATCAAGAAAGAAAACAAGCAATGCAATTTCTCAGGGAGAATGACTTATGGTGAATAGTAACCAAGAGTGCAGTGAGAACAAAGATTGATATGTATTGAGTCGTAACAACAAGACTTGTTCTAAATCGAGAAGGAAGAAGATGATCACATACTAAAAGTGTAGAGGCAAAGGTCATATAAAGAGAGATTGTCCAGAGATAAAAAATATGTTGTAGAGAATAAAGATAGTTCAGCAAAGTCTACAAATATAGTTGATGAGGAAAATTTAGAGCAATGATGGATAATACTATCAGTTATGTTAAGTTTGGAACAGCTGACGTATGGATAAAACTTAGACTCAACATATTCATATCACATTATTCCAAAAAAGGAGTAGCTTGATACCTATATGACAGCGGATTCTAGTTCGGTGTTGATGGGAAATGATGCATCTTTTAAAGTCATTAACATAAGGAACATCAAAATCAAAATGTTTGATGGTAAGATCAAAACTTTATGAGATATTAAACATATACCAGATCTAATGAAGAATTTGATCTCACTCGGTAACTCTGACGGTAATCAGTTGCAGATACAAATCATGAAACGGGGTAATAAAAGTCGGCAAGGGAGCTATACGGTAATGAAAGGACAAAAGTTAACAGAGAATATCCAGAAGTTGATAAGGACTACAGTTGTAGGTGGAGTCGCTTCGATGGAGTCTAAATTAAATAGTACTATCTTGTGGCATATGCAGTTAGGGCATATGAGCAAACCTGGGATGCCAGAACTTCACAAGAGAGTTTTGTTGAAAGGTGTCAAGACGTACAAGTTTGAATTTTGCAAATTCTGTGTTCTTGAGAAACAAAGCAAAGTGTAATTCAAGATGGCAATATATAAAACGGAGGAGGTTCTGGATTATATATATACGGATCTCTAGTGACCGACTAGTGTAGCATCACGTAGAGGATATTTATATTTTGTAACTTTTACTGATGATTACTCAAGAAAGGTATTACTCAAGAAAGGTATGGGTATATTTTGTGTTATAAGTCGAAAACTTTTGTAACATTTAAACTATGAAAAACTGAAGTGGAAAATCATATCAAAAGGAAGATCAAATGTTTTAGGTCAGACAATGGGACTGAGTACACGGATTCAAAGTTTTAGGAATCTTGTGAGCAGTTTAGGATAATGAGGTATTTCTTGGTTCACAGGACACCTCAGTAGATTGATGTGGCGAAAAGATTTAACAGGACAATCATTGAGAAGGTAAGATGTCTCAAATTGAATGCAGAGCTAGCAAAAAAAATTTCGGTAGAAGTGGTTAACATGATATGTTATCTCATTAATAAACCACCAAGGGCAACACTAGAAGGCAAAATATCAGAAAAAATATAGATAGGGAATCCAGTAGGTTACTCTCATTTTCGAGTTTTTGGATGTCCAACCTATATACATATATCTAGTGTGGAAAGATCAAAGTTGGATGTGAAATCAAAACAATGCATTTTTCTAGGATATCATAAAGGAGTTAAAGGTTGAAAGATTTGAGATCCTAAGCAAACAAGGTAGTGATTAGCATGTGATATTTGGCGAGGTCATGCTATAATGTACTCAGGAAGAAGGAAATGAAATACCACAGAACAACAAGGAGAATGATGTTGTGCAGGTGAAGCTAGAGACTCATGATTTCGATAAATATTCTAGTTCAGAGCACACAGAGAATTATACTATAGCTAGTGGTAGAACGAGACGAGTCGTAAAGTCACTCACTAGTTAGAGATTTTAAAACTTGGTATCTTATGTGTTGGGGCAATCGGCCCTATGATCTGGAGGATCATTGTGTTTTGATGTGTGCAGTCAATATGGTTAAGTTAGGGTTTGTTGTTGGACTAATATGTGTACATGAGTGTGCAGGTGTACAGGTACACATAGACTTGGTTGATGTCTTCAGGTGAAGGATGGCATGGAGGCAAGCTGGAGGCTTGCGTGCGCATTCGAGGGACCGTGGATAGCAGGAACGATGAGTCGAGGGACGCGGACTTCGAGGTGTACGTGAAGGATGGCATGGAGGCAAGCTGGAGGCTTGCGTGCGCATCCGAGGGACGAGGGCCGAAAATGAAGAGGGCGTGAAGGCAACAGTCGAGGCTGCTGGTGAAGAGTCAACCGAGTTGTGAGGGTTTGAGTATAAGTGTTTATACTTAGGGGCTAAATCGGGAGGGTTCGAGTGCGGAGTGAAATGTACTCGGGGAGCGTAACCCTAGGCTTAGGTTCGGACCAGTCGACTGCCCTGAGGGCAGTCGACTGGTGTTGACTGGGACAACCGTTGGATTCGAACGTTGTACTGTAACGGTCGAATCTGAGTGGGACCAGTCGACTGCTCTAGGGGCAGTCGACTGGTAGTGGCTGTTTCATACTCGAGCTCTATTTAAAGGAGCTCATTTCAGGCTACTATCTCTTGGCGAAACTTGCTTGGTCAAAGCTAGTTAGTAGCCTTGTGATCTCAGATAGTGTCCAGAGTTTGTGGAAAAGTTTCTCCACCTACAAGGAGCAACGCGATCTAGCCGGAGGTGCTCCGGGGTATCATCCACCGACGGATTAGGGATCGCCCACCTTACGGGCAGCCGTGGAGTAGGAGTTTATCTCCGAACCATGTAAATCGTAAGTGTTCTTCATAGTTAGTTTTTAGTTTTACTTTAGATTTCCGCTTGCGTAACTAACTGTGTAGGAAGAACAAAATCGAAAAGTGCTATTCACCCCCCCCCTCTAGCATCCGGAACGATCTAACATTATGCACTTATCACTAGTAATAGAGACCCTACATCTTTTCAGGAGACGATACACAACTCTGAGAATGACAAGTGGATGGGTGCTATAGTGGAGGAGATGATGCCGTTGCATGAGAACCAAACGTGGGATCTAGTGAAACTTCCTCAGGGAAAATGAGCTATAGAATGCAACTGGATATTCACGAAAAGGAAGCAATGTCATAGGGATAAGAAGTGGAGTTCAAGGCTCATTTGGTTGCAAAGGGATATTGACAAAGATGATTATGATCAGATTTTCTTCTAGTAGTGAGACATATATCAATCAGAGTAGTATTGGCTTTAGCGGTACATTAAGATTTACAACTGGAGCAAATGGATGTAAAGATGATGTTTCTTGATGGTAATTTGGAGGAGCAGATTTTTTATGTCACAACCAGAGAGATTTAGTTAGGCTGGATAAGAGCAATTAGTTTGTGAGTTGAAGAAATCGCTCTGTAGATTGAGACAATATCCTAAGCAATGATACAAACATTTTGATTCATACATGATTCAAATCGGATATAGGAGATGTGAAATTAATTGTTGCATATATGTAAAGAGCCTTGAAAATGAATCACTGATTTTCTTACTTGTATACGTGGATGGCATGCTCATTGTTGCGAAGAAGATGAAAAATGTCGACAAATTGAAGAGGCTGTTGAGCAAGGAATTTGACATGAAAGATTTAGCCAAGGCCAAGAAGATTTTTGGGATGGAGATTCATAATGACAGAGTTGTAGAGATATTATGGTTGTCTCAATGTAACTATATAGAGAAGGTGCTTGATAGGTTCAACATGAAGAATGCAAAGTCGATGAACACCTGATGCATCACTTCAAGTTATCTAGTACACAGTGTTGAAAGACGGATGAGGAGATCCAAGAGATGTCAAAGGTTTTTATGTCAGCATAGTTGGTTATCTGATGTATGTCATGGTTTGCACGAGACCAAATTTGGCTCAAGTAGTTAGTATGGTGAGCAAGTTTCCCTCAAATTCTAGTCTATCACATTGAGATGTAGTGAAGTGGATTTTCAGATACTTGAGAAATACTATTGATTATGACATCATGTTCAGTAGACAATCGGAAGATCGATCCTTCAGTTGCTGGATACGTAGATGTAGACTATGCAGGAGATTTAGATGACAAGAGGTCTACTACAGGGTACGTGTTACTGTTACTGGAGGACTTATCTATTGGAAGTATGATATAATTTATTATTGCATTGTCTACTACGGAGTCAAAGTACATGATAGTAGCTGAAGCAGCGAAGGAAGTTTTATGACTCATAGGCTTGGTTTGGACGTTCAGCGAGGTAGAGTCAAGTTGTTATATAATAATCAGAGTGCTATTTATTTGATGACGAATTAGGTGTATCATGAGAAAATAAAGCATATTATATGTGAGCTTTTACAAGATCAAAGAGTTGATTGCTTCTGTTGAAATTTAATTTGAGAAGGGTCACACTACAAACAATTTTATAGACATGTTGACGAAGTCAATGACCACAGAAAAGTTCAAGTATTGTTTGAACTTAATCTATGTCTCTAGATTGTCGAACAAGGAAGCCCAAACCTAGAGTTTCAGGTACAGTTTTGTTCAAATACTCGTTTCTTTGAACGGGTGAATACAATCTGAAACCTCTAAATCCTAATCCAAATCCGAGCAACCATATTAAAAATGATTTTTTAGTTATTTCTCTTATAATTCTTTATTTTTATGTCAATACTATATCATTATCGTATTCATATTGATATTGATATACATAAAACATCTTAATTTTAAAAATAAAATTTAATTTAATCCTAAAAAATCTACTAAATTCTAAATTCAAGTCAATCCGAACACGGTCTGAAAATCTTCAATCCGAAAACTCTCGAACCCTAATCTGATTTTTCAGATCGACTTGAATCAAGTATCAATGTCGGGTTCATTTTTTGACATTTGTGCCACTACGTCCTATCTGTTTTAAACGCTTCATAATTTGCTAATTAAACCCCAACAATACCTGATTGATCCTGCAGGGCAATAGTTCATGTTATTGGGACGAGATTATTTTGGGCTTAATTGCATTTTTGGAGTTTTAGTGTTGTCCATGATCCCTGGATTTGCAAGCAAGGCTTTGACAGAGTATCTCATGCTCCAAATTGTGAGGGAGTTGGAGAAGTCGAAGAACAAAAAAATGCATCAGAGATTCCAAATTGCTAGTTATTTAATAAATATGAAATAAAATGAGCCAATTGATTAAACAGAATCAAATTCTGAGCTGCGTCCATTGATTTCAGCTCAACTTCGTTCGTCATCTAGTCGATTTAACGCAAGTCAACGGCGTCGATGCTAGGCAGTAGGCAAGTCAAACCACATGCCCGAACAAAATGGGAGTAACTGGGTATCGAACACTAGATTTTCTGTTTTTTTTCGGTTTATTTTGAATCCGATCGGACCTACTCCTGGAGTAGTGGCATTGCTGACATATTTACCAACTATCTGCCTACTTATCGCACACCAACCCCGCACTAAATTCCATCCAATTAGTGATCAACTCAATAATAACAATAATAAATAAATTATGATAGATTTTATTGTGAAATTGAGATTATGGATTGACCGATTCACCCCTGGTCCTGAGGAAACGCTAATTTGCAAAAAGAAACCCTAAATTTAAAAATCTTAACAAAGCGAACCATCCGATTCGTTGAAAGGAGGGCGTTTTTCCTATTTGAGGCAGGTAAGCGAGCAGTTGGGGAAGAAGCAGAAGTAGGATCGGAGAGAGTGGACGAGGGAGGGCGGTAAATCGGAGCCAGAAGGAGTCTCCTTTTCTGTAAATCCATGGATTTCTTGGAATCCTGTGGCGTCGAGACTGTCGGGATAGCCGTCGCCGGGTTCGCTGTCGCTGCAGGCGCCATTTACTTCTACTTGGGCAGGAAATCACAAGGTGAGACGTTGGGTGCCTGTTCTATGTTTCTTGAGCCTCGCCTCGATATGTTTGGATCGGTTTGACTTCTGTTTTTTTCGCAGTGTTGTGGATCTGGCCGTCTTCTTCTTTGTATTAAGCGATATCTCGTTTTTGTTATATTGGATATGTCTGTATGTGTTTTTCCTTGTTAGGTTCGCTAAAAGGTCGCGACTTGAAGTTTGTCTTTAAATATAAGATCTCATCATATGGTTTGTCTTTGAGTTGGTCTGATGAGTCGAAGTTTGAGGATGATTAGATTATGATTCAGAGTTATGCCCTTTCTCTTCTTGTTCAACTGACTTTGCTGTAAATATTTCAAGGGAATGAGTTCTTAAATTGTTTGTCACTTTGACTTGGCCGTGAAACTGATGATATCTTGAAGATGATGCTTAGATTCTATTACAAATGCTGCAATCTTTCTATTTTTGAGTTATAATGATTGTTATAGGATAGAGTAGGATTGGACAGTGAAACTGGATTTTCTTTATTGAATTAAAATCTAATAGGCCCTTTTAATTATCATTTTTTGCTTTCACAGGCTCCTTAGATCCTGAGAATTTCACGGATTTCAAACTTGTTCAGAAAAAACAGCTTAGCCACAATGTAGCTAAATTTCAATTTGCTCTTCCTACCCCCAGTTCTGTGCTAGGTCTTCCAATTGGCCAGCATATAAGTTGCAGGTTTGTAATATTTGTCTGCATGTGCATCCTATATAGCCGAATGTTTTTTATTAATCTCATGGTATTTTTGTTTGCATTGGCAGGGGAAAAGACAATCTTGGTGACGAAGTTATTAAACCATATACACCGACTACACTGGACTCTGATCTTGGATACTTTGAACTTGTTATAAAGGTAAATGTAGATCATTAAATTAAGTAAAAAGCAATTCTTGCTCAGTGTATATCTATGCTCTTGAAAACAATAGACAGATGGCATGTGCCATGTAGTTGGATAACCTCATTGCACATATATGGTATACGGGTGCATATACGGTCCTTATTAAAATAATAAAAATCAAATAGATTTAGTAATTAATCAATGTAAACCTAGTATTGAAAACATTTGTCTACCTCATAGTAAAGAACCAAACTGCAAAGGACATTTTAGTCTCGTAAGTATTGATCTGTTGTAAAATTAAATTAGTTCCAAAAAGTTTCAAACATTGATTTGCAAAGTCATTAATCTGTTTTAGGAAGAAAATCTTTACAAAATGACCATGACGAATTACCTCGTTATGGCCGGTCCCAAGCTCGGATAAAGGAAGAGGGTTGCATTAGATTGTCAGCCAACGTTAAACTAAGACAAATATTCAATGAATTGATCCATTAAACTATGGTGTCAATACATATAGCCGACCCCACCTAGTGGAATATCATCACTATTGGTTATAGGGGACATCTATCATCAATTGACACTAGAAGTGGATTTTAGTTTTTAGTTGTGGGTTCAGGTTAGTTGACTCAATGAGTGGTTTCAATTCCACAAGCCAATTGAAATTACAATATTTTGCATTAAATGCTACACAAGCCATATAATCTTTTATCGGAGTCTGTAAATGGTCTATTTGCATAGTTAGGCTGCATATAGCCTTAACAAAGCTATGAGTCATGACATTCATATTTGAGTATATATCTGAGCCGCTTAACATGATTATATTGTGAACATTGTTGCCAATGATGCAGATGTATCCTCAAGGAAGAATGTCTCATCATTTCCGTGAAATGAAAGTTGGTGACTACATGTCTGTTAAAGGGCCTAAGGTACACTATACTTGTTCATCTTATTTTGTTTCCATAATCTAATATTATGCACGTCTATCCTGGTATTGTGGATATTCTGTCAACAAAGTCATCAATGGCACCTAGTCCTTCAATTCCTGTATTGAGATGACATATGATTGTTGGTGTATACAGCCTGTGAATGTGCAACTCAATCCATTTTGGATCGGATCCAACTGACGTAATTCTTCTTATGATCGGCTTCTCCCAGAAAGTGAATTTTGAATTTCTTTTATTACTGGTATTTTCTAGGGTTAAGAGTTAATATTATGCACTCCCCATCTAAAATTTGCAATTACTTTGTACTTTCTGTAATTTTGCTAGGTTCTTATTTAAGTACTTATATTTCAAGCTTGGTGCTACTTCATCGATCATTTTTGTAGAAGAAAAGATGCCTTATCTCATGCTAAGGATCATTGATTCTAAATGCGGTCTCTAACAATGAGAAAACTAAACTCTAGTGCACTATACAGAGGCTGAGCATGCACTCTTGTCTTTCCAAACCACTTTTCTAATTGAAGTTGAATATCTGGTTTTTTTGTTAACGAAAATGATCGTTTGTTTGTTTTTTTTTTTTCCATTTTTGAAGTTTTTTTTTAGTTTTAGTTTTAGTTTTTTTTTTGATGAAGATCAAGCATCTTTTCTGTAAAAAAAAAAGTTCATTATTCTAAGATCCAAAAAGTTATTGATAAATATTTATTTTAATTTTTGTTTTCAATTTTTTGGAGAATGAGGAAATGGAAACTTTCACTTTTTCCTGAATAACTTTCCTTTCCTTTATTACAATTGCATTTTTTTTAGTAAACAGCTATCCATATGACTTCTAATCATTCCGTTTATACTTCCAGGGACGATTCAAGTATCAAGTTGGCCAAGTCAGAGCTTTTGGAATGATAGCTGGTGGATCTGGCATTACTCCAATGTTTCAAGTAAAAAATGATTCAGCTTCATGTCTTTGGTATAACTGAAAATGGTCAAACTCATGATATACCATTTTCATCCCAGGTTACAAGAGCCATACTGGAAAATCCAAAGGATAAAACTAAGGTTCACCTTATCTATGCTAATGTCACTTATGAAGACATCCTTCTGAAGGTAAATTCAAACTTTTTGTTGCTTTCTGCTGATCTTGTAAAAGATGCGAGAAAATTTATGACATGTAGGAAGAGTTGGACAGCTTGGCTACGAATTATTCTGATCGCTTCCAAATCTATTACGTGCTTAACCAGGTGAAATATTCCCTCTGTTGATTCTCATTTGAAGTTCTATTTTATGGAGTCATTGCAAAATAACCTCTTATTCATATCTTGACTAGCTTTTATGATAGTTTCTTAATGATTAAATTCTTACATGACACTTCTTCAATTATAATTATTTTATTCCACGAACCACACATAATCATATTTTGGATACTTTATCGGTCCATGTAAGCAATTGACAAAAAATGCTAGTTGTTTGAATTATAACAAATTATTATTACTTCAACAAAAATATATCAGAGCTGAATCTTTATCACTTGCCATGCTATATGTGTTTCACTTGAGTGTTCATTTGCATCCTTGTTATTTTCTGAGCATTACTATATTCCTTGTTCTGCAGCCTCCTGATGGTTGGGAAGGCGGTGTCGGGTTCGTGTCAAAAGATATGATCAAAACTCACTGTCCTGCACCGGCAAATGACATCCAGGTAGGCATGAGGACTACATAGTCATCTATCAGTATATGCATAGTCAGTAAATGTGGGTCATAATACCCCGATCGCATGAAGCTCTAAAATCCAGTCAAAACAATGTCTAAAACCTGATGAGCATAGACCATAACCGGACGTCGAATAAGGTCATCCTCACAAGTGATAGGTCTAAAATCCTTGTAGTCGACCGCAATAGCTCTGATTGTACAAGTGTGTATAGATTAACATATTTTTGTTTGTTTTCAATTGGCAGGTTCTGAGATGCGGTCCACCGCCCATGAATAAGGCCATGGCAGCACACCTGGATGATCTTGGTTACACAAAGGAGATGCAGTTCCAATTCTAAGTAAGATTGACGAGTGCAAGAATGCGAATTTTCTCAATTTATGCTTTATTTCTCATGAAGCAATGGCGAAACTAGTTCCTTAATCATTCGATTTGAGAGTCTCGACCAACTGGAATCCTTGTACACTTTCTAGATTTCACTCTGAAGTTGTGTTTGCTTTTCTGAAAGCAACATTTTACTTATCTAAATTGAGCATGAGAATAAAAAAAACAACACTATTTGATGGGTAACAATATCCTATGATGTGAGACATGGTTTTCTTCCCAAAGATTTGGAAACGTTCTATACCTCATTCCTATTACAACCGACGAGCTAATCAGTTGATCCAACGATTAGTGGTAATTTTCACTCTACTCATATTCTTGTATGATTGCACCTAAGAATAGACTCTTCCAAAGGTCCAGATGATAAATTTGGATACGATGCATGATCATTAACATGAGATCTGGATAACGATGCATGATCATTAATATGAGCGACGAATTGAGTTTAATGGTGATATAGTTTAAGAGTTGATTTACAGTGTATTTATTTTTACGGAATCAATTGATGATTAATATGTCTGATGTTATCATTTTTGAAATTTGGTGGTCAAAATATGACAAAGTTAGTATGCCCGTTTTTCTCACGCGCTATCCATAATATCTGGACTAATAATCTCCATGATTCATCTCTTCCTTATTAATTTTGAGATAGATTGACGGAATGTTAGGACGAGCTAATGATCTTATACCACCTTAATTTACTATGCACCTTATTAATATAAATTATCCTATTAAGTGATGATTCGAATTTTGAAAAAAAATTATACTCCATTAATTTTGGTTAAAAATAAAAAAGTTATATAAGCATTGATTTTTCAAAAAAATAAATATAAAAAGTATCTCATTGGTTATTTTATCTCCAAAATACTTCTTATCTTGGTATTGTTGCAGCAACTATCGATAACAACTCCAATGAATAGAAGTTATCAAATAGTTACTACAATAGAAGTTATCAAATAGTTACTACAATATTATTTTTTATTTCTAATATTGTTGTAACAACACGACTAATTATTATAATGTACTATGTAACATCTAAACATGTAACATCTAATACAATATCATTGTAGTATTAGAGTAACTACTTAGTATCTTTTATAATTATTTTAAAATATTTTTGATAAAATTTAAATAATTTTAATTAAGTTGATAAAATATATTTTAATATAATATATTTAGAATTTAGAATTTATATAAAACACATTGTAATAATTACAAAATAGCTTCTATGTATTATTAAAAAAATATGAACAAGACAAAAAACTAATCTGAGACGACCGCTAAGATAAATTGAATAGCGCTCATAATGGACAATTCAAAATTCAGAGTCCCAAGATTCGCATCCTATTCGAAAAAAAATTCTTACAAAATGAATCGAATCGTGGATGTATGAGAAAAAAAAATATTAAAGCTTCTAGTATAAGAGGTATTTTTCAAATAAAATTGCCTTTCGATGATTTATAAAATTTAGAACATCTGTTTTTATTTTTACCCATTAATTTTCATATTATTTATTTAAAATTTAAAAAAAATTATTCTGAGATCGGATCCAATTAGGTCAACTTAATTGACTTCCACCCACCCATGTCCCCCCTCAGAAACCTGGTCTCACGGTAGCGATATCCACAACGATACACAATACCTTCCCATGGGCGCCAGCTGCTGAAATAAAAACACAAGCGACAAACGACAGAGACATTCAAAAGCCGGTCGCCCACAAAATACAATTAAAAAAAAAATTCCGAAACCATCAAACAAAACCCACTGCTTCATCATCCATCCAATCAGCAAATTATCAAATCCACCGCTGCTGCTTTACCTTTCCCTTCACCTTCATCCCCAAAAACCAACGGCAGCTCTCTCTCTCTCTCTCTCTCTCTCTCTCTCTCTATAAAGTTATAAACTCTACCATCTCCGAGTTATACAAGTAATATTCCAATCATGGCTTCCCTTGTGCTTATTGTGTCAGAGCTACTCCATCTAAAAGAAGCTGGGAGAGTTGAATTGATGAGGCTAGAGGCTGCTGCTGCTGCTGCTTCACGAGATCGCATCAGGTCCGCCGCAAATTGCAAGAGAAATGCTGAAAAAATGTCGTCGGCGACGGACGGAGGCAGAGTGGAAGAAGAAGAAGAGCTGATGGACATGAGAGTTGCTGTTGAATTAGTTTGGCCATGAAGTAGCTAGCTAGCTGCTGCCTTCTTGTCAGATAATTGTAATGCCCTCTGATGGGCGAAACTGAGAGCTAGCTACTTCTCTTAATCGTGTAAATTTCTTTGATTAATTCCTGCAATTGCTTGGTTATTATTACTATTTTTTTCTTTCCTTGAAACAATTATCCGGCTGAATTTGGGAAATTAAAGACAGCGTTGTGATCACTGAATCTCTCTCCTCCTCCCAGGCAACAATCCCAGTAAGGTGTAGCTGGGATACTCCTGGGCCAACGTTGAAAGGGATGGAAAACTCGGCTTGGGCTCCCACGGGCCGAAATACTCTTATGCAGAAAAATGCACGAATTTATCTTCACGAACAAAATACTCAATATGACTTTGGAGCAGCTTTACTTTCGGGGTTTATCTTTGATGATCAGTCAATTTCCATAAAATTGAATCGATAAGCTTTTGTACTTTCTTTCTCCATTATTATCTCATTGTTTTTGCCTCTCTTCTTTATACTACTATTTGTCGGAAAATTAGTTTTGAATCAATAAATTTATTTAATAATTCAGGTGGATTTCATCGTAAATTTAAAAATTAATCAGAAAATTACATTTTATATTTTGATCAGGTAATTTTAAATAGTTAATTTTTAAATTAATTATATTAAAATGAACCCGAAATGAATGTCCATTATGAAAAGGAAGCTAAATAAAATTATCCCATACAATAAAAAAAGGATATTAAATTTATATTGTTAAGCATACGGACGTGCACTTTGGGAGGCATTTTGCATTTCGTACGTACTTATTGTTATGAGGAACGTCAGATAGCTCAATTAATTATCTCCATCGTTGAATTCAAAATGGAGGTTTTAGATGTATCTAGGTGAAGCGACAAAGTGCTCCTTCAGATATGATTTAATTTGAATCGTTAATTTCAAAATGAATCAATCAGATGCACATTGTAAAGGAAGCAAATGGGGAAGCACTTTGTAAAGAAGAGAAAAGTAAAAAAGAGAAAACTACTTCTCTTTAAATATCCTCCTTTTTTCCTCTTTCATTTTGTAGTGTAATTTTTTTTCTGGAAATATTGACGATAGTATTCAAACATAAGCTTAGTTCGTCATAATAACCAGCGGTAGATTGTATTCATGGTTTTACCATTTTATTATGAGAAACAGATATTCAAATGTGATCTTAATTTTAATTAGCATCATCGAAGGAGACAGTCTACTCACTACAAGACTCAGTATCTTTATTCCTCAGGCAACGCTCCTCACGTAATTCGGCAGATTGTGGATAGATATCCAACACTTTTAAAATAAATTCGTTGTATTGAGATAGAGACAAAAGATGTTGAGATGCAAGGGGTTCAATATGTGTTTGGTCTCCTCTGCCCTAATTGAAAAATGTTTCAATTAATCATAGGGAAAATAGAGCTATGAGAGTCCATCACAGGGATGATTTTCACATCATTTACAATATAGAAACTTAGACTGGTTCTATTCGTTCACCACAATGATAGTTTTCACATCATTTACACCCTAGCATACTTGGAAAGTTCCTAATACAGGACCAACCCAACACGACCCTACGAACTTTAAAGGGACATAACTTTTAACTCAGGACTGACAATCACCTCCAATACTTTACCGTTATCAACTCTGAGGCGCCTCCAAGTCACCCGAGGTGCCACCATAACTGAAATTTCATTCTCGAATTCTATATGCTCTGGGGCACCTCTAGCCACCCGAGGCGCCTCTAGTCTCTCGCTCAGGGTGCCCTCCCTCACTTAGAATTAGCACATATTCATAAATTATTTATGAATTAAATCATGTCTAACTATGATCAAAATTTAGTTTTGGACTCAACTTAGATTTTCAAGTTGGATCTAAGTTGGACCTTGGACCAATGCCTACAGTCTCACTGGGACTCATCCTCACTGGATCTCTCTCATTTAGTTGTTTTTCTCCACTTATCATTTGCTTACTTATTTGATGTCTAATCTCCTAACCCACTAGGTTTTCTTGCCAGATATCTCATCTGGACTTCAATCAATTATCAGGTCCTGCTGACCCAATTGAACTTCTTGCTAGATATATGATCTTCTCTGACTTATCTAGGTTTTCTACCAGTTATCTGTCCTCCTGACTTAACTAGACTTCAACATGTTTGGTCCTCTAGACCCATCATGTATGTAATCTACACACTTGGTAAATATATTATCACATAGGACTTAACTTTGAACCTTTGACAATATCAAAATATAAGTTTGATTTTGGTGCTCCATGCACTAACACTATACTTGTGTCACCAGACATGTTTGCTGCAATAAAGAGCTACTCTATAACCTTGAAGAAGTCAAAGATGGGGACAAGTTGTTCATGTGAAATTCAACAATCTCGAATATAAAGGGCCAAGGTAAAGTGCTGCTGAAGATGATATTGGGCAAGGAACAGACTCTAAATAAGGCATTGCATATTCCAAAGATTTAAAAGAATTTAGTATTTGGATCACTTCTCAATAAGCAGGGATTCTGGATTCTAAATTCCAGATTGTGTTTGAGTCAGATAGGGGGTTGTGTTGTCCAAATATGGAATGTTTATATGAAGATGTTATGTAAATGATGGGTTGTTTAAACTCAATATAATGGTCATTCGACCTAAGATAAATAAAGTCGATAGTTTTTTTGTGTATATGTTTGAGTCTTCTAGTTTATAACATGGTAGAATAGGACAAGTTAACTACATTGTATTGTGTAGGTTAATTAACATGTAAAGCATACTTACATTCCACTTTGACCCAGAACACAAGTATAAGACTTGTGTTGAAGCAAAAACGATAAGGTCATCCTTTCAACATATTAAAAGAAGCACTGAACCACTTGTTAAGATGTATACTAAAAGTCTTGCTTTTGGTTATAATACATTTACATTTTAAAAGAGAATCGCAAAATCATACAGTGCATATTTATATTAATATATGCACAAAATGTCTCATATTTTGCATTGTAGATAACATGGTGTGTGGTGACGCACAGAAGATCATGTTATCAAGTTCCTTGCAGAAGTATAAGAATGAGGCTCACAACCGAGATGGAGTTGGACAAACCATCGAGGTAGTTGTAGTGTAATTAAGTATGGTTTGTCTTAACTATAGAATTACACTACTGCACTTTGTGTGCACTGAGAAGGACCAAAAGAGAAGTTATCCAATTTTGTATTGACTTCATAAATTGGATTAGACCTCGGATATATATTATGGAGTACGATCTCTTAATCCCGAAATAATAACGGGCACGTATAATTAATTATTATTTCTTTAACTTACCAATGGGTGAAATTTATTTTGTTAAATCGATAGGCCCGGTAAATTGGAAAATAATATTAATTATATGGTGTGTCGTTGATTATTGACGGAATCTATGTCCTGGTGAGTCAGGATGATGATGTTGTTGGTGCTTGGATGGCTAGAGAGAGGGGGGTGAATATAGCCAGACACAAACTTCTGTCACTTTTAGGATTTCTCTGCAGTTAGGGTTAGTAGCACAGCGGAAGAAATACAAAACAGAGTATAACTGCAGAAATGAAAAGCAAACCAAAAACGCTAACAAGGATCGTTTACAAGGTTCGGGGATAACTTGCCCCTACTCCTTGGCGTGCCCTTAAGGTGAGCGATCCCTTGATCGTAGGCAGATCAAGCCCTGAAAAATCCGGATATCAAATCCTCCTTCGCGGTGGAGAAACCTCTCCACACAAATGTCTCAATAGAGTATATGGAATGAAAGCACAGAGACACAAGGAAAGATTTTACAGATCGCTAACAAAGCACAAGGATGAGAATCGGAGAACAGAACACCGAGCACAGCACAGCCCCAACAACACAAGAGCTCCCAGCTCTTTGTTTGCTTGCTGATCCACTCGCAACTTCCTCCACAAACTCATGGTTGCTGCTTTGCAAGAGATCGCTTCAAAGTGTTGAATGAATGCTCAAGGGTTGGAGAAGCAGCTTGTTCACTGAGAGTTCTATCTCAGCTCCTTCTCCACTTCGCAGCTTAACCTGCTTTGCATCGCCAGCATCGCCAGGTCACAGACCCTCCTCTGGAGCTCGCCAGCTGCTCACCTGCAACAGGCCAGCTACCCCTGACCTCCTCTAAACTCACTGAACCCCCTCCAGTCGAACCCCAGGTCATCAGCTTCTCAGCTGTTGCAGTTCGCGCCAGAGGATGTTATATCTTGCGGAAGTAAACAGTCAAACCTGCTGTTGATAAAGCCTCAGTTTGACTCTCCCTATGTAAACCTGATTTACCTACACACTTAACAGCTTATTAGCTCAGCAGATCAATAGAGAATCAACAATCAGAAGTTAAGAGCAGAGATGAGTAGCGAATCAGCAGAGACACAGAACACGATTAGAACTCTGACAGCACTTTTGAATTAAAGCTGCCAGCTACTGATCGGTCACCGGAACGATCAGAGTGACTCCTGATCGGTCACCAGACCGATCAGGATGGGTCCAGACCGATCAGGCTCCAGCCTGATCGGTCCCGAGTGAGAAATTAGAAATCGCGACTTCTTCGTGATCGATCACTAGACCGATCCAAGTCTTTCCAGCTTCGCAGTCCAAACCTCCTGATCGGTCCCCAGACTGATCAGGGTGTGGCCTGATCGGACTGGTGACCGATCAGGCCACTCTCCGACTGATCAGGCTCCAGTCTGATCGGTTATAGTGAGAAGCTCGCGACAATTGATCGTTCACCAGAACGATCTGAATAGTATCCTTGATCGGTCACCAGACCGATCAGGAGCCGATCAGTAGGCTTCCAATCTCACTGTATGCTCCATGATCGGTCACCAGACCGATCAGACATAGTTGAATGGGTCACCAGACCGATCCACGAGGGAACTTCGTGCCAACTTCCCTGATCGGTCACCAGACCGATCCAGGCAAGGTCAAATCTCCTCTAAGTCACGAGAACAAGCTTCCAGCCCTTCTCTGACTCGTTCTTAGTCCCCCAGACCAAGACTCCGTGCCCAGTTTCACTCACCGGGACTTCAACCTGGCCCTCCAAGCCAGGGTTTCATCCAACCTAGCCCTCCAAGCTAGGACCTGGCCCTCCAAGCCAGGGTTTCATCCAACCTAGCCCTCCAGGCTAGGACCTAGCCCTCCAAGCCAGGATTTCAATCAACCTAGCTTCTCAAGCTAGGTTTTGGCCCTCCGAGCCAGGGTTTCAATCACCTAGCTTCCCAAGCTAGGATTTCATCCAACTCCGTGCCCAGTCCCCGACCAGGACTTAATCTCAATCATCTCATTAACCTAAACTAAAATCGGTGTCAACACCAAAACAACAATCATGGTCAGACTGCATCAACAGATGCCCCCTTGATGAGCTCAAAAGGATCGTCATATTAAATCTTACAAGTGGACTATGGTCCGACATGATGAAAAGATTGAGTGGTACTAATCAAGAATTAAGAGGATAATTAATTAAAATTGTCAATAATTTAAATTAATTATCGCGCATTCGATATCTTAAACACGGGGAGATGGATGACTCATAATAAGTGGAGCTCATATGAAAATATGGGGGTTGGTGAGGAAGTTCAATGGGATCTTTTAGTGGAATGGATCTCCATTAATGGATCGGGTTTGGATCCATTAGCGGGCCAAAAACCAACTCCTCCTCATGGTCCCTACCTTAGCCCTATAAATACCCCATAGAAGTCATGATACAAGGAAAATTAACCCTGATTAATCCAGAATTAATCCACATCAAAACCCTAAAACCTCTCTCCCTAATCTCTCTCATAGGGCAACCCCTTGCGCCGGCGATAGAGGAGGAAGAAGGTGGAGAATCCTTCGGCTCTCCACCTCATCAGCTCCTCTTTGGCGTGGAGACTCTGCCAGGTCTAGGAGAGATCAACGGGAGGTAGAAGGAAAGGAGAAGACCCACCGGCGGCAACCCTTCACCCGATTTGGTGGCGCCGACGGTGAGGAAGGGAATTTTGATTCTCTTCCTCTTCTTCTTCCCGTGTTTCTTCTTCCCTCTTCATCTTCACTTCTCCCTTGGCATGCGTAAGCAAGGAGCAAGGGAGAGGGGTGGTCGGCGCCCGGAAAACAGGGAGGTTCTCTCCCAAGTTGGCGTCGGCGACATTGAAGAGGGTGGCTAGGGTTTCGGCGGGTTTTGGGGAAGAAGAGGGAGTTTATCTCAGTTTCTTCTTCCCTCTTCTTCATCTTCCTGATCATCCTCACCTTGGCTCCCTTTCGGTTGGCGTTCAACAGGGTTGGTGTGGCCAGCGACGCAAGGGAAGGTGAGGAGGTGGCCGGTGAGCAAAACCCTAGGTGCTAGGGTTTTGGTTGGTAATCGGAAGAGGTTTGAAGAAGGTGATTTTGGCATGCTTTGGTGATTCCGCGTCTTGATAGCTCGTCGCCCACATGACGTCCAAAAGGGGAGGGTCATAAGGTAGAAAACTGCGAGGTAAACGGCGAGGTATACCTCTCCCTAGCTCCGTCTTCATTTTGTTAATTCTTGCTTTGATTATTTTTGTCATTGCATGTGTTTAATTAATTATCATGGATTAATTATTTGTTAATTAATATATCAATTAATTTATGTCATGGACCCCGATTACAAATACAAATATCGACGATCTATTCGTCGTCTTTTCCGCGGTTGATTAATCCGAAAAGTTGCAAGGCCTTAACCTTGGTTTTGGCTAAGTTGTGACTTGGATTAATTAACACAACGACAAGACGGTCATTTGGGAGACGGGTCTCTATTCGGATTAAATTTTTAATTTGTAGACATAGAGAGGTCTCTCATGTTCGACCCCGTGATTGAGTAGGAAATCCTTAACCATACAAGGGTTTATTCCCAATACCACTCAGCCTAATTCACACCAACATATGTGACCTTAAAGGTAAATCGATACGTGATGGAAATAAACACTTCATCACTTTTATAGATGATCACCCAAAATACGATTATGTATATTTTCTCTAAAGTAAGGATGAAGTTATAGATAAATTGATTCTTTATAAGAATGAGGTTGAAAACTAACTTAATAAGAAAATTAAGATGCTTAGAAGTGACCAAGACAGTGAATATGAATCGTCGTTTCTTGAGTTGTGTGTTAGACACGAGATCAGACATAAAACAATAGTTGCCTATTCTCCTCAACAAAATGATGTTGTTGAACGAAAGAATCATACTCTAAAAGTGATGATGAATATTCTTCTATTGAGCTCTTGATTGCTGGAGCAAATGTGGAGAAAGTTGTGTTGACTGTTAATTATCTTTTACATAAGATGTCCCGAAAGAAAATAGAAAAAAACCTTTATGAGTTCTGGACGGGAAGATAGTCATGCTACAAATACTTGCAAGTGTGGGAGTGTCTTGCTAATGTGTTGATTCTTGATCCAAAGAAGATTAAGATATGACCAAAAACTTTTAATTGCATATTTCTCAGATATGCTCATAATAACAGTGCCTACAAATTCCTTGTATTTGACTCTCAAATAATGGACATGTACAAGAACTTAATTATAGAATTAAGAAATGTCATATTCTTCGAACATATATTGTCATCTAAGACCTGAGAGGAAGGAATGTCCCCAAACGGGTATTGTAACGACAATAAGAAAAAACTGATAAACCAGTTGAGGTTGAGCTCATACGAAGCAAAAGAGCTTTGGTGAAAAATCCTTCGGAGTGAATTTTATCACTTTCATATTTGAAAGTGATTCCAAAATTACTCAGAAGCAGTAACCTATTATGAGGGACCTCAATGGAAAGAAGCAATTTCATCTCAAATTGACTCTATCTTGCAAAAACCACACATGAGAACTTATAGATCTTCCTCCAAGAAGTAAATCATTGGGTTGTAAGTGAAGTTTAAAGAAGAAAATGAAATCAGATGATATGATTGATAAGTATAAGATTAGATTGGTAATTAAAGATTATCAATAATATGAAAGTCTTGATTACTTTAATACGTATTCTCCGGTATCAAGAATAACTTCCATCAGAATATTGTTGATTATCGCCGCTCTATAGAATTTGAAAATAGGATGTAAAGACGACCTTTCTAAATTAGAATTTAGAAGAGTTTTCTGTGTCATGATTGTTGGCAATAAAGGTGATTCGCTCGCCCTCAGCGCCCCCGCCAACCAGTCCCAGGGCCAATACGAAGGAGGTAAATCATGAGGGCTACTAACCCGGATGTTGTGGCTAGTGCGTAGGGAGGGTGGGTACATTGGCTTTGCCAGGTTTTGACCCTCAGACCTCATGTTGGCAACACCCACGCACTAACCATCAGTCCATCCCGTAGGGACTCATGAAAAGTTTGATATTGCCATGAAAGAAAGTGGATTTTAGATCAATGAATGTGATAAATAAGTCTACATAAAAGACATATAAAATGACTATGTGATGTTATGTCTTTATATAAATGACATACTTATCATTAGCAATAATAATAAGATAATCAAATCCACTAAATCTATATTGAAATCAAGATTTGACATTAAAAATATGAGTCTAACTGATGTGATTTAGGAATTAAAACTCTTAAAATAACAGAAAGAGTTGTTCTTAGTCAGTCTCATTATGTGAACAAAATTCTTGAAAATTTCAGTCAGGGTTATACTATGTTAGCATAGCCTCCAATAGATATGAGTTAGCATCTATCGAAAAATGAAGATGAGAGTATCTCTCAGATAGAGTACTTTAGGGGTGATTGGACGTTTGATGTAATTAATGAGTTATACATGGTTAGACTTAGCCTACGCAATAAACAAGCTGAGTAGATACACGAGAAATTCAGTTCTGAAGAGGGATAACAAGAATACTAAGATGCTTGAGGTATATTCATGATTATGGATTGCACTACACGAGATATCTTATATTGCGATCGAAGGGTATAGTGATGTGAATTGGATATCAGACATGGATGACTCTAACTCCACACTAGATATGTATTATTTTAGGAAGTGCAACCATTTAATGGAAATTTTCTAAGCAAACCATAAGAACTAGATTCAGAATTTGAGTTTGTAGCTCTTGACAAATATGGCAAAGAACCTAAGTGTTATGATAGTTCTTAGAAGATGGTCCTAGATGGCTGAAACTTGTGTCGACATTTTGCATACATTGTGATAGTCAATCGATAATTGGCCGGGTGAAAATCATCCATACAATGGTACGTAAGTCTCAACATATATGTCGTGGACACAACACCATTAGACAACTACACTCAACGAGAGATATTACTATTGATCTATATACAGTCAAAGGATAACCTAGTGGATTCTCTAACCAAAGGGTTAAACAGAGAATTGGTTGTAAGCTCATCATGAGGAATGAACTTGACGTTAGTGTTGATATGCCGATTGTAGGTACAAAAGAAACTTATGTTAACTGAAGATCCCAAGAACTAAGTTTAAGAAGAAAATCTAAATGTATTGAAAGACAATCACGGTAGGGGAACACATCCAATAGAATAGTAAACGAATGAAAAAGTAAGCATTCTCCTTTTAATCATTGTAGTGGAGTATTATAGAATACTCTCGAGAGATCACTTATGCAATAAAAAAATAGGACCACTATGAAGAAAATTAAAGGTACAATTCATAACATTTCTTACAAAACTAAGTGTATTCATTGCCACAGACAAACACACTCATGATACCTGAGCTATATCAAGGAGAGTCTTGGGTGAGATTTGTCCATGCTTATACAAATGACAGAACAGTTCAAAGACATCGCATCTACTGATGAGCTAGTGAGTAAATAGATTTTCACAAGAGAATGCAAAGGATAATATCTACCTATCATATATACTATTCAACTTCGAAAGTTATCACATATCTTATTTTCATTTATATGGGAGATTATTCGAAAAATATAAATGTAAATGAATGAGGCATTAGTCCTACATTAGAAATTGAGTGATATTATGGCTAATCCATATAGTGTATGAGAGGGTGTAAATCTAAGATTCAAATTACACAATTTCAAATATGTTCTTATATATATGAATGATGTTGTATATATCGGATCAGTCAGGATATGATATGTTCTAACGTGGATTAGTCGATTTTTATCGTACTTCTTAAGTCCACGTTGCTTGCTACATGCTTATGTGCACGTTCAATTGACATTTGCCATTTATCATAAGCATATAGGGAGCAGGCAAAAATAGTGAAACACTTGTTCGTAAAGAGAGAAAAACAAGCGAGATCAAAGGAATAAAAGATTTCTTTCCTTTAATCTTTTTTTTTCCTTTTTTTATTCTGTCATGTAATTCTTCATTCGGCAAATATTTATGATAACGTTCACGTATACGTTCAATTTATCATGATAATCTATGATATATAGGTTGTATTCGTGATTTTGTTGTTTTATATATCCTGAGAAATAAGCGTTCAAATGTGACCTTTTAACTTCGTGGGAGAGAATAAATTTGTTTTACAGAGATTATCTCGTTGCAAGATTTTGTATCTTTATTCCTCAGGCGACGTTGCTCACGCAATTCACTCGGATTCAACATTCTAGATTTGTTCAGTGTCCGTCAAGTCTTCACCATCGGCTTTACTGACTCGGTATGTAGAGCACTCGTCGATTTAACAACTTGACAAATCAGCAACATAGCAAATTCACTTTGTCACTCAAACTTGTGCAGTTCTAGATGAAATTGACGATTCGTCTACTCAGCTAGGTCAACGGTTTAAAATAATCAACTCAAGCATAATTTCTGTCCCTCCAAAAAAAAATTATGGATATAGATCTAACACGCTTGTCCAATCAAACAATTTACATGTGTGATTGTGTGGAAATGTAACTCTCTACTTTTCTAGATACGAGCGAGCAAGCTTTCCTCACAGTGTGCAAATGGGCCTAAAGGATTCCCTTCTCCAGCCACCAATGCTAAATTTAGCTTTTACAACTTCCATGGACATAATAGAGATGGTAAAGAATTGATAAATTACCACTAAGATTGTGTTTGGTTAGGGATAATGTATTCCAGTTTGTAATATAATTGAGCCTGTAATATAATCCAAATTATATGTTATTGACCTTGTAATCCAGATTACAATACTTTAATTAATTTTTTAATACAGATTATATTACATTACAATTTTAAAACTGTACTAAACAAAATAATCGACCTTGTAATGTAATCCTGATTACCCCTTACCAAACGTAGCCTAAAGGTCTTGAGTTCGAGTCATGAGGTTGGTAAATTTGTAAATTTGTACATTCTATGTAAAAAGTTTCTCCTCTTAATCTCTTACTTTCTCAGTCACCGTGATTTATCTTCTCGTGTCGATCCTAGGACAAGGGCTCTGAGGACGAAGAATTCACCTTTTATCACTAAATTTAGCTTTTACAAGATCTGAATTTGGAATGTTGGTGCCCTCAGGACCTAGGGCCTAGGACGTAGAGTTATGTCAGGTAGGCTCTGATTCAGATCATTAAGCTAGGCTGATTTAGTCGCACCCGTGGCAACTCATTGCGGTGGGGAGTGCGCCCCATTCTGCCTTGTACAGGTCTGAGTCATAATTTGCAGGGTTCGTGTCTGTGCAGGATCTGCTCATGAAGATCCACACCATTTGGAGGGGTGATCTAAAAGGATTAAACTCGGGCGCAGGATCGAGCCAAATATTTCTAGATTGGGAGGTGCTCCAACATGCAGAATATAGAGTTTTTAGACTACTTGGTCAAGGTGTCAAAACCTTGGAACGTACTCAAACCTCTAAATTCTTATGGTGGAGTTAAAAGGTATATATGAAGGAGTGAGTCAAAATGGCACCTCCACTCCACTGCATGCATATTCACAATCCAGCTACAACTTGCAGATGAAACCTCAGCTTTTGTCAGAGCTAATCGCCAGGAAAGGTAGAACATGTATCAAAATCATTCTGACTGTCTTTTTTTCCAGTCAGTCCTAAAAACAAATTTGACTGCACTGTTTGAGCTTTCAGTTAGGAAAAAAGAAGAGGAAGAGAATAACTCGAAGGTCTGGCAAATTCCATTTCAATCTCATGATGATGCCACACATGATCCATGAGTACGTCAATTAGTATTTTAATTTGATGTAATTAATTAAAAGCTATCTAATTTGATACTTTGCATTACCAGGAACATCATTCTTGACCTTGAACTATTTTAATTTGACTCATACCACTTCTTAATAATTCATTTGCATTAGAATCTAACAGTATCTTTAGTCATTCAAAATCATAAATTTGGGTTCTCAAAAAAATTAGAAAACAAACAAACAAACAAAGAGTCTTTAAACTGATGAAACTTGGGGGTGTCGATAGAAGACTCCCTAACTTCAGATTAAAGAGCTTCACCAATAAAATACTTCTGTAAACATACCCTAAATTATGTAATTTCGATTCCAGAAAAAAAAAACAGATGATTCTTGAAGATAAGGTTTGACCAGTCAATTGCATGGTTAGCCCCACAAAAAGGATTGATTGGACTGAGTTCCATGGAAATGCCAGTCGACTTGGACTATCAAGTCAATGCTTGCTGGCAACAGCAAAGTACTGGACCCACCTCACCCAGCCAGTGAAGCGATTCATGCTTCAAAAAGTCAATAGAATTCAGTTTCTTATAATTTAAATTATTTAAATATTTTGGAAATCATATGTCAACATTAGAACGAAAATCAAAATTATATCTATTTAAAAAAATCAAAAAATATATTTGAGATGGTACAGATATATACTTAGATTATCAATAAATATTTTTATCAAGCGATACGAAACTACGATGAATATGCACGTTAAACAAACAAGAGAAAAATAAAAAAAAGACTTGGTTGACAATAATAAAATAAGATAAATTTTATTTAAATATAGATGATGATATAATAGGGACAGAATTAATGACTTAGAAGAATCCATATAACTAACCTTACCTAACCAAAAAAGATCTAACGAAAAAAGACTTTATTGTTGTTGTTATATAAATATTTTGAATCTTATGCATGAGTTACTCGTGATTCAAATTTATTTGACAACAATCAGGTGAAATCTTGATATTTGGATTATAAAAATATTTTGGCATTGAAAAGATGAAGATTTTTAAATATACAACTATAATATATCATCTTTGCATCCAGGCAAGCCATTTAAATTTACCATTAAACTATGATTCGTACTTCTCCAAAGTTTAGATTATTTGATCATTCATCATGATTAGCACATTATCTTCGTGCTTCCAATTCTCATCCATCTCATCTTCTTATAGAATTCAGCTCCATGTCTACCCAACCCTCATCTTAAGACGTGAACAAGTATCAGAATTTCCACCAAGGGCGACTTTTACAGTGCCCTTTTTTTTATTTTTTATTTACGATTAAATTATTTAGAGTTTTATTTTTAGTGTTTAAGAGTTAAATTATAATATTAAATATAAAAAAATTTCAGGTACGGCCGGAATGTATTATGTAAGATATGCGGGATATCAAAACTGGAACGAATATAGATTTATTTGTTTTACGAGTGTTGTCGAGAAGTATTTTATAAAGAAAAATGATATGCTCAATGAAAAATTTTAAGAAAAAGCTAATGAATAACATGGCATTTTCATGTAGCGATTTCAATGAGTTCATCATGCTCCCCTGGATATAGTTTAATTCGGGACAGCGGTCGAAGATTATTGATGGTGTCCGAGCGATAATCGAACATATGCATGCAAAATGTCACGTCATTCACTGAGTATTTTATTAATTTTTTCACTGAATGTATCATAACTCTTTTATAAATTATATTTCAAAAAACAAACGAGAAATGATATGCACAGTGAAAGTGAATGCCTTAGTAAAAACTTAGACCGTCACTCGGCGGTACGTCCGATATCCGATCGTCAATCGGACACTACCGGCGGCCTCTGATCGCTGCCCCCCGTCAGGATCGTCGGCAACGGCAAACCCGACGAAATCGACGGTGAATAATAAGATATCGCAATTGCGGCGATCTCCGACGGGTTCACCGTGTCTCGAAAGGGTATAGTTTAGTTCGGGACGACGACCGAAGACCGTCGATAGTGTCTGATCAACGATCGGATGTCAAATGTATTACCGATTGATAATTAAAATTTTTATTCAGAAATTCATTTTGACTGTGCTATCTTTGCTCAAAACAAACAGACTTGATTACCGATGAAACGCCGTAGAGCCAAGATTCTACTTCTAAGAAAGAAAAGGAACGACAGCCTACGGCTACGCTCCATCAAGCGGGGTCCGACTCAGCTTCCGTCCTCTCCTCTGACGTCACTGCTGCCGCACCACATTTTTTTTCCTACTTCGATACCCAAAACACCCCTAACTCTGGCGGGATTCCACCGACCGCCCTTCTTCCTCGTTCCAGTTCCAGCGTCGTTGCGCCATTGAAGGTCATAGTCGTAAATTTGAACAATCATGGTCTATGCTCTTCGCCACAATACTGGGGTCCCCGTCGTGAATAAACATGGCGCTGCTGGCAGAGGATGGTTACTCAGACACGACGCGGTTTGACGGTCAACGGCATATCCACATCCCCCATTTCCAATAAAAATAAATTCAAATAAAATCAAAATATATTTGTTTTTATTATTATTATTGTTATTTTATTTTTGTAACATGAGAAAGGCGCTCCAACGCGAGGCCAGCCGCTGAACCGCGGTTATCCGACACCAGAGGCTGGAGGTACACGTGGCTCGATGGCCGCGCCTATTAAAGCCCGCCCCACCCACTCACAACCCCTCACTCCCATTCCCGTCCCAAATCCGCCGATTTTGGATCGATTGCTCTGGGAGAACGAGAGAGGGAGAGAGGAGAGGGTTTGATGATGGCGGAGGACTGCTCGGTGCTCGATCCGTGGTGGTATCGCTCGGAGTCGGCGTGGATGAGCGAGGCCTTTGCCAGGGACAACGAGGCGCTCACCCGCGCCCTCCAGATCTCGATCTCAGACACTTCTTCCTCCGGCGGAGCCACCGCCAGTACCCCCTCCGCCTCCGCCTCCCCCGCCACCTCCTCCTCCTCCCCTTTCCTCCTCCACCAGAACCGCCAGCTCGCCCCCTCTGCCGCGCCCCTCCAGTCGCGGAACCACCCGCTCGGCCCTGCCTCCGGGGCACGCGTCGCCAAGCGCAGGTCGCGCGCCTCGAAGCGATCGCCCACGACCTACATCAACGCTGACCCGGCCAACTTCCGGGAGATGGTGCAGCGCGTCACCGGCATCCAGGTGGTCGGGAATCAGCCGCCCGCTTCCGACGCGTTGGTCAAGCCAGAGCCGATCCGGGCCGCGCCGGGCTCCCGTGCGGTCCTGCAGCAGCTCCGCCTGCCCACGCTCGACACCTCGGCGGTCTTGCTGGCCAACGGCGTCGGCTCGCTCGGTGCGTCGATGGAACTCCCGGTTTTCGACGCCGACGTCGCATTCTCGCCGGCCTTCCCCACCCTCGAGTCGTGGGGGATCATGTAACGAACGTTACATGCTGTTTACTTTCTGTTCCCCTTCCTTCGTTCAAAAATTTAAAAAAAAAAATCTGTTGTGTACTTTTTTTTTTTTACCGAACCTCGGTAATGTGTAGTGGATTTAGCAATCAATCACGTAAATGGTGTAGTTTTGTGTGATCAATAGTGATTTGCTAATAATAACAATAAATCAAATACTTTCATCATCCGGCAAATACCACGATGTCTCAAACCGAGAGATACTGCCACAGGGCCAGTTTGTGCGAGATGGACGTAAGTCGTACCGCATTAATGGCCCACAAACTACGGCCACATCGGTCGTTGATGGTGCCTGAGCAGACAAGCCAAATTAATTAAGGCGGCTCGTTGTTCAAAGTCCAAGTTTTGACTTTGACTCAAAACTTTTGACTCGTCTACGCTCTTTGACACGTCCGAGTAGCTCCCGCGACGGGCATGGCTACCGCAGCGACCCTGCCTGACGTTATGCTTGCGTTAGAAATGACGCAATTAGGTGAGAAACAGATTCAAAAATAGAATTCACTACAAAATCTAAAACTATTATGATACCATATTAATGAATTAACACTGACATTAACATTCCTAATGTTTCCATGACTTTACATGTTTATGATATTTACTGTCATGTTCCTCACAAATCAGTATCGGGCGTCTTGCTTCATCAGTAATCCATGCTCCTTCATACGTATATCTAAACTTAGCTAAGGCTTTCTCAGTTCTTACTGCCTGGTTGAGTTAGAAATGGTTTCAGGGTCAGCATCAACCCGATTACTGTAACGACATTGAGGGCAAAAAACACCATGTGGTCGCCTGCAAATACACCAATTAGTATTCACCAGTTTGAATTCCTGTTTTTAATCTAGAACATGTAGATTTTTTGTTAAGAAAGATTAATATGAAAACCGTCTTATCAACAACAAACAAAGATATATACCTGGTAAGAAGAAAGCTTGTTGACGCTTTTGTGACCATGAAAATCTGCGACACAGCAAATTCCAAAAAGAAAAATGAAATTAGGCACTAGCATATATGTTCCGAGGAAAAGGCATTAGTAAGCAATTCTGTTGATGGCTACGGCCGGCAATTCAAGTGAAAGATACAACCTTAACCAATCTGTTTGTTGGATATAATATTTCGGTAAAGGTATATATGATGGTTAGGGCTTTGTAAATTCTAGTTCACATCTACATTTTATTTCTTTACTCTTCTGAATTGAAAGCCATCAGTTGAAGGTAGTAGATAATTTAATTCTTCTCTTCCAGTATTCCTCGCTATCCTGGTTTAAATGGAACAAATTCTTCCCTGACCTATTTATGGTATTCATTGCAGTTTAAATTTCAACCCCCATCGTGTCATTGAGCATTCAAACTTTACGTTGAACTGTGTTTAAATTTCAAAATATATACATGTTGCATAAGAAATGCTTGATTACGGCACTTGCTTGCTTAATTTTGATATGTGAACCATACTACGACATATCAAGAATGCTATTATGAGAATAACTGTAATACTTACAAAGCTCCTCCACCGGCTGGTGCAATAGCTTTAAAAATAGACATTGCTGTGACGGAAATACCATTTGCAGCACCTCTCTGATGTTGAGGCTGTAAAATGTTGTGAAAGTCTATAAAAATGCTTTTGTAAAAGGAATTTGTCTAAAATCTACCATGTGCAAAGAGGATTACCACTGCATTATTCTGTAGGATATTACACCCAGTAATAATTGTTACCTGATTAAATTGTCAATAACATGGTTAAAATAGCATTTTAAGGCAAGGATTAAACAAATGAAAAAAAAAATCTCTCAAGGATAGATTTCATGCAGATATATTCTCATGTTTTTCTCCATTAATTTAGAATGTATAGGTTTTTCTATACTATTACAGAAGGTCACACCCATTTCAGTAAAACTGATTGCATTCAGGTTAAACGATTTTTTGGCCCAAGAAATAAGGTGGAGTTTCATAGCTCGTGCTAGTATGACATAGCAGGTAATACAAAAGATTACTACCTACTGATGACAAAGGAGTACTGCCTGCAAAAAGAGATGTATCACATTTTCATAATTCTGTCTTATTCAAGTTATCACCATGTTTACTGAGCATCAATTGGACGATTCCATAAATTGTTCAAAGGAATGATATCTTAACTCACACTAATCATTTGTGTTGAATATACGTTGGAAGAAAGCATTCTTATTTTAACTAGTCACCACTAACTCTGAATAAACAGCAGTTTGATTTCTGTCTATCACTCTGGTTTGTTCAACACGTCCAGTGCAATTTACGTTGCATAAACACGTCAGGTTTGTTCAACATGCAGATATTGATACATCTTACTTGGTACATGGTACTGCAAAGAAAGATAAATACTCACCGAAGAAATATTCTTCAAGAAGGAAGCACAGTTTACAACTAAAAGAAGTAGAAATCCAGAAAGCTTAGACATGAATGGGTAACTGGTTAGAAGTGGTATAGAAAGAATCTGCACAGAACATAGTGGTATTAAAAAATTTAACCTATGCTTAAAAATATAAGTATATCAATATTTAATGGCACAAATGAATACAAACAAATGAAATTTCATTGATACCGCTGCAACACGAATTGAAGGGATGGGTCCTAGGTACTTCTCTAAAAGTGGATAAAGAACAGTTGATACATCAGGAGACTGAAACCTATAAAGGAACAAGTCAGCAACTGAGCATTCAGGAAATACTAATTCTGGGAGTAACGTCATAAGCTTAGTTAATGTTTTGAGCAACATAATTACATGGAACACTCACTTTTAGCAAGCGGTATGCAAGTTCTAAATTGAAAATAACAAATTAGCATATTTAGCTTATTGATGAAATACGATGCAACTATTCCAGCTAATGCGGAACCTGTCAGTCAACTGCACATGCAGTTCAATTTAATGATCAATTATGACCATGTTACAATACCCTCTAGAAGCAGACATATTTACCTGAAATTGCAAGCACTTCACCAACGTCTTTAGATGAAAAGCTCAAACCGCCAGATCTTTTGCTGCTCACGGCCCATAAAGAGAAAATCTGAAATGTTATAGTATTTGCATCATACTATAGAGAAATGATAACCTCCTCATGCTAACTCCTTATTTATCGTACATCACAATTAATATTAGCAGGAATTATATTTTGAAGAGCAAGTATTTTTTTCCTAAAAGAATAAGTCATGTGAACTAATTGTTTTTACTCTAAAACACTTGCTATTTATTGTGTCCCATGATTTAGGATAACATCCTTTTGCATATTTGTCAAAGTTTGCCTTATATTCCACATAAAGTGCTTTGTGTTCTCATTATGCTTTTCTTTCTCTAACCAGATTAATCATTACATGTGTATGCTTATACTTTTATTAGCAGAACAATGGGTTCCGTGCTCACAAGAATGATAACCTTGTAAAAAGCATAGATAAATAGAGGTTCATCAAAATCATGCTACCTCAGAGTATGACATGTCTTGAAGAGCAAAGACACAATAAACTATGATTGCAGAAATCAAATGCCAATTCCTAATCAAGCTTTGCTTAGATTCCACCATGGTTCCTTCAGTTTCATCACTAGTTTCTTTTGTCTCATATCCAATTAATGAATTCTCTAGATCATCAATTTTTTCATGGTGCATGTGCAAAGTCTCCTGCAAAAGAATGAATCATAAAATACAAAGATATATTGAACTGCAGCATAAAGTGATCGCCTGATGATACATTCTCAGCAATAAAATGGAATCAGAGATAAGACAAAAGCACCAACTTCATAAAGATTGATCATCTCCTAATGAAATGAAATTAGTTTGCCATCCTATTAGCTAATTGAAAGGTAGGACAAGGTTAGGTAGCCCCTCCCTAGGCTAAGAGAAGCACGAGTAAAGCAGAAAATTATAATATCTGTCTAGAAATCATTCACGTATGCAGAAGTAGCCAACATGTAGAGTATTCATAGTCGATGTTCAACAGAACCCGATTCTTAATAGATAAGAAAGTCTTAGAACTCGACCCAGCGTGAATTATTGATACTTGATAGGGCTAAAGATGAAAGGTCATAAAGGTTCTTCACAATTAGCTGGTCGTGTCAAAATCCCTCCAGTGTAAATATGTCCAACAGAATGCGGTTCCGACAAGAAATTCTCAAGCTCCATCTTGGTCAGGTAAATGAACCTAGACAACCATTATTTATACTCCTTGATTCTGTGATCTCGATTCATTGATGCCTCATCTTGGATTTATGTATAAGACCTATCCAAAAAATCCCAGATTCATGCACATTTCTCTAAAGCCATGTGCTACATCAATACCTAAGTATAATCAGTGAATAAACATGCTGCTAAAATTTGAAAACTGTAGATTTTCATCAACTGCAATCAACAATTAAATTTTTGAAGATCGTCTGTTACTAGAAAGAAGTTAGAGGTTCAGTTGTATAATTTCGTATACGGAGAAGGTACAGGATACTGAATTGTGATTTCCATTAAGATATTTGCAAGCATAAACACTATAAAAAAATCCTATTTGCTAAATGAACTAAACAAATAGTCAACTAATACTTAAACTTACAGGAAGCCATAAACAGGTAACCAATGCAACAGCTGCCACGAGAGATATACACAAGCAAGGCAGGAAGTAAGGAAACCTGGATTAAATTTTAAAACTATTTAGCATGGGGGTGAAAATATGCAGCACAGGTCATTTGATATTTCTATATCACCTGCCAAACAATGAGTCCTTCGAGAACAAATTAGGATACTTCTGTGCAGGCTGACATATGTAAACCAAAAAACATTGTAGTTAAAAATGCAACATATAGTATAAACAGGACCTACAAAACAAAGGTACAAGCACGTGTTAACATATCTTAAATGACAGCATTACCATTATTATACAACAGTTGGTATTTCTAAATAATGTAACTTAGTTTCCTACTCTGACCAGTAGTAAAATACTACTCATCTGTGTTATTTCATTAAGAAAGTATTTTTCATGGAACATGGAAAATGCTATATATAGTTGTTCACATTTTCCTCTTTGAAATGAAAAGGATATTTGTTTCAAAATAAAAACTGGGAAAACTGCATCAACTGATAATGAAACAGAAAGATAGCATGAATAATGGAAGCAAAGAAAGTATCAAAAGGTAATAAACCAGAAAGCAAGCAAGCATGAGGAACAAAGAAAAATCCCAACATAATAGTCAAGACGATATTTTAATTCGTTGGCTAAGATGGTGTCTTAATTGGTTGGACTTAATTGGTTGGATCTCTCTTAAATGGAAATAAAAAAACTCATAATACTTTATAGTTCAGTTTAGGTGGTGGAGTTATGCTTCTATAATCTATTTTTTAAAGATTAGAGTGCTCTAGGGTGCACCTCAGGCAATATTTTCAATAGTATGTTTCTAAATATTTCAATATAAAACTGATGGATCTCGTTTTCACATTTTTCCCCGAAAGAAGACAAATAGCAAAACAAGGATAGGATATGTAGACTTCAACATCTAGACATTTCTTAAGTATAGATTAGTTTAACTATGCACTCAGTTACTGAAGAAACTACAATCTCCTGATATTAGAAAACAAGTTAACAATCAAAGATGTAATAATTAGGGATTCATCCTCTTCTTAAAACTAGTAGTCCTAGCTTATGTAATTAGTCAAAAGTGTCTTTTGAGGTACACAGGCTAATTTTTGCTCTACAATTATAGTAAAGATATCTGTTACTTTATGAAATGTGATTCCAGTTCTTGGAAAATTTTATTTCTTTAAAAATTAAAAATGGAGAAGCCACCAGTGTCAAATAAGGATAGCTAAAATATGAGTAGTAAATGGGTTAGAGGCACACATATGAGGTTTCTTAGATGTTTAAAAAGATGCTTTGAGTCATTAATAACCTAAATTTTCCGTTACAAAAAAAAAATAAACAAGAATCACAAATATAAATAAATAAAAAAATCCATTTGACCTACAAAGAAAACTCAAATAAACAAATCGTTCAACTCTAGCAGAATATCCAATAAGTTTATGAATGGCATCAATTAAATCAGTACCTGGGCAAGGTATCCTCCGATGGCCGGACCTATAATTAACCCTATTGCTCGTGAGGTACTAACCTAGAAGTAAATATTTGGATGTTAAGCTTGATTACAACCATTTAGTTGGGGGACATTGAAGAAGATCAAGTAATATCATAGAGATTCTTACAAGAGATAAGCCTAGAGCTTGATATTCTTTTCGACAAACTTCTGAAGCATAAGCCTGCATTTAATTCCACATCAAGATCCTAGTTACGAACTATAACATTTGTAATTAATATCTTTGGAAAGTAATTTCTAGATTACTAGCAACATAACAAACCTTTATTGGACCAAGCAAACCACTAAGACATCCAAGAAGTGCTCTAGAAATAATGGCCATCCAATAGCTTGTGCTAAGACCAAAAAGTGTGTTGAAAACCATTCTGAAGGAAATCAAGGAAATAAAATTAATGTATTCATCATTCAGACAAAGTAAGAATTGATTTAATTAATGAACAAGGAGTCACATACACTGAAAAGATACTAATGACTATAACTGGTTTTCTTCCATGACGATCTGCCACAACTCCCCAAAATATTGAGGTCAAGGCTCTTCCAATCATAAATGAAGATCCTTCAATCAGAAACAGAACTATATTTCAAAATATATCTCCACAGATATTAAATTCCTCAGCTATCCTCCAAGAAAAGATTGTTTTCTTTGACCTTTATCATATTGAGAGTGATATGCAAGATATTAAGAGGAATAATGAATGGAGCTTATAGAAGTATTACTGTCATATGTGATATATTATTCATACTAATGCAGGAATAAGAATGGAGTCTTTAGAAGTATTACCTATAAATCCAGCATAAAATCCAATATCTTCATCAGTTTTCGCAATGTGCAAGTCTCTTATCTAACATGTTATAATGGAGAAGGCGAATGAGATAGTCCAGTCCCAAAATTCAGGGATAACAAAATTTCTAGCAAACTTATTACAGATTGAATTAGTGTGATCTAGAATCAGAAAATAATATTCAACATTATGACATAAATAACTAGAAGGAACATAGGAAAACATCCTCAACCCACTAAAACAGGAAATATTGCAATATACTCAGTGTCCTTTCAAGTGTACATCAAGAAGCATGTAAAAAGACCATAAATGTGTATCGAAATTATAGCAGCAATTGCAGAAACAATATCCTTGAGAGATCTGTATCAACAGTCATGGTCCTTCCCGAATACTGATTGAAAATTGCAAATTGATGCACTTCTGATCAAATACATTATCTACTCGGTATGTGAAATCAAAGGACTAATGAACAGTAATTGTGAGCATCCCATACACCCTGCTTAGTACTAAAATAGGTGAGGTAACTTCTGAAGGATCAAATAGGAGACAGAATTTTCATGAAATACAGAGTTTATTTATAAAATAGCACCAATTGAGTCATTGGCATCAAACAGCTTGGGTTGCAATTTTTTGGCTCCGACTGTGGATTAGGGTAGTTCATCCTCGATAACGTGCTTCCATAGGTCACAACATGTGTTCAGAGATTTATTTGAAAGTCAGTAATTTCCAACATTGAGTTTTTGGTTCAAGGAAAGTCTTAAATTTAGCTTCACAAATATCAACACCTCATCTTTATTTCCTTATAATATATCTTGAAAATATGGATGTTCAGAGGTGTTATAATGCTGACTATCCAGTCAATATTCATGAAGAAAATCACATGGAATAATGTTTTAGTTACAGGCTTATAGCAACAGTATTCGGACCACCATTTGTTCCAAAACTATATCATATGAGATGAAAACCCGATTTAAGCTCTTCTTATCCTTTGTTTCAATATAGATTGGATGTTATGAAGCAAACATGAGGCTCAGTATTAGTGCAGCTTAAACAAGAAATTTGTAGTCAAGTTTTGTTGTACGTACCATGAAGTACAAGAAAGGAAATAAGGATGAAATTGGCAAAGCTGGAAAAAAAAATACAAGCAGTTAAACCAAACTCAAATCAACTCATTATCAAAGAAATTGAATTATAAGAAATTAAATGTACATGAACTTGTTTAGTCCGATCACTAACCAAACACAACTTACTCTAATATTTTTCTAGAAAGCAAAATAAAGCTGGAGATAATTCGAACAGTCATGCAGAAACTCTTCAAATATGCATGCAGAACAATTATGGTTCTTTTTTTTTATTTTAGTTTGGCCTGGATTTTCTAAATTAACATTGTACCGGCATATTCTAATACACTGGCATGGATTTCCTTTTATTCTCCAAAAATGTTCATCAAAAAATATAGCTAGCTTCATCCAAAAAGGTTCCTCTTATTTTGATACGCAGGCATGCTATAAAGTACTAAAACACGAATAAAGAAAGATTTCCTTATTTGTGATTCTTTGAAGGGAAAAAGGAGAGTTAGACAATTGAATATTTAAAACTATATTAAAGTAAGTGTTTAAAAATATAAGTTTTGCTTACAATTTTAGCTAATTGCCTTGTAAAAGTCCTTATTTTTAAACTTCACCCTGCATTTTCATATAATTACCCCTTCATGCCCCTCTTCAGTCTCCTCAGACTACCTTCAACAGCACCATTGCCCCTTCCACCCGATACAGTAACAAAGTTTTGATCAAAATTTAGCTGAGTGTCAAAAGAGAAAAAAAAAACAAACATATGAATGTTATGGTTATTTATTACCTATGATGTGATTTTCAACAATTTTATATTATCGTCCTGGGGCCTAGGCTTTTTAGGAAATTGGCCAATTTCTTTTATCATAAACTGGATGAAAACATATGAAAAGTAATGCTAGGATGAAATTGGGAATCCCCAACCGCATCCTCCCATTCACGTCTGATAAAAAAAAGTCAGAAACAAAGTTCGGGAAAACTTTTTCTCAGGCACTTTTCCATTTGCAGCTGGTTCTTCTGGCATAGGAATCTGAAGCTAACGCGAACCAAATCTACCAAGGGTATTTTAATTTTGAGAGATTGAACTGTATTCTCTAAGGCTAGAACATCTGTAAGAGGAGCAAAGTCCAGAAGCAAAGTGAATATCGAATTACCAGAACACAGTGAGACGACCCAAATGAAGATGAAATCCCTATAGGGAATTCCTCGCTGAACCTCATTCTTCTGCTCCTGCTTGCATCCGGGACAATTCTCATGGTACACCTTCACCAGCGGCTTCGTATTACTTTTAGCATCATCGTCCATTTCAACACTGCTCCAGAGAAGCCGCCCTAACTAGCTACGACCTGACAACGCCACCAATCCAGCCTATAAAAGGTGTAAAGCCTACCGCAATGTCAAAGCTTTTCCAGTCTGACGTAGAACAGCTCACTGCGTGCGTCACCGAGCGGTAACATTTGAAGCTTCCGGGAATGGCCGAGAGGAGGGGAAACGAGAACCACAGGGGGACCATGGCGGCGGATGGATCTGCGAGAGAGGCGTTGGCGGCTAAGAGAAGGGGGATTCAGCGTGTCGCAAAGCGCGAGATGGTCGCGACAGGCGTCCGTCGCTGCGTCTCGCATCTGTTTGGAAAAATGCCTTACGCCACTATGGTTCTTTTAAATATGCCCCTGTTTTTTTATATTAATAAATATTCGTATTTTTTTAATATTTTTTATTTTTTTATTATTTTTAAAAAATTAAATATATGTGCTATCTGGCATGACCCATAATAGAGCAGGTAAAGTCAAACTGACTTATAGTTAAAAAAGACCGATGATTTATTTATATTTGAGATATATAGACTTCAAATAGATAATTAGTTAATTACACTTATAATTAAGATTAAAAATTTTATAGATTAAGACTAGTAATATCATGATTTGTATACAATAGAGATGATTCAAAGAGACGAATTTTATAGGAGCCCTTCCAAGGTTCGTTGGTATTTGTTCTTGTTTATCAATCTCATTTATATATAAATAAAAGAAACTTGGCTTGAAGAGAAAAACATTTATTTGTATTCTAATTCTTCATGGATGGCTGACACGTGCGGTTTTTTATAGACACGTTTGTCAAATAAATGGTCGCTAGATCCTTACAAATCTTGTCATATGAGACATAATTGAGTTTACAAGTCGTCATTTTTTATTGATTAAAGCTCACGGCGGTATCTCAAGGTCGACTTCTTCTATGGCAAAGGACGATTCATTCGTCCTAACGTCTCCGTTAAATCATCTCAAGATCAATATGAAAAAGATAAATCACGAAGACTAGTACTGTGGCTAGCGCATGGGAAAGGATGAGTATACTGACTTTGTCAGAATTTATTTCCAAACCACATCCATATATTAATCATCAGTCCATCCTTTAGAGACTCAAGGTCGACTTCTTCAAGTCATTATCATGTAGCTAGCATGCACAGATCTTCGTGGCAATTGCCGTTCCTTTTGGGGCTATATTGCACATCTGATTAATGTATTTTAAGATGTGGTTGCAGTGATCAAAATATTTTGGGATGAATTTTTTTTTTAAGAATTTTGGATGAAGATTTGCGTGAAGGAAGGATTAGGAAAGTAATGTGCGGTGAGTCTTTACAGGGGAAAATAATTTTTTAGTTTTTTATAAGTATTTTAGTAACTTTATGACTTATTGATCAAAATATCCTTATAATTTAAACTTTTTAGCAAAAAAATGGTCATTTCATAACTAATTGGTAGTAATAAAGACGTGTTCTAACACACATCCAAAGAGATGAAAGCTAATCCATGCTTCCGACTAGAAGCCATCATCTCGTAGTTTCAGTGCACTTTGTTACATGGCCATTAATGAAGAGATTTTACATCTCTGTGTTTGATCTAGTGAATAGAACTTTATAAGATACGAGGTCTAATGATCAGATCACCAAATCCCTAGATTCAAATTTAACTGCACTAACATAATCCAACTTTTATTGAGAACAAGCATTCATTCATGATAGACTTATCTACATAAGCATACAAATAAAATAAGTCTTAAGGTACGATTACAAACAAGATAGGTTGCGCCTACATTAAAGCTATAGTTCCAGGTTTATACCTACTCTCACACATCGCGTTAACGCCAACCATGATTTGGTGCTGCGATTTGATATCATCGATTCCTTTTCAGCAGTTTGTGTCATACAATGCAAGGCCCTGCAACTCTGGACCTTCCAGACGTGGATTGTTTTCAAAACTGCACGTAATGGAACAGTTAGAGGTAAAAATACAAAATTAAACCCCAAAGGATGTATTTGCAGTGAGTTCCAATTGAAAGGATAACCAACAGAGTCCGTAAGCACAATTTCTGTTACATTGAGTGCCCCTTAAAGCCAATTTGGTTCTTAGGATCACAGACTCCTAAGATCCAGATTGCAATCTTAACAACCGTTCTTACATCTTCAATGCTTGTTTAGTCCCAATGTGAGTTGGATTTAATGTACGTTGACTTCTAAACCAGGCTGACATCCCTAAGTTGAAATTATCATCTTATTAAGCAATGTTATTACATTTTTCTTCAACTTGAATTTTAACTTGATAAATAGCAAGTGGCCCTTTACATTAATTACACAGTTGAAACTTAAACCAACTTTACTCAGAAGTTTTATTGTTAATTTAATCAACTACAAGAGGTCGACTTCGCTCCAAATTTTACTGCAACATTTTTTTCTTCCTAATTCAGCGATATAAAGAACAGTATTGCTCAAGTCACTGCCTTTAACTATATATATGAGAGCTGACATTCATTCACATAATTTGCTAGCCTCTCAAGTAGCAAAAGAATTCATCTTAGCTCAAAACAACCAGCACATAAATATCAGAGAACTATAGGTAAAGAATGATAAACAAGGAAGAAACATTGAGAACAAGATGGTACTTGTTTAAGGGGAAGTGTTCAAAAGGCCCAGTAGTGGGAATTGTTCCACAAAGGTCATTGTTTGATACATCCCTGAAAGCAACAAAAGTAAGCACTCCATAACTAGAAAAACTATGTATTGTAGGGAATAAACTAATGTATATAAACCAAAGTCATGCAATGAATAACATGATGTATATTAACCAAATTGATGCACTTACACAACTTTAAGTGTAGAAATTTTAACCAGTTCTCTTGGAATTTGACCAGTCAAACGGTTATCATTGAGCCGTCTGGAAAGCAAACATTAAATATATTATTGTTAATAGTGATACAAATAGATGTAAAGCAATCTAAAACAAGCACAGAAAGATATACTTTTCTACAACTTAAATCTAAAATACTGAAAATCCTACTGTTCATTGTCCTAGTTAATAATTTACTTAAACATGGGCTAATGAAGCATCTGTTTAGTAATGATCCTGCCAACAATACCAAATAACTTTCTTGATGGATGATTTTCATATCAAAATAAAAGCTAAAAATTGATAACTTACAAGAACACTAGGGACTTCAGCTTCCCTAGCATTGGAGGGATGACACCGGAGATATTGTTATTATACAAGTCTAGGCTAATGAGACTCTTCAGATTACCAAATTCTGCTGGTATTGTTCCTTGAATATTGTTTTTGTAGAGCTCCCTGCATGAGCGGGGTTACAGAAGTATTATAGACTTTGGCTGATACTAATAAGTATTAGTTTTCTTCACCATAAACACACAAAAGTATTATACTTAAGCAAATATCATTACAGTGCTCTTCATTAGCAAAAACCTAAAGTGAAAGTTCATCCAGCAACCATGATAAATTCTACGATATCTAACATGAAGATCAAGATATATTTGAAGCTTATCGACCATAATATGCAGGCAAAAAATAGCATTCTTATCTACACTTGATCTGAGAAACTTCACTCCTCATAAGTAAAGATGGTAATTCATTGAAGGATTAGATTTCTCACGAATCTTGTGCTAAATATCAAAATAGACCAGAATTAGCGAAATGAGCAAAATCACCTAAAAGAATTGGGATGAGGCAAATAAAACTTATCTGACTTGAATTACTTAGAGAAAAAAAATACTGAAGTCTACTTGATCCAATATTCTGCAACTGATAAAATTAAATCATCAAGAAGGGCCAATCTAAATTAGTGCGATTGCTCAATTACAATTTTACTTCCCACTAGCTAATAATTTTCAAGAAAGGATCCAACAAATCTTCATCCAAATCTGATCAGTCAATCCAGAAACATGATTAACTGTCTAAAGCTAGAGTTTAGACAATAGATTGGGATATGGAATGAATATCTGCCCCAATTCATTACAGTTTGCAAATAACAGAAAGAACATCTGGTAGTACAAAATTAACAGTTCAATTGTTGATCAGTTCGTGGGATCTAGCCAGGATGTATTGCGTTCAGATTTGATTCCACAGATTATGACCCATGAGTACGATCCCATGTTAGGTAGCAGTGTAAACAAGACGCACTAAGCCAAGCTGAGCTTGACTGTTTATTTTCCTATCAAGCTTGCATATTCAAAATCTTATTGAGCTCAAGCCAAGCTCGAGCTATTTAATTAGCTTAACTAGCGATATTGTCGTCTTTATATTTAGTTAAAACATTGACCAAACAAATAATACATATCATTTTCACATTTTTGTTATCCTATTATAGATAATTTGAAACTATAAAAATATCATATTTTGTATATATCTGAATAAAGAATAACAAAATATGACCATTATCAAAATTTAGAAAAGTAAATAACAAAGTTTGTTTATAAAATGTTTGCAAGCTCATGAATGTCAACAAATTGAGTTAACTAGTTTTCGAGTTCTATACTTTGAATCGAATGAACATAAACAACTTGTTATTTGAGCTAGTATCGATCTTGTTCACGAACACCTTGTTCATTTGCAGCTATAATGTTAGGGTCCATGTGCATCGCAATCACATGAACATTAATGTTTAGAATTTGAAATAAAAAGTGGTCTGCTGAATCTAAGCTCCAGAAATAAGTAGAAACTTCAAGACAGCTCCTTTCACGCAAAGTATTACCAAGAGAATAATGTTGTCAAGGAAAATAGTTTGTTATCATATGTTGGATTGTGAATAATTGGAAATTATTGCCCATGTTTGTTTGCTAATATGAAATGTACAATTGAGAAAATTAGAAAAAAAGAGCACTAAATTGTAGATGGGAGAGCATTGCAGATCTGTTCCTAGCAGAATAAAATGATCGAAAGAATGGGTGTAACTACGCCAATGAGTGTGACATGCTTTAAAATGAATTTACACTCTCAATAACTAATATATCTCTTGGTGAAATTGGTTTGGTTCTTCATAAGAAGTCTGATGCTAAGTGTGCTCAGTATAGAGCAACTTTGGGATGCCTATCTCCTATGAAACTCCACATTTTTCAGCAATGGATAAAACTGTGATACTATTAGCATAGGATATCAGTTGAATCTAATAACACCATGTTGTTGACAACTATATGGTGTATCACAATTTGGTATCAGAGCAGCAAACAGAGCCAATCAGCAAAACGATGATATGCCATGTTTAAGAGTAACCACCAGCAGAACGACTGAATTCTACAAAACTATCACCTTAAGTGATAAAAAATGACAAATTAATCGACTGATGTCTTCTCTCTAGATATTTTGTTTATGATAATCACTACGTAATGCTAATATCACTCCCTAGTACAGTTCCTCTATATATATAAGACAAGGATGACTGATACAAAACCTAGACAATTGTATAAGGATAACTAAACAGAACTTCCAATCTAATGGTTCCTGGTGCAAATAAAATAGTCAACTAATTTTCCTAAATCTCAATCTATTAATGAGCACTTTGACTAGCATGTTTAAACCACATTCAGAGAAATAGAAAAATAATATATATTTTATGAAGACAAAAAAAAAAGGAAAAACAGAGGAACAGAGATTGGCATATCAAGTAGAAAAGTCGCTGCTAAAGATATGCGATTCTTACAAATATTGCAGGTGTTCAAGATGTCCAAGTTCAGGAACAAGATGACCAGATAAATTTGAATTGCCCAAGTCCCTGCAAACCCCAATATGTGAATAACAAAAAAAATAGATACTAATAACAAAATCATGAGAACAGACACGCAACAAAAACTAATTAATTAATTAATTAATTTAATTAACATATTCATGTCTTATTACAAATATTAGATCTGATACCAAGAAACTGAAATAACAAAACTTGCAACTAGCACCCACTATTTTGTGAGTTAAATGAAGGAAACGCACCATCTTAAACTCAAAGTTGCATGTTTGAGGTGGTTATAGTCAAAATTACTATAAATATAACTACCAAAGAATAAGAGCAACTAAAAAACTACTTTCCGCCAATTAGGGAAAAAACAGAAAATTACAGATTTTTCTTCTTCTCTTACATTTTCAACTAATGACAGGCTTAAAGAGGGTTTTTTGCACCTTTGTCAAGTTTTACATTGACTCAAAATTATGACTACTCTTGAACATAATCTTTGAGTGTCTATTTGTACATGTTGCAGAACTGTTAGCCACAGCTAGGAGAAATGGAGAAACTCTTCCAACTAATGTACTCCATGTGAGTGCACTAAGGAGCCTTATCGAAATATGATTCTAATAATAAAAAATTTCTCTCTCAATCAGCTGCATTCATGAGTAACACATTGGAAGAGGAATATCAAGGCTGTGTGTCTGAAAATAAAAGAACTGCGGTATTCACAAAATATTGACATGAAAAGTGCAACTAAACCATCTTAACGCTGCCACCTCAAATTTATACTTTGTATTCCTAGATGCCCCTCGTATCAAGATAGCTAAGATGACTTAATCTGGAAAATCATTTCAAAATTGAAGGGATTCAATTATGAAACACATGGGCATACACGAATCTCACAGATCAACGTTTATTACAAAGTTACAATTTCCTAAAAAAATTCACACGTATATTGGTCGACTATTAGCCCAGTGAAACCACCAATATGCCACTAATTGCAACTATCCTACCCCCACCAGATTATGACAAAGTTCCAAAATTAAGAGAGACCCAAAGCTAACTCAAAAGGCCATAAGGAAGAAGAAAAAAAAAAGGCGAAAGAAGGCTACACTCGAGTGACACGATTGTCCTGGTTGCAAGTGATATGGAACCAAGTGCAGGGATTCACAAGCGTCGGATCCCAGCTCTGAAGCACGTTGTCAGGATCCGAAAGACTCTTCCGCAGCGCGTACAGAGCATCCCCCTCGGAGTTGGACGAGACCGACGACTGCGAGAGCAAAGCCGCCGCCACGACCACCACTAAGATTCCTGTGGCTGCATCGCCGGCGATGGCCATGGCTCCTCCCCCAGGATAAAGGCTCACACACAACAAGATCTGAAGTTAGGGTTTCAGTGCTGCTCCGAGGTGGGTAGGTTTCAGGAGGAATTCGAAGGCGTTGGGGGAATTAAAAGCAGCGCAAACCAAAAAGGAAAGCTGGTAGATAAGTTGTTCCGCCGTGTTAAGTTAACTTAAGCAGTAACTCGCAATGGCATCGGTCTCCCGTAGTGGTTGATGGATCACTTGCAACCCATATTGTAAGAAAGCCTTGTACAACTCGATGAGTCGACACAGCTTTCGTGCAATTGGTGGAATTTTAAGAACGGCTGAAGTTTTTAAAGTTGTAGCAGATTAGCAGTCCAAGGTTTTATTTTTCATATCATTTTTAAAATTAAAATTCCAATGGGAGAGTGAACCCTAGTGAGATGTTTTTAATTGATGTTTTTAATGAGGATTTTATTTATCTATTTTACAATTATTTTTTCTTATTTTTTTAAATGAATTACGAAAATTATTCATAAATTCTTTTCAATTAATGCACTATCAAAGCGTAAATAAAATCTTGTCTTATAAAATTTTGATCCAGTTTGCTACATAGAATTTAATCAAAATTACTTTAAAATAAATAAAATATATTTTAATATTCATTAATTTTATTTTAACAAAGTTAAACTTACTGTTTTTGTTAAATACAGAAATTTTAAGAATTTAAACGTATAAAATCTTAAGTTAAGGATAGAATCGGAATTAGCCTTGTTAAGAGGGGGTTTAAGCAAAAATGTCGCTTATATGTATTTTCTTTTTTCTTTTCCGTTCCTTTGCACATTCACGGAGCAGACTCCCTGTGCGGTTTCTCCCCACGTGACGCAGGGCAAGCCCGACGTTGCAGCCTCCCTGTTTGTTCGCGATCTTTATACTTCTTAGCCCGAAAAATTCTCCCCTCTAATACGAGTGTGATCTGTTTGTTCTTCTTTCCCCTTTCTTCTTTGCCTCTTGCCCTTGTTTCTGTCCTCTACGTGAAATCGGGGATTTCTTCTGGTCAGAGCTCTTTTGGTGCGATCTCCGGCTGATCCCGCCCTAGCTGGCATGGAGCCAGGTCGACCAACGTGGTACCAGGCCGGTCGGCGTGGTACTTTGAGTCTAGTATGTGAAAGTAGGGCCCAACATTCCAGTCCCACGGGGGGTGTGGGAAAGGGTTAGCATCCCTGTCGTTGAGAATGCCCACGAGGGCTGCCGCAACTCTAGCCTCAAATACCACTCCGGTCGGATATGTCGATTGAAGAACAGTCCCGACCCGAGTCCCAAGCTTAGTCCCCATTGAGAGGCACTTTCCAGTCGAGGTTCCTCCACTCGCCTTCCGGGACCGAAAAACTACATACAAGGAGGACCGAGTGTGGGACCCCGGCACGCCGATCGGCGCACACCCCCCCCCCCCAAGCGTATTATAGCTCGGTGTTCCCTATCATTGGAAGTTTCCATTGTCCGTGTCGATATGGACCCTCTAACGCCTAGCAGCTAAAGACAGTAGTTGTGTCAGTGCTTGCTGACTCGGGCCTAACGCCACTCGTGCCTGAATCGCGGGATTCTCCCGGCTATATAAGACCCTTCATCCCTCACACGTAGGGAGGCATAATATTTCTCGACTACAGTAGATTCTTAATTAACTCCCTCTTCTCCACCGCATTCTGACTTGACCGTCGGAGGGCATTGCGGGGAAAACTCCCGGTGGGTTGTTGACGATCATCCTTCTCGCATGGAAGGTGACTGTCTCGACCGACAAAGTTCTTAGTACCGACACGTGAGACCACCACCCTTCTCCGTCGACAAATCGTGCTCGTTATTGAGTTGGGAATCCCACCTCGCTTAACTACTGTGATAAGCCTTTGAGGAGTTGAAGACCTATCTAGCGAAATTACCTGTTTTGGCCCGACCGGAGCTAGGGGAGGCCCTATACATCTACTTAGGGACCTCGGCTGAAGCGACTAGTATGGTTCTATAAAAGCAAAGAGAGGCTAAGCAACAGCCAATGTACTTTTTTGTGCATTTACTAAAAGGTGTCGAGTGCTATTACACGACACTCGAGAAGTTGGCTTACGTATTGCTCTTAGTCGCCCGACGGCTTTGGCCCTATTTCCTAGCGCATCCGATCATTATTTTGGCCAACAGTAGTCTGGGTCGGGTGTTGACGAATCCGGAGGCTTCAAGGTGGTTGATCAAATGGACGACGGAGCTGAGTGAATACGACATACAATACCAGGCTCGCCCGGCCATTAAAGCACAAGCCTTGGCCGACTTTCTCAGCGAATTACGCTCGGAGGAGACAGAGGATGTCTGACGGGTTTATGTGGATGGGTCATCGACTCGGCAGGGGAGTGGTATTGGTATTCTGATGATCTCTCCCAAGGAGGAGCAGCTTCATTTATCCGTACGATTGGAATACAGAGCCACTAATAATAAAGCAAAATATGAGACCCTTATCGCCGGACTGCAGGCCGCCAGGCACGTGGGCGCTACTCGGGTAATATTGCACTTGGATTCACAGCTGGCCACTCAGCAGCTCACGGGTCATTTTGAAGTTAACAGTGACCGGCTACAAGCGTATATTGAGACATACGAGAATTCAAGTAGGTCAATGGAGGACCAAATACTTGATTGAGAAGGTCCTAACTAAAAGTTAGGCAAAGGAACCCTAACTGGGGGTTAGGTAAGGAAAAGTCCTAGTTAGGAATTTAGCAATGAAAAGTTCTAGTGGGGCTAGACGGCAGAAAACATAGTTGGAAACTAGTGGAAAGTCCTAGCAGAGCTAGGCGATAGCAGACCTAGTTGGGAACTAGGCAATGAAAGTCCTAGCAGCGCTAGATGGTGAAAAAGTCCAAGTGTGTCAAAAGTTGGCCATAAATTGGTGAACGGATGTCCAACAAAAATTTGGCAAGGGAAAAGTCCAAGTGGGTGAAGGAGGATCAAACACTTGGTGAAGAAACCCTAACAAGTTAAGGTTGATCAAATTCTAGGCAACCAAAAGTCCAAATAGGTCACGGATGACTAGATGTTGGGCTATGAAAGTCCTGATAGGTTGAAGTCAACTGGAAACAAGTAAGATGCGATTTCAACCTTAGAAAAACTGAAATTAGGCAAGGGGAAGTCCTAGTTAGGAATTAAGCAATGAAAAGTTCTAGTAGGGCTAGGTGGTAGAAGACATAGTTGGGAACTAGTGGAAAGTCCTAGCGGTGCTAAGCGATGGCAGACCAAGTTGAGAACTAAGCAATGGAACTCCTAGCGGTGCTAAGCGGTGGAAATGTAACGACACGGCCCCTCAACCCATTGGCGGCCAAATCAACATTTGGTATCAGGATTCATAAACTCTAATACTTATCCTGGAGGTCTAGAGTTCGAATCCTGAGGAAGGCAAAAATCCACTGGCCAGGGGTGGAAAGACCTAGTGAGTAACGACACGGTTGTCGGTCGTCGACATCGGTTGTTGGTCGACGACATAGTTGGGCCGCCAAATGTTGATTTGGCCGCCAGGTTGTTAGGCCGAGGGGTCAGGTTATTGGGCCGCCAAATGTTGATTTGGCCGCCAATGGGTTGAGGGACCGTGTCGTTACAATAAAAAGGAAAAGTCCAAGTGAGTCAAAGGTTGACCACAATTGGTGAACAGAAGTCCAACGAAAAGTTGACAAAGGAAAAGCCCAAGTGGGTGAAGGAGGACCAGACACTTGGTGAAGAAGCCCTAATAGGTTAAGGTTGGTTGAATGCTAGGCAACCGAAAGTCCAAACAACTCACAGATGACTGGATGTTCGGCCATGAAAGTCCTAATAGGTTGAAGTCAACTGGAAACAAGTAAGATGTGATTTCAACCTCAGAAATACTGAAATTAGGGTTAGTAATCGTTTGCCAAGAAGTGGAATCGATTGATAACCCTAAACCTGAACTTTCGGGTTTTGCTACTTGAATCAATTGCTTTAATCGATTGAGAAGTGTCAATCGATTGGAGGGTGTGTGATTCGAACATAAGCTATTCAAATCGATTAGGTTGATTACCTAATTGATTGGGGAGTTAGTTTCACGAAAACAGAACCTACTGGAATCCATTGGGACAATGATTCACAATTTACCAATTGATTAGGGTAATCAATTGGAGCCTTTTTTGCAAGAGCACAGTAGATGTTGGAGCCGATTGGCAATCGATTTAGTGGTTTTTGCGAAGAACACAAAAGGTGTTGGAATCAAATGGGGCAAACAATCAGTAATGCCAATTGATTGGGGCAATCAATTAGGCAATATTTTCGGAAAGAATGGAAAGCTTCTAAAGTAGTTGGGTCAATCGATTAGAAATTGCCGAAGTGATTGGTATGACTTACCAATTGATTAGTCGAGCAAAAAAAAGTCGTTCTGTAGGTTTGAAAGGTTGGATCCTACGCGACAATCGAATGGGGATAAGGCCAATCGATTGGGAGGGTTTTCTAGCACAAGAGAAACCCTATTAAAGGGGATTTCGTGATGTTTTCGAGCGGACATTGATAGGATCGATGGACAATGTTAGGATCAGCAAATAAGTTAGCTTCTCATACTTCTAACTTAGCAAGGATACACACATTAGTTAAAAAGAAATAACATAAATAAAGTAAGAGACAAGGAGTTTACTTGGTCACAACCTGAATGTTTATTAATCTAAGGCAATTATAAGCACTTTTAATCTCCTTCTTCGTCAAGGGTTGGAGGCGGAGTAGCCTATTACAGCGTTTGGAAGCAAGCGTTAAACGTACAAGATGTGAAAATGAAAATATCGGTGCCACCGAACATATATCTTACAACAAGAAGCTGCTCCATAACTTTGAAGATATCAAAGATAGGGACAAACTGTTCATGGGGAACTAGTAACCTCGGACATCATGGGTCAAGAAAAAATGGTGCTGAAGATGACTTTGGGTAAGGAGTTGACTTTCAACAATGTGTTGTGTATTCTAGATATTCAGAAGAACCAAGTGATCAGATCATTGTTAAGTAAGTATGACTTTTATATTATTTTTAAGTCAAATAAAGTCTAAAAATGGTACAACAAGAAGCTGCTCCATAATTTTGAAGAAATCAAAGATAGGGACAAACTGTTTATGGGGAACTAGTAACCTCGGACATCATGGGTCAAGAAATGGTGCTGAAGATGACTTTGGGTAAGGAGTTGACTTTCAACAATGTGTTGTGTATTCTAGATATTCAGAAGAATCTAGTGATTAGATCATTGTTAAGTAAGTATGACTTTCGTATTATTTTTAAGTCAAATAAAGTCTAAAAATAGAGTGTTTTTAGAAAATGATCATGTAACCGATGGGTTATTCAAGCTTAGTGTAATAGCTATTAGCCCCCACAGCGTAGCATAGATGGTTGGTGCATGACATTTCTAGTATAATGGTCAGGGGTCGATCCCTAAGAGGTGATGACTTATATTTTTGACCCCACCATGCACCTGTTGTCTATGTACCTGTATGAACCTCCCTCCAAATCAGTAGGGTCGGCTCTAGGAGGGTCTTTAAGATAGCGGATCTACCCTTTTTTTTTAGTGTAATGGCTATTAGGCTAATGTTAATAAATTTGAAACATCTTCTATCTATATGCTTAAGTCTTCGTGTATATTGCATAGTGGATTAGGACATATACATTACGATGTGTTACATATATTAACTAACATACAAAGCATACCTACATTTTATCTTGATCTGAAACACAAGTGTGAAATTTATATTGAAACGAAAATGATGAGGTCACCCTTCCAACATGTTAAAAGAAGTAACGACCCACTCGGTCTAATTCACACCAACGTGTGCAACCTAAAAGGCACATCGACACGTGATGGGAATAAGTATTTTATCACTTTTGCAAACGATAACAAAAAATACTATGATGTATATCTTCTCAAAAGTAAGGATGAAACTATAGAGAAATGTGTTCTCTATAAGAATAAAGTTGAAAACCAACTAAATAAAATGATTAAGGTGGTTCTGAAATGACCGAGGCGATGAATATGTATTATCATTTGTTGAGTTGTGTGCTGAACATATGGATCAGGCACGAAACAATAGCTATTTATACTCATCAGCAAAATAGAGTCATTGAGCAAAAGAATCACACTCTAAAGAAGATGATGAATGATTTTCTATTGAGCTCTGGACTGTCATAGTTATGGGCAAAGTTATGTTAATAGCTAATTACGTTTTTAAGTAAGACATCCCTAAAGAAAATAGATAAGAGCCCTTATGAATTGTGAAATGGAAGATAACTATCCTATTCATATTTATGAATGTGGGGGTGTCTTGCCAAAGTTTTAGTGTCTGATCCGAAAAGGATTAAGATAAGACCAAAAATGATTGATTGCAATTTATTGGATATACATATAATAGTAGTGCGTATCAATTTTTTATGTATGAGTCACAAATATCGGATATACATAAGAACACATAATAGAATTGAGAAATGTCTCACTCTTAGAGCCTAAGTTTCTGTATAAGACCCGAGAGAAAGCAGATTCCTCAAAACGAGCATATGAAATACAAAAGGAAGAAGATGATGATGAAACAGTTATGGTTTGGCTTAGACAAAGTAAAAGAGATAGGATGAAAAAATTCTACGGAACGGATTTTATCACTTTTATGTTGAAAAGTGGGCCCTAAAGTCACTAAGAAGCAGTAAGTCTTCTAATGGACCTCACTTGAAAAAAGCAATTGTATCTAAGATAGACTTTGTTTTGCAAAATTACATTTGGAAACTTATGGATATTCCATCGAAAAGCAAACCATTAGGTTATAAGTGGATCTTCAAAAAGAAAATAAAATCAGATGACACAATTGGTAAGTACAAAATCAGATTGGTGATTAAAGATTACCGACAACGAGAAAGCTTTGAATACTTTGATATATATTCTCCAATGTCGAGATTTACTTCCATTAGAATATTGTTAGCTATCATCACTCTATGAAATCTGGAAATACATCAGATGGATATAAATATAGTTTTTCTAAGTAAAAATTTAGAAGAGAAAATTTACATGGAGTAACCTAAAGAATTTTCTATATTAGGAAAAAAAATAAGGTTTGTAGATTGGTGAAGCTATTATATGACTTGAAACAAGCACCAAAGCATTGTCATGAAAAATTTGATAATGTCATAAATGAATGTGAATTCAAAATTAATGAATGTAATAAATGTATCTATATGAAAGTCATAGAGAATGACTATGTCATGTTATGCCTATATATAGACAACATATTTATCATTGAGAGTAATGATAAGATAGTCAAATTCACTAAAGATATGTTGAACTGAAAATTTGATATAAAAGACATAGGTCTAACAAATATAATTCTAAGAATCAAAATTCTTAAAATAGTAAAAGAACTTATTGTTAGTCGGTCAGATTACATAGATAAGATTCGTGAGAAATTCACCAAGGGTAATATTGCGTTGGCACGAATGCTGATAGTTACAAGTCAACATCTATTAAAGAATCGAGATAAAGTATCTCTCAGATAGAGTACTCTTGAGTGTTTAAAAGTCTGATGTAATTGATGAGTTGTACACAACCCGACTTAGCCTACGCAATAAGTATATTGAATAAATACACGAGTAATCCAGTGTTGAGCATTAAAAAAAGATAACAAGAGTACTAAGATATTTAAAATATACTTATAAATATAAATATAGACTGTATTATATGAGATATCCTACTATGAATGAAGGATAGAGCGATACGAATTAGATATCTGACATGAAAAACTCAAAGTTAGCAAGTGCTTATGTATTCACTTTGGGAAGTGTAACTATTTCTTGGAAATCTTTTAAGCAAACCGTCATAACCAAATTCATGATGGAATCTAAGTTTGTAGCTCGTGAAAAATATAGTGAAAATGTTGAATGACTACAATAATTCTTATAAGGCGTTCATGTATGGTAGAAACTTGTGTCGGTGGTATGTATACATTGTAATAATCAATCAGCAATTGATCGTGCACGGATCTATCTGTATAATGGTATGTTTAAACAAATATGTCATAAACACAATATCATTAGACAACTACTCTCGACAGGAGTTATCACTATCGATTATGTAAAGTCAAATGATATCCTAATGGATTTGCTAACCAAATAATTAAACTGAGTGTTAGTTGCAAGCTCATTGTGAGAGATAATCTTGATGCCAATCAGAAATATTGGTGCAAAGGAAACCCAACATATGTAAACTAGAGATCCCAAGAACTATAGGTTCAAAGGGACAACCTAACTAGACCAACAGAGTTACTCACTGTGGGCAACTACTCAATAGATCAATGAAGAAGGAGGTTAAGCGCACAATTTTTAATAATTCAATAATCTGGAATACTCTTGAGAGATTACATATGTGAGAAAGAAACTGAACCGCATTGAAGAGAATTGAAAATACAATTCTTAGAACTTGTTACAAAACTAAGCGTGTTCGTTGTCAAGAACGAACAGACATATGAGAACTAAATTATATCATAGAGAACTTTAGGAGAGATATGTTAATGCTTACATAGATGATAGAGCACGCAGTTCAAAGACATTGTGTCTATTGTCAGCTAGTAAGCAAATAGATCTTCACAAGATAAGATTCAAAAGGTAAAACCTACCTATCCTATACTGGACTCAATTGCTGAATGTTATTATATACCATATTTCTATTCATGTGTGGGATTGTTGAAAATTTGAATGGAAACAATAAAAGTTGGATGAAGGAGACTTCATTGTGTAAGTATTTTTAGTTCCACATTGGGAGTCTCATGACTTTAATGTTGGTTTATATTGTATCTCATGTATTGTTGTTATGAACAAATGCATGAGGAGAGCTTATCTCTCACACGTGGTCCCACAGGAGATGTAAATCTAGGGTCTGGATTGTACTGAACTAAGTTGATTTGTATGAGAGCATGATCTGCGCCCGTTGAATGTCGAATCGTTCGGGTAAAATCTTTCCAAGTGGAACAACTAATATTTTACCACGTGAATCTTTTTTAATTGCCGATTAATAGAGGATTCATAACCGCCTAGTGAAACGTAGCTAACATTTCAAGCTCTTATATAAGGAGGCTATGACCACAATCAAAACGACACACTATTAAGAAGCAAAAATAGAAAAAAAATTTCCTCCGCCTTCATTTCCCAAAATCTTCTCTTCGTCATGCATTTTTGCTCGACGATTTACTCGTAATAGCAATCGAATATCTTCTCAGTTCGCCACAAAGAATCAGTGTTTGATTGTGTACATGGTTTTATCATTATATCCTGGAAATAGATGTTTATTATAACCTCAAAGTACAACCAGAAAAGGACGAATTTATTTTAAGGAAGCTGCATCACAAGCAGGCTTAGGCATCATCCTTTCATACTTAGTGAGAGTACTCGGCTCTCTGTTGACTCAGGGGAACTAGGACTTGGCAGGAGTACTCGGACTCGACAAGGGCATTCGGCTGACTCGGGCTTGACAACTCTGTGACTCGACATCACTCTCCACTTGAACTAGGGATTACTTCCCAAGTACTCGGTATCTTCTTTTCTCGACTCAACAACCTGCTCGAGCAACTTACTTCCTAACTCGGCAGTACTCAGCATCCACTTGGAAGAACTCAACATGCACTCAGAAAGATTTTGCTTGTCCTCTGGAGCACTCGGCCGATTCGGCACACTAAACACACGATCAACTCGAGTCTTCTTCTCAGTCGCCTTGGCAATCGGGCAACTTTGGTATTCGTTTGACTCGACAACTCGCTCGGGTACTCGACGACTTACTCAACACTCAACCAGCTTGACACTTGGTGACTAAGACAAGTCTCTAATCACCAGTCGGGTTGATATCTCAACTAGGGCTCGACACTTCGCTCAGATCATCGGAAGTTCGGTCGAATTAGTCCTGTTGACAATTTGGGATTATTAACTTAGGACATCTAACAAATAAAATTAATTTTAATTCTATAATTTAAAATTCTGATTATTCCATGTAATCTCCAATTACACGATTGCATAATAAGAACTTTATACGAAAAAATTAACTTTTTAAAAATTTGCTACACTAACGTGATCTCTAATTTTTTTTTAGAACTTTAAAATTTTTTAAACATATAAAAGAATATTAATAAAAATTAAGTAATAAAACTCATGATCTAATTTTATTTTACTTTTATTTATTTTCTTATAGTTAAATTTTAAATTAAAAAATTATTAATTTTTTTGTATGTTTTTAAATTTTTTATTAAAGCTCCAAAAATAAGAATAAGAATCCAGATAATTTAAGAAATTATTGTGAGTTAGAAGACATAAATTTTTTAGTGTTTATATGAATTTTTTTTATAAAATAATTTTTTATATTTTTTTCCTTGATCCAATTCAATCCAATTTGAGGTTGAAATAGATGAGAAGGGCATTTTCGAAATTGGATCTATTCTTTGATTAAAAAAACAAAGTAGGATGTGGCTGATGAGGAAAAAAAAGATAATATTAAATTGTCAGAATTTTATTATCTAGAATTTATATTTTCATAACTTTTGATATTATTTTTAAAACAATATTTTGAAATAAATCATAATATGTATTTTGTAATTTTAATTTAAAATATACATATTTATATCAAACATATTATCTATTTTATCATTACTATAGTAAAATGGCAACATGATACATGAAGCTCTCGTCACGCCGAGTCCAAGGAAAGGTCTATTTTATACAGTTTTATCTTATTTTGTAAGAGGTTGTTTCTAGATTTTATCATTACTATTGATCCGGGCGTATGATTTTTAGAAGGATCGAGGGCTCGGTCGGGTCCGATTGCTGATCTGAACCGGTAGTTAATAGGTCCGATTAAAGGTCACCCCGGGGTCGGGGCCCTTGAGGTCGATCATCCGGGGTCGGGGCCACCAAGGTCGGTCGCCCGAGGTCGGGATCATCGAGATCAGTCGTCCGAGGTCGGGACCATCGAGGTCATCCGTCTGGAGTCAAGACCTTCAAGGTCGGTCGCTCGAGGTCAGGACCATTGAGGTCGGCCGTCCGAGGTCAGGTACTCATGATCATACGGAGGCGACCGAATAATTGCGAGTCCTTCCTATCGCATGAGCTTTTCTTATCAGATATTCAAGAGATAATCCCCTCTGACATAATCATTGCTTGGCAAAGCCGCCAATAATTAAAGGGAACAGAAGAGACATATTAAGCAATGTGTCAGGCGTTTATGAGGGTCAAGCGGCTATGGCAGTTTCATAGCATTAAATGCGGTCGTCAATATCACCGTCTGTCAACTGACCATCTCTTAATGAGATTTGCCAACCCTGACACAGCAGAAAGTTGCCTCTCCCCTATATAAACCCCCCCTGGGGCTTCAAAGAAGGGGTGCTACCATTTTGCAACCACTCCACCACATTGAGAACTCTATTTCGGTCCGACCTCCCAAACTACAGCAGACCGGGTCGTCTTGGTCAGACCGAGTCATCCGAGGGAAAACCGATCTTCGCTTGTCGACAGGATCAAATTTGGCGTCGTCTGTGGGAATCTCGCCAAATCGAAAGCTGAAGATGAGCGACTCCAATCGGATGGTCGTGATGCTTTCGCAAGAAGACCTCGACCTGCTAGTAGAAGCTAAAGCTAGGAAGTTGGCGGAGGCGTAACAAGCAGCGGCCCGACCCGCTCAGGCGGGCCCGGCCGAGCAGACTGCCCGCGTGGGCACCGAAGGAGGAGCACGGCAGGGGGAGAGCCCTCATTTTCACCCGGCACTGTTTGGGCCGGCGGAGGGAGCGGGACAGTCTGATCCCCATGAAGCCACTTCGAGTCATGCCAAAGCTGATAAAGGGAAGGCCCCCCTTGTGCCGACCCCGGAAGAGCATACTGGTTTCCCATTTTCTAACAGGATTCTACAGGAGCCGCTCCCGAAACACTTTCGACTCCTATCTATTCCCGAATATGGAGGGGCTACGGACCCGGAAGAGTACTTAAAGAAATTTGAAAACGCCTCGATGCTGCACCAGTACCCGGATGGTGTTAAGTGCAGGGCCTTCCTGACCACCCTGGCCGGACCAGCCCAGCGGTGGTTTGACAGACTTCCCGAAGGATCAATCAAGGACTTCTCTGATTTCAAAAGATTATTTCTGCAGCATTTTGCCAGTAGTAAGAGACATCACAAGACCAGCTTGAACCTATTTACCATGAAGCAGGGCTCCAAGGAGCCCTTGAAGGCCTATATCAATAGGTTTAATAAAGTGGCGCTGGACGTTCCACTGCTACGTCCGAGGTGTTGGTCAGTGCCTTCGCGCAGGGCTTGCAAGAGGGCGAGTTCTTCAGATCTCTGATCCGAAAGCCTCCGAAGGATTTCGAAAGCCTTTTGGGGAAAGCCAGTAAATACGTGGACGTTGAAGAAGCACAGGCTGCCAGGCGGCCGGAGGTCAGGTCTACGCCCGAAAATCCTCAGCAACATCAAAGAAATGTACCTCCTGGAGGGCCTCTTAGAAGCCCCAGAGCGATGGGACACCGGCCGATAGCCGAGAGGGGAATAGTTCAACAAGTGGCCCAAGGTTGTATCCCTTCCAGGTGGCAACCCTACTGCTCTTTTCATAACAGCCATACACACGACTTGCAAGATTGTTGGTAGGCCGGCAGAGGTCGGGGTCGTGCTGGTCGAGGAAGCCCGAGAGGAGCTCACCAAGGAGGCGATTGAGGTCGGGGAAGGACGTCACCAAGCCAACCCGAGTCCCCGGCTCGGCCAACCGCTTCCTCAGCCAGACAACTGTTCCCGACCCCCGCCTCTCCCGAGCGCGGCAATGTTAATGAGGAACAGGCCAACCAACGGAATGCAGTACACGGGGTCATTCAAGTGATTTCTGGAGGCCCCACCTATGGAGATTCCAATGGAGCTCGGAAGTCGCAGGCTAGGCGACTCGACATCTACCAAGTGGGTTGCAGTTCCGCCCAAGCTCAGGGCCCACAGATCAGCTTCGGCCCATCAGATCTGCAAGGAGTAGAAGTCCCTCATGAGGACGCCCTGGTCATCACCGCGATCATAGCCAATTACCAGATCCACAGAACTATTGTGGATACGGGAAGTTCGGTAAACATCCTGTACTTAAAAGCTTTCGAGCAATTGCAGATTGAAGTTACTGAGCTCCGACCCGTGGCCACACCTCTGTTTGGGTTCACGGGGAATGAAGTACAACCCTTGGGTCAGATCAAGCTGGCCATATCACTCGGCGAGGAACCCTTGAGGAGAACCAGGTGGTCCACATTCCTGGTAGTGGATGCCCCCTCAGCCTACAATGCCATATTGGGCCGACCTATGCTGAACGAGTTCCGGGCCATGGTGTCCACCTTCTACTTAAAGGTCAAATTCCCAGTGGGTGACCAAGTTGGAGAAGCTAAAGGAGATCAAAAAGTGGCACGACGGTGCTATGTGGATGACGTTCGAGTGGAGGTCAGTAAGTCCTGCCGAGTAACGCCGGCCAACTGCAACATGGTGCAATCTTCTCAGCCCTCTCCTTGGGTTGATCTGATAGAGGAAAAAGAAGAGGTCCAGCTCTTGCCCAATCGGGAAGAAACTAAAGTCAGATAGCTCTTGGATTGGTGCCTGACCTCAAACAACAGTTAATAGAGTGTTTGACTCAGAATCGGGACGTATTTGCCAGGTCCCAGCAAGATCTGAAAGGGGTCAGACCAAAAGTAATGGAGCACAAGCTGCACGTGTACCCCGACGCCCGACCTGTTAAGCAGAAGAAAAGAGATTTCAGCCTCGACCAGAACAAGATCATTCAGGCCGAAGTGGAAAGACTGCTGGAAGCGGGGCACGTCCGAGAAGTCCAATTCCCGGCCTGGTTGGCCAACGTGGTGCTAGTCTCCAAGCCAGGCGACAAGTGGAGGGTCTGTATTGACTTCAGGGACCTCAATAAAGCTTGCCCTAAGGACTGTTACCAGCTCCCTCGGATAGATCAGATGGTAGACTCTACCGCCGGGAATGAACTCATCTGCATGTTGGATGCCTACCAGGGATATCATCAAGTACCCTTAGCATTAGAAGATCAAGAGAAGGTCAGTTTTGTCACTGCCGAAGGCACCCATTGCTACACAGTTATGCCCTTCGGACTCAAAAATGCTGGGGCAACCTATCAAAGGCTGATGAATAAAGTCTTCAAGGAGCAGCTCGGGAGAAACGTGGAGGTGTACGTAGATGACATTCTCATCAAGTCCTCCCAAGCGGCCGACCTCGTAGCCGATGTTCGGGAGACCTGCAGCACTCTCCGAAGGTATGACCTCAAACTTAACCCGGCAAAATGTCTGTTCGGAGCCAAAAGTGGAAAATTCCTGGGTTACATCTTGACCGAGCGGGGGATAGAAGCCAACCCGAGTAAGGTGCAGGCCCTGCTGGACATGCCACCGCCGAAAAACCTGAGGGAGATTCAACGCTTGACCGGGAGAATCACGGCCCTATCTCGGTTTATCTCCCGGTCGGCCGCCAGGAGTCTGCCGTTCTTCAAGATCTTGCGCAAAGCTTCCAAGTTTCAGTGGGATGCCGAGTGCGACCGAGCTTTCGAAGAGTTGAAGACCTACTTAGTCGGTCTGCCGGTGCTGGCCAAACCGGAAGAGGGAGAACCCTTGTATGTTTATTTATCTACTACTGAAGAAGCTGTTAGTGCTGTGCTTGTAACCCAGAAAGGGACCGAATAGCAACCGGTCTATTTCTTTGGGCATCTACTTAAAGAAACCGAGTGTAGGTACACTACACTCGAGAAGTTAGCTTATGTGCTAGTGTTGATTGCTCGGCGACTGCGGCCATACTTCCTGGCTCATCCGATCCGGGTGCTAACTAACAGCACCCTCGGAAAGGTATTGGTCAACCCAGAGATCTCAGGTCGGATGGTCAAGTGGACAACCGAACTGAGTGAGTACGATCTTCATTACTTACCCCGATCTGCAATCAAAGCTCAAGCATTGGCGGATTTCCTAAGCGAGCTCCATGCCGAGGAAGAAGAAGGAGCCTGGAAGATCTACGTGGATGGGTCGGCTACTCGGGCAGGAAGTGGCGTAGGGATCTTGATGATCTCCCCTAACGGAGACCCCCTTCATTTGGCTGTGCGTCTAGAGTACCCGGCCACTAACAACCAGGCGGAATATGAAGCCCTTTTGGCAGGCCTCCAAGCAGCCAGACAGGTCGGGGCCACTCGGGTCATCCTGCATTCTGATTCTCAACTAGTGACCCAACAGGTGGCCAGGCGATTCGAAGTGAATGACGAGAAATTACAGGCTTACGTGGAAGCATATCAACAGTTACAGGCAGAATTTCAAGAAGTTCAGATTACGCAAATCCCCCGAGGTGACAATGCCAAGGCGGATGAGTTAGCCCGGCTGGCCAGTTCTGTCCGTCCGTGGGTCTTCCCCAAGCCTTCCCCTCAAGTCATGTTTGTTGGTGCAGTTTGCACTAACGGTCAAACTCGGGTTTTGATGTATGACAAAGTGGTTAAAGTTAGGGTTGTTGGTGTTTAACCTCTTTACTAAGTGTGCAGGGTTGAAAGACTTAGGACCAGACACCAGGCTGAAGTCCAGGATGGTTGAGTCCTGGCGGGAAGTCCAGTTGGGTCCGCGGGACCTGACAACTGGCTGAAGACCAAGTTGGTTGAGACTTGGCAGGAAGACCAGGGTGGTTGAGCCTTGGCAGGAAGTCCTGGTGGGTCAAGAGGTCAAGTAAAACTGCACAATGGGTAAGTAAGGTAAGTCACTGGAGGAGCGACCCAGTGAGGACGAGTCCAATCTTGGACTTTAGGCGCGGTCCAACTTAGACCCATTTAGGTGATCTAAGTTGAGTCCTGGTTAGATCCTGGTCTGGAAGACAGGATCTAATTAACTTAGAATTGTATCTTATTTTAGTCCATATAAAATTGTGCTAGCCTTGTTTTGGACTAACCCTGGATGCAGGACCGAAGGACTGTGTTTCTGCAGCTCAGAGGGCCTCAAAGGAGTGAGGCCGCAGCTGAGCAGGGCGCCCCGGATGTGTCGGGCGCCCCAGAGTCAACCCAAAGTCAGCAGAGAAGTAAACCTCCGACAGCAGCGCGTTGGGGGGCGCCCCGCGCATGTCGGGCGCCCCTCTTGTCGCGGGCGCCGCGCAAATCGGGCGCCGCGCAAATCGGGCGCCCCGCGTGTCTCGGGCGCCCACTGTGCCACGCCACTGAAGGCGGCTGCAGCTCACCCTCGCGAAGCCTCGGTGATAAAGTTTGACCGGTCAAGCGGGCGCCCCGCGCGCTTCGGGCGCCCCGGTCAAACCCCATCCCGAAATGGAAGCGATCAGATGCGACCGAGCTGGGTGATGGATCGTAAGCCTCGTGGGGGGCGCCCCGAGCATGTCGGGCGCCCCTGCCCTATATAAAGAGGGCCTCGACCCTCTTCAAAGGACAACACTTCTTCCAAAGCTTTCAAGTTCTTCTACGCTCGCGCCTTGCTCCGGAAACGCTTCACTTCGAGCCTACGACGTCCTGCTGCCCCGAAAGAGTCGACCTACTCCGGACGTCGGTAAAAAGATTTTTTTTAATATATATTTTATTACATTTAATTGCTTGAAAGTGTGGGGTTGTCACACTTTCAATTCCTCTGTACTCGCTTACTCTATCGGTGCTTACCGGTAGAGAATATTAGTGGATTGCCCAACGGAAAGGTCCGAGGGACCTGGGCCTTCGAGTAGGAGTCGACGAAGGCTCCGAACGAAGTAAAACTCGTCTGTGTTAGTGTGTTTGTTTTTCGTTTCATTCGTTTCCGCTGTGCACGCTTTTTAAAGCGCTTTGATTTTTTAAAAACGCACGTGATTCACCCCCCCCTCTCACGTGCATCGATCCTACAAGTGGTATCAGAGCCTGGTACGCTCTGTATCGGTGCAACCACCATAAGAGCCGGGGGAAATCCAGTTTTTTTCGAGTTTTGGTTTTTCGCTACACTTGATCTAAATTATGTATTGTTGCCTAGATTTGGATTATTTTTCCGTTCGTTTGATTTTACTCGAATTTGGTGCAACACCATTTCGAGTCACTCTTTCTCTCTCTTCTCCTTTTTCTACCACACTACTAATCCAAGACCTAGTCTTGGGACAAGTTTTTGTGTAGTCTATTTCAGATGGCTCAAGGTGAAGGCTATAGCACTGCTCGCCCTCCCCTCTTTAATGGGGAAGACTTTCCCTACTGGAAGAGAAGGATGGAGGTTTATCTGAAGACCGACATGGATCAGTGGTTTGCAGTTCAAACAGGCTACACACCGCCAATGGATGAGGGAAATAATACTCCACTAAGGCCCGACAGATGGAACTCAGAGATGAAGAAAAAGGCTCAGACCGAGTTCAAAGCCCAGAACACCCTCCAGTGCGGACTTACCAAAGAGGAGCTAAACAGAATTGGACCAACCGACTCAGCAAAGGAGCTATGGGACAAATTAATTGAACTACATGAAGGCACCTCTGATGCCAAGGTAACAAAAAGGGATTTACTTTTAAATAAGTTATTTAATATAAAAATGCAGGAAGGAGAATCTGCAAGCCAACTCCACGCCCGGATCAAGGACATACTAAATGGACTCCACCTAATCGGGCACAAACAAGAAACAGAGACATCATAAGGTATGCTTTAAATGCATTCCCTAGAAATTCACTATGGGCATCTATTATAGATGCTTATAAAATTTCTAGGAACCTTTCTAAAATTAATTTAGATGAATTGTTTTGTGAATTAGAACTGCACGAACAGACTAACGCCAAGGCCGAGAAAGGATTTGCCTTATTTGCAAGTTCCTCAAAAGATGGCAAGTTAAACAAGAAAATTCAAGAATTAAAAGAAGAGTCAGACTCAGACTCAGATGATGAGGAACAAATGGTCAACCTAGTAAGAAAGGTCTTCGCCAAAAAGAAAAGCCAGTTTCTCAAGAAAGGACCTCCAGAGGATAATGAAGCCTACAGTAGTGAAGACAAAAGTAAAATAACCTGTTTCGGCTGCAACAGAAAAGGACACTTCAAACACGAATGCCCCTACAAAAAGGAGAAATCGACCCAAGAAGAATAAGAGAAGAAGGCTCTTCAAGCCACTTGGGACGACAGCACAGACGACTCCGACGATGAACCACCAAGGAACTCAAACTATCTCGCACTAATGGCAACCGGACCCGGGTCAGACTCAGAGCACGACGAAGATTCTGAATACGAGTCGAGTCAAGAGATCGGACTCTTTTTCGGACGACTCGACTAAGGTATTTTTAGATTCAGTAAATGAAAAGTTCTTTAAAATTATTTCTGTTTTAAATAAAAATTGCTTGAATCTGAATCTAGAAATGACCAGCTTCTTAAGAAAATCAAGACCTTAAGGAGCAATTAATTAATACCAGAACATTAACTGAACAAACTCAAAATCAAAAATCATTGAGCTTGAAACTGAAAACTCAACCCTAAAGGGCGAAGTCCTAAAACTTAAGGATCTACTAGCAACTTTCACAACCCGATCCAAGAACCTTGACCTTATTCTTGGATCACAAAAGGGCATGTACAACAAATCTGGGATAGGATATAAATCAAGATCGAACCAAAGATCTTTTATCTCCTTTATCCACCCCCGCAAAAATCAACGAAAAGCGTGGGTCCCGAAAGCTTATCTAACAAAGCAAGTAGGTCAGAATCAATTTTATGTCCCAAAAAGGGACATCCATTACATTGACCCTAGACACCCAGTCTACAATTTAGGGGGAGGCTCCAAACTAGTTGGCACCTTAAAATCAGCCTCTGCCCAGGTGGGCACTTAAGATTAGCCTCAAAGTTAATTTGAATCTTGTACTATTTAGTACCAAGGTTTTCAATGAGTAAGTTAAAAGTTCAACTTCTTTAAGCGGCTTTGCCTAGAAAATGGTTGTTGCTCCAATAAGGCTTCGGCCAAAGAAGGCCACTGTGCCTCGCCATGGCCTGGAAGCCAATTATTGAAGTGTACTTTTAAATTACTACTTGTTAAACTTGGATCTAACACAAGGTCAAGTTAACTTTTCTAATCAAAACTCAAAATCATCTCACAAAATCATAGGACTCCCTTGATTGATAACTTAGACCGAGTGAGATGAATAAGGATAACCAAATTTAAATTATTGATTGATAATTCAAATTCAAAATTAAAATTAAAATTAAAATTCAAAATTAAAATTCAATTTCAAAATTAAGATTAAAATTAAAATCAAATTAAAATTCAAAAATTAAAATTAAATTCAAAATAAAATTCAAATTCAAATTAAAATTAAAATTAAAATTCAAATTCAAATTAAATTAAAATTCAAATTAAAATTAAAATTCAAATTAAAATTAAAATTAAAATTCAAATTAAAATTCAAATTCAAATTAAAATTAAAATTCAAATTAAAATTAAAATTCAATTTCAAAAATTAAGATTAAAATTAAAATTTAAAAATTAAAATTAAAATTCAAATTAAAATTAAAATTCAAATTCAAATTAAAATTAAAATTCAAATTCAAATTCGAAAATAAAAATCAAATTCAAAGTCAAACTTAACATAACTCAAATTTAAAATTCAAACTCAAGTGTTTAATTTTTTAGATTTTTTCAAAAACTCAACCTAGGCCTAAACCGTTTACTTAACTGTAGGAAAATAAATGGATCATTGACAGTGGATGCTCCAGACACATGACTGGGGATCCCACCAAATTTACAGAACTCAAGTACAAAAGACTAGGGACTGTTGCTTTTGGAAACAACGGTAAACTTAAGGTAATTGGCCTAGGCAATATTGAACTTGAGTCTGATTTCATATAACAAATGTATTACTTGTTGAAAATTTCAACTTCAATTTACTAAGCATTAGCCAATTGTGTGACACTGGTTATAAGGTTAGGTTCCTATCCAATGAATGTCTGATCAAACACAATGACAACCCAAACATCACACTTAGAGGACTTAGGCACAATAACATTTATGAAATTAAGTTAACCTGTCCCTTAGAAAACTGCCTCTTAACCCATAAGGATGAGACTTGGCTCTGGCATAGGAGACTTTCACATACTCACTTCAGAAAAACTACCTAAACTAAATGGCTTAGTTAGAGGCCTACCAAAGTTATCTAACCTTGAGTCAACCTTATGTAATGCTTGTCAACAAGGAAAACAAACTAGGTCAACCCACAAACCAACTAATCAAACTCAAACCAAGTCAATTCTGGAATAATTCACCTAGATCTATTTGACTCACATGGGGTTAAATCAATTAATGGGAACCTATACTGCCTAGTAATTATAGATGACTATTCAAGATTTACCT
>JAGFNQ010001984.1:14177-69498 GCA_024364735.1 Boesenbergia rotunda | reverse complement strand
TATGCTTTAAATGCATTCCCTAGAAATTCACTATGGGCATCTATTATAGATGCTTATAAAATTTCTAGGAACCTTTCTAAAATTAATTTAGATGAATTGTTTTGTGAATTAGAACTGCACGAACAGACTAACGCCAAGGCCGAGAAAGGATTTGCCTTATTTGCAAGTTCCTCAAAAGATGGCAAGTTAAACAAGAAAATTCAAGAATTAAAAGAAGAGTCAGACTCAGACTCAGATGATGAGGAACAAATGGTCAACCTAGTAAGAAAGGTCTTCGCCAAAAAGAAAAGCCAGTTCTCAAGAAAGGACCTCCAGAGGATAATGAAGCCTACCAGTAGTGAAGACAAAAGTAAAATAACCTGTTTCGGCTGCAACAGAAAAGGACACTTCAAACACGAATGCCCCTACAAAAAGGAGAATCGACCCAAGAAGAATAAGAAGAAGAAGGCTCTTCAAGCCACTTGGGACGACAGCACAGACGACTCCGACGATGAACCACCAAGAACTCAAACTATCTCGCACTAATGCAACCGGACCCGGGTCAGACTCAGAGCACGACGAAGATTCTGAATACGAGTCGAGTCAAGAGATCGGACTCTTTTCGGACGACTCGACTAAGGTATTTTTAGATTCAGTAAATGAAAAGTTCTTTAAAATTATTTCTGTTTTAAATAAAAAATTGCTTGAATCTGAATCTAGAAATGACCAGCTTCTTAAGAAAAATCAAGACCTTAAGGAGCAATTAATTAATACCAGAACATTAACTGAACAAACTCAAAATCAAAAATCAATTGAGCTTGAAACTGAAAACTCAACCCTAAAGGGCGAAGTCCTAAAACTTAAGGATCTACTAGCAACTTTCACAACCCGATCCAAGAACCTTGACCTTATTCTTGGATCACAAAAGGGCATGTACAACAAATCTGGGATAGGATATAAATCAAGATCGAACCAAAGATCTTTTATCTCCTTTATCCACCCCCGCAAAAATCAACGAAAAGCGTGGGTCCCGAAAGCTTATCTAACAAAGCAAGTAGGTCAGAATCAATTTTATGTCCCAAAAAGGGACATCCATTACATTGACCCTAGACACCCAGTCTACAATTTAGGGGGAGGCTCCAAACTAGTTGGCACCTTAAAATCAGCCTCTGCCCAGGTGGGCACTTAAGATTAGCCTCAAAGTTAATTTGAATCTTGTACTATTTAGTACCAAGGTTTTCAATGAGTAAGTTAAAAGTTCAACTTCTTTAAGCGGCTTTGCCTAGAAAATGGTTGTTGCTCCAATAAGGCTTCGGCCAAAGAAGGCCACTGTGCCTCGCCATGGCCTGGAAGCCAATTATTGAAGTGTACTTTTAAATTACTACTTGTTAAACTTGGATCTAACACAAGGTCAAGTTAACTTTTCTAATCAAACTCAAAATCATCTCACAAAATCATAGGACTCCCTTGATTGATAACTTAGACCGAGTGAGATGAATAAGGATAACCAAATTTAAATTATTGATTGATAATTCAAATTCAAAAATTAAAATTAAAATTAAAATTCAAAAATTAAAATTCAATTTCAAAAATTAAGATTAAAATTAAAATTCAAATTAAAATTCAAAAATTAAAATTAAAATTCAAAAATTAAAATTCAAATTCAAATTAAAATTAAAATTAAAATTCAAATTCAAATTAAAATTAAAATTCAAATTAAAATTAAAATTCAAATTAAAATTAAAATTAAAATTCAAATTAAAATTCAAATTCAAATTAAAATTAAAATTCAAATTAAAATTAAAATTCAATTTCAAAAATTAAGATTAAAATTAAAATTTAAAAATTAAAATTAAAATTCAAATTAAAATTAAAATTCAAATTCAAATTAAAATTAAAATTCAAATTCAAATTCGAAAATAAAAATCAAATTCAAAGTCAAACTTAACATAACTCAAATTTAAAATTCAAACTCAAGTGTTTAAATTTTTTTAGATTTTTTCAAAAACTCAACCTAGGCCTAAACCGTTTACTTAACTGTAGGAAAATAAATGGATCATTGACAGTGGATGCTCCAGACACATGACTGGGGATCCCACCAAATTTACAGAACTCAAGTACAAAAGACTAGGGACTGTTGCTTTTGGAAACAACGGTAAACTTAAGGTAATTGGCCTAGGCAATATTGAACTTGAGTCTGATTTCATAATAACAAATGTATTACTTGTTGAAAATTTCAACTTCAATTTACTAAGCATTAGCCAATTGTGTGACACTGGTTATAAGGTTAGGTTCCTATCCAATGAATGTCTGATCAAACACAATGACAACCCAAACATCACACTTAGAGGACTTAGGCACAATAACATTTATGAAATTAAGTTAACCTGTCCCTTAGAAAACTGCCTCTTAACCCATAAGGATGAGACTTGGCTCTGGCATAGGAGACTTTCACATACTCACTTCAGAAAACTACCTAAACTAAATGGCTTAGTTAGAGGCCTACCAAAGTTATCTAACCTTGAGTCAACCTTATGTAATGCTTGTCAACAAGGAAAACAAACTAGGTCAACCCACAAACCAACTAATCAAACTCAAACCAAGTCAATTCTGGAATTAATTCACCTAGATCTATTTGACTCACATGGGGTTAAATCAATTAATGGGAACCTATACTGCCTAGTAATTATAGATGACTATTCAAGATTTACCTGGGTAAAATTCTTAAAAAATAAAGATGAAACTTTTGATACACTCACTCAATTTTGTAAATTAACGGAAAATGAAAAGGGGGTTAAAATCAAAAGACTTAGGAGCGATAATGGCGGAGAATTCAAAAATCATAAATTTAATCAATTTTGTCTAGAAAAAGGCTACCATCACGAATTCTCTTGCCCTAAAACACCTCAACAAAATGGAGTTGTAGAAAAAAAAATAGAACACTACAAGAAGCAGCTAGAACAATGCTTAATGAATACAACTTACCTAAATACCTTTGGGCTGAGGCTGTTAGTACAGCTTGTTATGTACAAAATAGAATAACTCTAATTAAAAACCTAGGAAAGACCTCTTTTGAAATCTATTATAACAAACAACCTAACATTAAATACCTTAAAGTATTTGGATGTAAAGTCTATATCTTAAACACTAGAGAACACTTAGGTAAATTTACTTCTAAGATTGAGGAAGGTATCTTTGTAGGTTATTCCCTTACCAGTAGAGCCTATAGAGTTTATAACAAAACTACCCTAAAAATTGAAGAAACTACAAATGTAAAATTTGATGAAAAATCTGACTCAAATAACTCTGATCAAACCATCTACCAACCAATTGACTTTGTTAGATCCAGTACTGACCCTGATGAAAGGCAAATTGAGGACCAAAATAATGATCTAACTGAACCCACACCTGATACTGAACCTAACCAACCCAGAACTGTTCGAGTTAGCTCAGCCCACCCAACTAATCAAATCTTAGGTGATCCAGAACTAAGGGTTCAGACTAGATCAGCTTTTAGGAACCTTAGTCAAATTGCCTTGATTTCAAAAATTGAACCCAAGTCTATAGAAGAGTCTTTACTTGACCCTGATTGGATCATAGCCATGCAGGAAGAGTTAGCCCAATTTGAACGTAGTCAAGTCTGGGACTTAGTACCCCTACCTAAAGGCAAGAAATTTATTGAAACTAAATGGGTCTTTAGGAATAAACTTAACGAACAAGGAGAAACAGTTAGGAATAAGGCTAGGCTAGTAGCTAAGGGGTTTAGCCAAGTAGAAGGTCTTGATTATGATGAAACCTATGCCCCTGTAGCTAGACTTGAATCCATAAGAATGCTCTTAAGTTATGCAGCCCATAAGGGATTTAAGCTTTTTCAAATGGATGTTAAGTCAGCCTTCCTAAATGGCCTAATTAAAGAAGAAGTTTATGTAGGTCAACCCCCTGGTTTTGAAAGCTTAGAACACCCTGATTATGTCTTTAGACTTAAGAAAGCCCTATATGGACTTAAGCAAGCACCTAGGGCCTGGTATGAAAGACTGTCTAACTACTTAATTTCAAAAGGTTTTAACCAAGGCAAAATTGACCCAACACTATTTATCAAAACCCTAAAAAATGATATTTTTGTAGCCCAAGTATATGTAGATGATATAGTATTTGGCTCAACTAACTCAGACTTTTTACAAGATTTCACAACTATAATGGAAACTGAATTTGAAATGAGTTTAGTAGGTCAATTAACTTTCTTTTTAGGGTTACAAATAAAACAGACTAGTGAGGGTACTTTTGTCTATCAACAAAAATACACTAAAGAATTACTTAGAAAATTTGGAATGGATAGTGCTAAAGAAATTAAGACACCTATGGCTACCAATCAAACTATAGATAGTGACACAAATGGCAAACCTGTTGACCTTAAGTATTATAGAAGTGCTATAGGTAGCTTACTTTACCTAACTGCAAGTCGACCTGATATTCTCTTTGCAGTTAGTATGTGTGCTAGGTATCAAACATGTGCTAAAGAATCACATCTAACCCTAGTTAAAAGGATATTTAGGTATCTCAAAGGGACAAAAAATTTAGGAATTTGGTACCCTAGAACAGCCCAGTTTGAACTTATTGGATTTTCTGACTCAGATTATGCTGGCTGTAAGTTAGACAGAAAAAGTACCAGTGGTGGATGCCAACTTCTAGGACCCTCACTAGTTAGTTGGTTCAGTAGAAAACAACATTGTGTTGCCCTATCCACCACTGAAGCTGAATACATAGCAATGGGTGAATGTGTAGCCCAACTACTCTGGATGATGCATACCTTAAAAGATTTTAACTTAGATTTTAAGAAAGTCAAAATTTTTATAGATAACCTAAGTTCAATCAATTTAACCAAAAACCCAATCCACCACTCTAGGACCAAACATATAGAAATCAAACACCATTTTGTCAGAGATCATGTAAATAAAGGAGAAATTGAACTTAACCATGTTGAATCTAAGTCTAACCTAGCTGATATATTTACCAAACCACTTCCTGAATCTGAATTTAGCAACTTAAGAAGGTTAATAGGAATGTGTGTTATAGACTAGGACTGACCTGATAAGCTTAAGTTGACTTTTGGTTTTAAAAAAAAACATGGATTTTTTTTTAAACTTGTTTTTCAAAAGTTTATTGTCTTTCAAAATTAAAACTTAAACACAGACTTTTCAAACTTGATTTTCAAGAACTTTATTGTATTTCAAAATTTGATTTTCAAAACTGGCAGACTTAGACTAAGCTTGACCCCTAGAATTGCATGAACCTATAGTTTTAGGTAGCCGCATCTCACAAAACACATTAAGATTAACTTGTTTGTGTTTGCAAAAACATAGAACGGTTGTGAGATGCATAGGACTCTGCCTAGACTTCCGAATGCTTAAGTCAGTGCATCACAGTAAGTCTGGGCGTAAAATACCAACATTACAGTGATCAAGTCAAGTAGTCTTGCACTAAAATCTGAGCTAGACATTATTACCTGACTTGACTAACCCTGTGAACACTACTATCATCTAGATAGTTAGTCAGTAACTAGAGTTAGACACATGAAACGAGACCACAATCATTACTTGGTCCAGGGGGAGCTGAGGTCAAAATACTTTTTCAAAATATCATTTTTGACAAAACACCTTTGAAAATTTTGATAAAAGTTGATAAAGATTGAGAGGGAATTCCAACTAATCCCTTAAAATATTTTTTATTAAGATTGATATTTTGAAAGAAATTTTTTTATGAGCTAAGTAAATAGATTTAAGACTTATTTATTTCTAACACTTAGCCTATATTTCTACTCCCTTACACTTGTTATGCCTAATTTTTGATGAATGACAAAGGGGGAGAGTAGGGTTAAAGCTTAGAAAATTCTATTTGCTACTTATTGCTACTTAATTTTGCACCATGTACTTTCATGCTTATTTTTTATTTACTTGCATGTATCTGCTAGTTTTTTCTCTAACTTTAACCTAGGTTGTCATTACATCAAAAAGGGGGAGATTGTTGGTGCAGTTTGCACTAACGGTCAAACTCGGGTTTTGATGTATGACAAAGTGGTTAAAGTTAGGGTTGTTGGTGTTTAACCTCTTTACTAAGTGTGCAGGGTTGAAAGACTTAGGACCAGACACCAGGCTGAAGTCCAGGATGGTTGAGTCCTGGCGGGAAGTCCAGTTGGGTCCGCGGGACCTGACAACTGGCTGAAGACCAAGTTGGTTGAGACTTGGCAGGAAGACCAGGGTGGTTGAGCCTTGGCAGGAAGTCCTGGTGGGTCAAGAGGTCAAGTAAAACTGCACAATGGGTAAGTAAGGTAAGTCACTGGAGGAGCGACCCAGTGAGGACGAGTCCAATCTTGGACTTTAGGCGCGGTCCAACTTAGACCCATTTAGGTGATCTAAGTTGAGTCCTGGTTAGATCCTGGTCTGGAAGACAGGATCTAATTAACTTAGAATTGTATCTTATTTTAGTCCATATAAAATTGTGCTAGCCTTGTTTTGGACTAACCCTGGATGCAGGACCGAAGGACTGTGTTTCTGCAGCTCAGAGGGCCTCAAAGGAGTGAGGCCGCAGCTGAGCAGGGCGCCCCGGATGTGTCGGGCGCCCCAGAGTCAACCCAAAGTCAGCAGAGAAGTAAACCTCCGACAGCAGCGCGTTGGGGGGCGCCCCGCGCATGTCGGGCGCCCCTCTTGTCGCGGGCGCCGAGCAAATCGGGCGCCGCGCAAATCGGGCGCCCCGCGTGTCTCGGGCGCCCACTGTGCCACGCCACTGAAGGCGGCTGCAGCTCACCCTCGCGAAGCCTCGGTGATAAAGTTTGACCGGTCAAGCGGGCGCCCCGCGCGCTTCGGGCGCCCCGGTCAAACCCCATCCCGAAATGGAAGCGATCAGATGCGACCGAGCTGGGTGATGGATCGTAAGCCACGTGGGGGGCGCCCCGAGCATGTCGGGCGCCCCCTGCCCTATATAAAGAGGGCCTCGACCCTCTTCAAAGGACAACACTTCTTCCAAAGCTTTCAAGTTCTTCTACGCTCGCGCCTTGCTCCGGAAACGCTTCACTTCGAGCCTACGACGTCCTGCTGCCCCGAAAGAGTCGACCTACTCCGGACGTCGGTAAAAAGATTTTTTTTAATATATATTTTATTACATTTAATTGCTTGAAAGTGTGGGGTTGTCACACTTTCAATTCCTCTGTACTCGCTTACTCTATCGGTGCTTACCGGTAGAGAATATTAGTGGATTGCCCAACGGAAAGGTCCGAGGGACCTGGGCCTTCGAGTAGGAGTCGACGAAGGCTCCGAACGAAGTAAAACTCATCTGTGTTAGTGTGTTTGTTTTTCGTTTCATTCGTTTCCGCTGTGCACGCTTTTTAAAGCGCTTTGATTTTTTAAAAACGCACGTGATTCACCCCCCCCCTCTCTCACGTGCATCGATCCTACAATGTTAGTGGCTCAGGTCGAGAGGGAAGCAGAAATGGAGATAGAGGGGGACTGGAGAGCTCCATTCATCGCCTACCTGAAGGATGGAACTCTTCCAGGCAGCCCCGAACAAGCTCGGATACTGAAGATCAGAGCAGCCCGGTTCACTCTGATAGGTGACGCACTATACAAGCAGGCTTTTTCCCGACCTCTAGCCAAATGTCTCGGAAAAGAAGATGCGGACTATGTACTCAGAGAGGTGCATTTGGGGTACTGCGGAAATCATTCAGGAGGTCGATCCATGGCTCGGAAGGTTCTATTGGCCGGTTACTTCTGGCCGACCCTTCAGAAGGACGCCGAGAAGATGGTTCTTTCCTGCCTTTCTTGTCAGAAGTACCAGAATCTATCGCACCGACCGGTCGAGATGCTGAGAGCTTCCACCGTGTCGTGTCCCTTCGACCAATGGGGCATGGACATAGTCGGGTCGTTCCCCAAAGCAGCCGGTCAGAAGAAATTCTTGCTAGTGGCAGTGGATTACTTCTCTAAGTGGATCGAGGCGGAGGCCTTAGCTCGAATCACTAGCAAGCGGTGAAGAAATTCCTGTGGCAGAGTATCTTATGCCGATATGGCATACCGCATAAGCTGGTGTTAGACAATGGCCGACAATTTCAAGGCCGGGTAATCAGAAGTTGGTGCCAGGAATTTTGGATCAAGCAGGCTTTCACTTCCGTGGCATACCCCCAAAGCAACGGTCAGGCCGAAGTAGCCAACAGAGAGATTTTGAGAGGGCTCAAAGCTAAGCTGGATCAGGTCGGCGAGTCTTGGGTAGATGAATTGCCCGGAGTCCTGTGGGCCCTTCGAACTGTTGGATCGATAGAACCGATAGAGGGGGGTGAATATCGGTAAATTTTCGGATTTACGTAAAGAGCAATTGCACAGCGGAAGTTAAAAACACACAACGCAAACACGGGAGGTTTTACTTGGTTCGGAGCCTGTGTCGACTCCTCCTCCAAGGCCCACGGTCGTTGACCGTTTACTTTGGGCAATTCTATATAGGCGCAAAACAGTTTACAATAATTTGATTAAAAAGAATTAAGTGCAGTAAACAAAACACGCTCTTCTTTACCGACGTCCGAAGTAGATCGAATTTCTCGGAGCAGCAGGACGTCGTCGGCTCGTGTTGGAAGGTTTCCGGAGCAAGTCGCAAGAGCAGAAGAGCTTTGAGGCGTTGAATGGAAGTTGTGTTTCAAGGCTTGGGCGTTGGGTGCTATTTATAGCACCTAGGGGCGCCCTGGACGTCGGGGGCGCCCTGCCACGTTTCAGCCGATCCGGATTTAGCTCAGTCAACAGTTATCCCATCCGAATAGGGATAAGTTTGACTCTGGGGGCGCCCTGGTCGCAGAGGGCGCCTTGGCTAACTTCTTCCGCACAGAAATCTCGGCTGTGGATAAAGATGAGGCTTCGCAGACCTGGGCCCAAGGCGCCTTGGCTGCTGAGGACGCCCTGGCTGCTGAGGGCGCCCTGGCTGCTGAGGGCGCCCTGCTCAGTAAGCAGCCGAAGCCCTTTTTGCTTCACTTGGTTCTGGTTCACCTTGGGGGCGCCCTGGACACTTAGGGCGCCCTGCTCAGCTTCTGCCTCACTCCTTTGAGGCTCTCTGAGTTGCAGACACACGTTCCTTCGGTCCTGCATCCAGGGTTAGTCCAAAACACAATACAGCAATTAATTATTAGTTTATACAGCCTTAGCTGTCTTGGTTCTGACTTTGGTCTCCAAAATGGAGTCCTAGGTCGAACCGACGCCTACTGTTCCCTCGACGGGGAACGCGTCCTCACCTACTCCTCTCGGGAGAATTTACCTGATGCCAACCATTCCTCTGGTTGGACTTTTGCCTGACGGTCCTTTGTCAGGTCTTGGATGCCGAGCTGCCCTTCGCCCGGTGCCTAGCATTCCTTCGCTAGGGCTTGGTGACTAGCAGCCCTTCGCTAGTTGCCTAGCAGCCCTTCGCTAGGACTTGGTGACTAGCAGCCCTTCGCTAGTTGCCTAGCAACCCTTCGCTAGGACTTGGTGACTAGCAGCCCTTCGCTAGTTGCCTAGCAGCCCTTCGCTAGTTGCCTAGCAGCCCTTCGCCAGGTGCCTAGCAGCCCTTCGCTAGGACTTTGTTTCCTGGCAGCCCTTCGCCAGGTGCCTAGCAGCCCTTCGCTGGGACTTTGTTTCCTGGCAGCCCTTCGCCAGGTGCCTAGCAGCCCTTCACTAGGACTTTTCCTGCACACTCGAGTAACAACATTAGATCACAAATAAACTTAACTTTGAATCCTTTGCCAATATCAAAACAAGGTTCGATATGGTGCTCTCTGCACCAACATGAACCACACCTAAAGAGGGGTCAGGATGCACTCCTTTCCAGTTAGTCTATGGTAGTGAGGCGGTGGTCCCCATGGAAGTCGGCTGTGAGTCTGACAGAAGACACCTGTATGGAGAGGATAATGCGGAGAAAAGACGAGCTGAGCTGGATCTGATTGAGGAGGTCAGAGCTAAGGCCGCAGTCCGAATGGCCGCTTACCAACAAAGGATGCGGAACCGATACCACCAACAAGTCATACCTCGACATTTCCAAGTAGGGGACAAGGTATGGAAAAGAATCAAGCCCGTGGGTGAAGTAGGCAAGCTGGAGCCTCCATGGAGTGGGCCGTTCCTGGTGGTCGAGGCGCTGGGGTCGGGAGCCTACTACCTGCAGGATGCTCAAGGAAAGCGACTCGGAAGACCCTGGAGCGCAGTTCACTTAAGATTGTATCGTGAGGAGAGCGGAGAGAAATGATTCTTGTAAATGTACTCAGAGAAAACGATGACAAGAACTCCAACTCTCCCAAAACAGCCAAAGCAAGTTATAAGTGAGCTCGCACTCACGCACCCACCGGACTCGGCGCCGATCGGGCGTGGCGTTCCACGTTCGGTCGGGCTCGGTCGGGCGTGGCGGTCCACGCTCGGTCAGGGTAAGTCAGACGGTGTCCAAACTCTTGCCCAAGCAAGTTATAAATGAGCTTGCACTCACGCACCCACCGGACTCGGCGCCGATCGGGCGTGGCGTTCCACGTTCGGTCGGGCCCGGTCGGGCGTGGCGGTCCACGCTTGGTCAGGGTAAGTCGGACGGTGTCCAGACTCTTGCTAAAGTAAGTTATAAGTGAGCTTGCACTCACGCACCCACCGGACTCGGCGCCGATCGGGCGTGGCGTTCCACGTTCGGTCGGGCCCGGTCGGGCGTGGCGGTCCACGCTCGGTCAGGGTAAGTCGGACGGTGTCCAGACTCTTGCTAAAGCAAGTTATAAGTGAGCTTGCACTCACGCACCCACCGAACTCAGCGCCGATCGGGCGTGGCGTTCCACGTTCGGTCGGGCCCGGTCGGGCGTGGCGTCCACGCTCGGTCAGGGTAAGTCGGACGGTGTCCAGACTCTTGCTAAAGCAAGTTATAAGTGAGCTTGCACTCACGCACCCACCGAACTCGGCGCCGATCGGGCGTGGCGTTCCACGTTCGGTCGGGCCCGGTCGGGCGTGGCGGTCCACGCTCGGTCAGGGTAAGTCGGACGGTGTCCAAACTCTTGCCAAAGCAAGTTATAAGTGAGCTCGCACTCACGCACCCACCGGACTCGGCGCCGATCGGGCGTGGCGTTCCACGTTCGGTCGGGCCCGGTCGGGCGTGGTGGGCCACGCTCGATCAGGATAAGTCGGACGGTGTCCAGGCTCTTGCTCGAAATAAACATGAATCATTATCTTCCTGCAGTATCTATCGTCGAGTCAGGGTATTTGCCCGACCGGGCAAAATCGCCGAGTCAGGTCATACGCCTGACCGACCCCCATCGCTGAGCCAAAATATCGATCTGACTAGGCTATGATCCCGAGTTTGGGAAGAGGACAGGTTGGGAGAGTAACAGCACGAATCGCCCGAGCGCTTGACACTTAGCCAAATTTTCGAGTTGGCCTAAAAAATCAAGCTAAGGAAACTAGGGTGAACATCCCGAGTAATCGGCAATAAGCAAGTGCGTCAAATAAGCAACACTTGGCAAAAATTTAACACGTCATAAACGGCTAGACGAAATAAAGAAAAAGGGAAAATCCACAGGAATAAGATAAGGTCCGGGGCCGTCACAAAGTCGGGCCTGGTAGACCAAGTCGGAAAATTAGATATCATTACAAAAATTTCGAAGAGTTTAAGAAAGGGGCAAGAGCGGACAAAGCAGCAGCTCGGGCAAAAGAAGGTCGGGGCCACCAAACTAAGTAAAGCTTGGAAAGTTAATCTAAGTAAAGGGAGGGAAGGCGTCTTCAGGAATCGAGGCCTTGATCCGCCTCAGATTCACGGCATTAGGGAGAAGGTCCTCAGGAAGATGGCCGGCTTCGGTCAACTGCTGGATAGCACCTCGTGCGCCAAACTTGATCATGCCTCCCGTACGCTCCGATACCAGGTTCAGGAAGGAGTCTGACTGGATGTAGGCTACGCGGGCGGCTTCAATCAGGGCCGATTCGCCCGACTTATAATCCTCCAACTCCTTCCTGAGTCGAGTAAGCTGGGCGTCCTGCCCCTGGATGGTGGTCTCCCGAACTGCCAGTTGCGCTTCCTGGCCCACTAGCTGAATCTCTAAACCCCGAAGCGCCTCTTGCTGGGCAGCCAGCTCAGTCTCTTTATTCTTCAGGGCAAGTTGAGTTTGGTGATGAGCCTCGCCTGACTCCTTCAGTTTCCGCTGGAGCCCCTTATTATCTGTTGTCATCTTGGCCAAGTCCGCATGAGCTCGGGTGTATCGAGCCTTGAGGGTCTTATTGTCGCCCTCCAGGTGAGCCACCCGATTAGTTAGGCGCTCCGTCGCCGCCGCTGACTGAGCCATCGACCGCTGCTCTTCCTCTGAACGGGCCTCCAACTCTGATATATGAGACCTCAGAGCAGTTATTTCAGAGCGCAGCTGGTCCAGGCCTTGGTCACCTGGAGGAAGGGTGCTCTGCGCCACTCGGGCTTCTAAGTCTCTCACTTGCCTCTCAGCCTCTCGGCGTGCCCGGGTGTTGTCAACCAACGCTTGGCCAACCGCGTGACTCAGCGCCCATTGCTGCATAATGATGTGAAGGTCATGTGTGTAAACATAAACAATCTAAGGAGGGAGAAGGTACCTGAGTCATTCCCACGAAGAAGTGGTCGGCTAAAGTAACCGGGTCCATAGCAAAGAACGCTGTCCACCCTTCCTCCCAGCCCGAGACCAACCTATCGTGCAAGTTCAGTGGCTGAGGCTGGACGGTCGGGATCAGAGTAATAGCCGAAGGCACTTGGACGTCCACAGTTGATCGTGGCGGGGAATTCAGGGATAGAAGGGCGTCAACGGCTTTGGTGTGGGCAGTGCTCGACTGAGGGGTTGGAGAGCGTGGCGCGGACCTCGAGGTCGATGCGCTGGAAGGTATTGTCGCGGGAGTAGGAGGTCGGGTTGTTGACCGAGGTGTTGTCCGGACCAGAGCCCGAGGATCAGGCCGGGGAACCGCGGGAGCCAAAGCCGAGCTTGGGGCCGGGAGTCGAGGGCTGACCATAGCTTGATCGGGACGAGAAGGCGTCGCAGCCTGACCCTTCAGGGTCAGCTCAGGAGATGAAGGTATATCCACGCTGGGAACCAGCCGGCGTCGTTTTCGAGCCGATCTAAGAGAAGCGGCCGGGTCCACTTCTTCTTCCTCTGCCTCCGCAGGGGAAGAGGTCCCCTCACCAGTTGTCCGAGTTGTCACTCCCGCCTCCTCGGTCGGGAGACTCTCTCCGAGGTCACTTGCTGCAACTACCAGCGGTTCGGGATTTGATGCAACGTTAACTGGCGGTATCCCTCGGGCGGCTACTAGCTGGGCCGCCAGAGCCTCCAGGGCTTCATCCTCCCGATCCAGTACCGCATCAACCCTAGCGCTATACATGACGTCGGCTGCACAAAGGAAAAAGTCTTAGTTAGCACTAACAAGCTCACTAAGCAGGTAGAAACGTACCGAGGGTGCCGGGTAGCTCTGCCGGGACTTGGCTCAGCCGGAACAGATACAGCATCCCCTCGATCAATAGCTTGCCCGCGTGGTATCGGGCTCCCCCGAGCTTAGAAACTGCAGAACAGTAGCCCGGTTCTGAACGAAGGTTCTTGGGCAGCTGTGGGTGATCAGGCAGGTTTTCTACACACACGGTAGGCCAGTTCGGTCGGGGGATTGATTGGATATAGAAGAAGTGAGATTTCCAACCTTTATTGGAGGAAGGCACCTTCTCCAGGAAGGCAGAGTTAATACGAACCTGGAAGTAGAAGCTCCCGGGCTCTTGTTTCTTAAGGTAATAGAAAAAATGAAATACTCGGGGTTCTAGGGGGATTTTGTGGGTGGTGAAGATGATCACGGCGCCGCACAAGATTCGGATCGAGTTCGGGGCTAATTGAGACAAAGAGACCTGGAAATAATGGCAGATCTCGCGGAAGAAAGGATGTAGGGGAAAGCGCAGACCGGCTGACAGCTGGTCGGAAAAGACGGTGAAATGACTTAAGGGGGGCTGGTGTGCCCGACCTCGACGGTCGGGCTGAGTTATCGAGTGGTCTTCTGGGATCAAGTAATCTATACGTAGAGTTTCTATCTGACCTAGGGTGAGGGAAGATCGGGTAGTCAGGTACCATGGCTCGGGAGGCGCAGACGGAGGTGCAGACGATGAGGCCATCAAAACGAAATCAAAAAAGGCACGGCGGGAGATCGGCAAAAAGAAAAAGTACCTAAAGGGGAGGTTCACCGGAGACACTGTTCGTCGGAGTCGAGGAGGTCGGGCGGCGGAGATCGGACAGAAGTCGAATAGAAAGCGAAGATCAGGATAAAAGGAGGTGAAATGAGGGGGCAAACCTATTTATACCACGGGTGAAACCAGGGGGACCGTCCGATGAAGAAGAAGAAAATGGCGGGCCAGACTCCTCGCCGTCCGATCCTTGTCATTTCCCAGACCTCGAAGCTTTACTCGCACAACGCCCAGGCCATGCCGGTGACGTTTCGTTGCTCAAGGCGTCCAGTCGGGAAGCGAGAGGCGTCCTCATATTAATGAGGATTTGATGGGGGACACGACATTAAAAGGAAAGATCAACCGTACGAGGTGACACGTGAAAAAAAAAGGGAGGCAAGCTGACCGAGCAAGGAGCCTAGTCAGTCGGATCTCGCTCCTCCTTCGACTAGACTTGAGAGGGAGGCTTGTGATCCGGGCGTATGACTTTTAGAAGGATCGAGGGCTCGGTCGGGTCCGATTGATGATCTGAACCGGTAGTTAATAGGTTCGATCAAAGGTCACCCCGGGGTCGGGGCCCTTGAGGTCGATCATCCGGGGTCGGGGCCACCAAGGTCGGTCGCCCGAGGTCGGGATCATCGAGATCAGTCGTCCGAGGTCGGGACCGTTGAGGTCAGTCGTCCGAGGTCGGGACCATCGAGGTCATCCGTCTGGAGTCAAGACCTTCAAGGTCGGTCGCCCGAGGTCAGGACCATTGAGGTCGGCCATCCGAGGTCAGGTACTCATGATCATACGGAGGCGACCGAATAATTGCGAGTCCTTCCTATCGCATGAGCTTTTCTTATCAGATATTCAAGAGATAATCCCCTCTGATATAATCATTGCTTGGCAAAGCCGCCAATAATTAAAGGGAACAGAAGAGACATATTAAGTAATGTGTCAGGCGTTTATGAGGGTCAGGCGGCTATGGCAGTTTCATAGCATTAAATGCGGCCGTCAATATCACCATCTGTCAACTGACCATCCCTTAATGAGATTTGCCAACCCTGACACAGCAGAAAGTTGTCTCTCCCCTATATAAACCCCCCCTGGGGCTTCAAAGAAGGGGCGCTGCCATTTTGCAACCACTCCACCACATTGAGAACTCTATTTCGGTCCGACCTCCTAAACTACAGCAGACCGGATCGTCTTGGTCAGACCGAGTTATCCGAGGGAAAACTGATCTTCGCTTGTCGACAGGATCAACTATAATAATTAACATAAATCTATTTTAGCAGTATTATAGTAATTAACATAAATAAAAAAATTAATGGGTTTAAAGATAATTAAAAAAAATTGATGATCAAATTCTTGCCATCAAAAATTACCGTAAAAAAAAAATTAAGTATCCTCTTTGATAACATGCCTTAATTCCTCTTCTTAATTCCCACCACCAAGAAGTCAAGCGAGCCCTAAATAAGTAAGCTCCTTTTTTGAGTAGCACGGAGTCCCTCGGAATTTGTTCTGCCGACAAAAAGGCAGCAAACACAGGGACACAATTTGTCCGCACCCAATCCAATGTTCGAATCTAAAACAAAAGTCTAAAGTTACTGCATTGTTCGATTTGTTCCATAAAGTGTCCAGCCGATCTTGTGCTAAATAATACTTAGGAGGCGCTTGGTATAAATTTGGCAATGAAAATGGTAATAGATTTGATTGAGGGGTTTATGGGTTTGGTGATAACCTAGTGGGGGGTGGGTTATGAAATCAAGGGTATCATATCCTTATTTTGATTCCGATTCTCGTATACCAAGCATCATCAATGGGAATGAAATAGATTTCATTCCCATTCCTATCTTCTAAACCTGTTTATCAAGCACCCCCTTAATTTTGTAGTCGCATATATATTACCAGTATAATTTTGCTCTGTCTTCTAGTATTGTGTAGCACTAATTTAGGTCCTCAGGTTTATTATTGTTCAATATTGTGTGGTGGGCCCTCAAAGGCAAAGGCAATGATAAAATAAAATCGTATTATTCTCCTGTTTACAGCCTCTTTTCAAATGAATTATATATATATTAAATGGAAAGAATTTCTTTTACAGGATAAAGCTCTGAAAAATTTATATTCTATATATCATGGGCTTTGACATGATATTATAATAAATTTCAGAGATTGTGGGGGCGATGTTTGCTGATTGTAATCTGACATCGAATCTATAATAATGATTATTTAAGAGAGGACATAAACACAGATCGTATTTAGATTTAACAGGATAAAATTAATTCAAAAAAAAATGACCTAATATCAATTAAATAAAAATTTAAATAGTCTCAAAATTCTAATGATGCAAAAGATAAAAAAATAATTATAAATAATACAAAAAAATTTTAAAGTCTTCAAAAAAAACCTTAAAGAAATATGTTTTAGGTCTACATAAGATTGGACCGTTACGAGTTACTATACTCTATAATTAAATATAGATTTTTAAATGGATTTTAATTTGATATATTAAAAAGTCACGTGATTTAATCTAAATTAAAACTTATGGTCTCTCAAAACTCAGATCTTCCTGCATCACAATCTCTTTATATATTCTTTTTCTAGGCAATTCTTCTCTTTGATCATATTCTCCTTGGCATCTTTGCCTTAGTCACACACAAGACTTTGCGGTGGACTTCATTACTCAAAAGTTACTATTCATTTCATCTCGATTTGAAACTTTAAGTGATTAGTGGCATCATCGTATGATTCTTTGATGATCATCTATAGGTTAAGAGTGCATTTCAATCTAATAGTAATTTTAAAGTGCTATTAACAAAGAAGTAATTAATCTCACCGTCTATTCAAAACAAATGTTTCACAAAATCTAACTTGTTACAAAAATAAGGAAATCAAACTTATAAGAAGTAGAAACCTGAATTTTAAAAATACTTATAATTTTTATATAATTCATTTGTCCAAATTTTACCCAACTAATAGACAATCTTCCCTCCTAATTTACCTATCGAATAAATTCGGAATACAATTTAATTATGTACACTTAGAGACTGACCTCTAAAATATTTGTCTTTTCTAGAATTCAAACTCTGATTCTCTTATTTGCACCCCCAAAGTGTGTTAGGACTAAAAGGATTCATCCAGTCACCCTTGATCTATTTGGACTTTTCGCTTAAAGTTCACTCCTCAGAAAGTCCTCACATGCTTGGACCTTTTGCTTAGAATTCACTTCTATGAGAGTCTCACCTCTTTTATTCAAAACCACTATTCCACCGCTCGATTTGGACCATGACTCCGATATATTTCATCTTATAAGTTCTTTTGAAGACATTAGTTGGAAGGTGAGCTTTTGTGAGATTGAAATATTTGTTTGTCGGGACTTTGTTGTAGTTAAATTGTCATTTGATCGTGTGAATTTGTTTAGAGGTTCAAACTCATACATAATCGTCAAGATTGATGAAATATCTAAAGATTATATGATTTTTACAATGCATTTGAATGTTGTAATTGTCATGAATAGTTTGATTGTATTGATGTCGTGATGGTTTAGCTTATCCAAAACTTATGTATTTTAAAGTTTTGCGGTTATGGGGTAGCTTGTGTGTTAGTCGACTAAAAAGCACTATTCTCAATTGAATAAGAAAACTATTTTTTAGTTATATAAAAATATTGTAGCACTGATTTAGAAACACTCGATTATATTGTAGCAATCAACTGAAAGTTATTTTTTTGCAATAGATGATTTTGTTTTAACTTAAAGTTATTTAAATGGCTTAAACACTCGACTAAATCAACTAAATGATGACCAATTAATTGGGAATCTTTCTTAATCAAATAAAAAAAATATTACAATTAGATGTATTAGATAAGTAGATAATGTTGTTTTGTAGTCAATTAAATCTATATTTTCAACTTTTTATATTGCGCACTTAATTTATAAGGTCTCTTAGAAATCATTTAATTTTGGATTCACATTAATAATTTAGAGGTTAGTTTGGTGTGATTCATTGGTATCAGGTGATAAGAAAAATTTCTTTCTATTTTAGTTTCATTTCATCTCATAGGTAGAGAATTTGAATCATTTTAAAGATTGTAATGTCGTTGAATCCCCTTGCTAATTTGATCGAATTTTATATGTAACTTGCAAAAAATCTATTGGTTAAGATGCCCTTAATTTGTATTCCATTTGGAGGTGATAAAAAAAAATATAGGAACTGATGTACGGTTGGCAATTTTCGATCCGAAATATTGATTCAAATGGATGAGATATGAAGGGATTTTTTATACTGATGAAATAATCGAGTATATGGATTTTTCAAGATTTGGTATATATATATAGAAGTGGGTATGGTAGAATACCGAATATGATCTGAATACTATATTAAATTATAATATATACTAGTGATCGTGCACATGTATTACGAGTATAATATAATAGATAAATAGGCATAAATTTTATTTCACCCTAAGATGAGAATTTATTTAGTTAAAATTTAAATTTTTAATTTTAGAATTTTAAAATATAATTTCAAATTAACATTTGAAATTATCTTTCTTGAATTTGATAAATTATTTTCTAAATTTTTAATTTTAGGTTAAGATTTGATTTTTTTGTAATTATAGATTTATCTTTTGAATTTGTGTTTTTAAAATTTATGATTTTATATTCTGAATATTTAAAATTTAAAAGGTAAGAAGTTTAAATTACTAATAAGTTTTAAAATTCTTTTGGTATGAAAAAAAATATTAACGTAACTTAATTTTAGACTTCACCAAATTAATTGAGAGTTAATAAACAGTCCGGAGTCCAGACTCTTTATATATATATATATATATATATATCCTATCCAATGCCTCTTACATGACCATGAGTGACATCCGATGTGAAAGATTTGACGTGGTGTTGTGATAAATCTCATATTTTTCCTCTGTCATTTGTATGCGATAAAATTAAAAAAAATTCTCTCTCTGACACGACGTTATGACAAATCTTAATGGATTTGTTAAAAATTATTGGGATGTGTTCATACCATGAGAGATTAAGAAAGATAAAAACCTATCACATATTAACATGAAATTGAAAAAAAAAATAATGAAAATTTATGTACCATCAAATTTTAATAAACAACAACAATTTAAGACCTTAATTTATGCATAATCCATGAGCTTTAAACAAAAATAAAAAGACTATGTTCAAATAAACCGTCCAACTATATATATAAAAAAGGTTATCATATGACATTTTAGAAGAATCCTCTGATTGACACCTTAATATATAAGCCCCTTAATGATGTAATTTTAGAAGGATTTTTATATTGACTTGACTTTGTTAAGTCATACTATTGACTTTAATGACTTAGGCTCTTAGATTCTAACTCATTCATGGTATCCAAATAATAAGACAAAAGAGAAAACTAAATAATTAAAACAAATAACATGCACTACTAATGTACTTACAATTTTAAAAATCACTTGACACATTCATAATTACTCATGACTTTAATGTATGTTTGTCAATTAACTTGGTTAGGTGTTTTATTTATTGTTATTTACAAAATGAAGAACTTTACTTTGCATATAAAAGTTATATCTCTCAATGCAATCAATAAAAATAGTAGTGAGTAATATTGATTATTATAAATCACCTATCATATGGGTAAATTTTCATATTTATGAATTTATTTTTTGTTCTTTGTTTATATTGTAAGAGAAGTTGACTTGTTTATTTAACTTTCTAAATTATTTAAATATAATTTCAATTTTAAAATTAGAGAATATATTAATTTACTAAAAAATGAACATTTATTTTTGTACGTTAACTTTACCATTGGCTATGTGAATTCATTCTCATCGTTATCAAATGAGTAGAGGAAAGAATAATAGAAAAATATTGCTAAAATGGGTTAGTGAAACAATTGTTTATTTGTGTTTCAAAATGACAATCCAAGAAGAGACAATGACAGTTCACCTAAAATAGATAGTGCAAGAAAAAATGGCATATATAGAATAATTTGAGATTAGCACGTTAAATTACTTAATCTCAATTAAGTCTAATATATTGTTTATAATTTATTTACTAGTTTATTTAAGATATAGTTTATAAAAATTATATTGTGTATATGTAATATTTGATTTTAACCAATATATAATATATTTCACTTCATTCCCTTTGTGAAATAAATCCCTCTTCAACTTCAATAATTTATTTATGATTGCTTCTCTAAGCGAGGAGGCCAACAGATATCAGAATTGTTTGAACGATCTAACTGTAAAAATTTACACAACTTTATTATTGTAATAAAAAAAATATATATGTATTCAATTAATATTGTACAAGGAAAAGATGTTAAATTCAATTTATATTTAATTGTTCATCTTCTTAAGTTATTGTCTGAGTAGTTAATTATAAAAAGGAAAATTAAATTTTCAGAATTACTTTATCTTAAGATTGTTGTTTTTAAAATAAATGAATTTCTTTATCAAGAAATTAACTAGAGAGGCTCTTATACCTTACAAACATAAGAATGTAACTTTTTAACAAATTAACGAAGAGAATTATTTGTCTCACTTTATTTATCTTCATTTATTTTTTATATGTTATCTACTTTAATAGTTGGATGATAACTTTCTCTCCTATTTGAAAATTATTTTTTAATTTATTTATAAATATGTGATAGCTAAACAATTGTTAATCTTTTATGGCATTTCACCTAAATATTTAGACAAAATTTTAGTAGTTTAGTATTGGACAACTCTAAAATAAAATAATTATTAGGACAAATAAGTTCTTTTATCAGTTAGGATGCATGTGATATTGTTGATCAAACGTCCCTATTTGCCTATGAAAAATTATATAACCTTTATTTTTCACAAATTGATTGATTAAGGCAATATTTATTTCTTTAGGTTTTTTATATTCTACATTTATTTTTCTTATCTTTGAAATTATAACGAACAAGGTTGCATTTATTGTCTTTCGACGCACCTTTTTTTTTTATTTTGTTCTAAAAATTAACGCACAACCTCAAATAATAAAATTGTAAAATGTGGATCGCCTTAATTACTTCTATAAATTTACTATCAATATTAAAAAATGGAAAGCTCGGCGACTATGAAATAATATAGTGGAAACATGATTAAAACAATATCCTGTACACATGAGAAATTAAACACTATCACAACCTCGATCGCGGGAGATCTCATATATTGATAGATTTGATCACCAAATCCATAGATTCTGTTATCTATATATAGTATATATCTATCCAAGCTCTCCCGCTTGATTCTGTGACTTACTGGACGCAATACGGCGGCGGCGGCGGCGCCGCCAACGTAGACGACGACGACGACAAGAATTCGCAGAAGCCCTCCATGAGCATCTGCGCGTCGAAGCCCTCGTCGAACACTTCGCTCGGAGCCACCAAACTGTTGCACGGCTCCACTGACGTCGTCGACCCGGTGCTGTTGGACGACAGCGACGGCTTGGCGTCGGGGTCGGAGTCCCGGCCGGTGAGCTTCTGCACGAGGCCGCGGAAGGCGGCGGCGCTGGTGGTGAATCTCATGGGGTTGGAGATGTACACAACCTTGACGGGCTTCTTCTTAGCTATCGACCCCGCGAGGCACTTGCGATGATGACTGCTATCCATCTTCTCCATATAAGCCGATCGATCGATCTATGCAATAATGGTTAATGGAGAGGAGAGGTGAGGGAGCTGGGAGCTTTATAGGGGTTGAGGTTGGGCCGTCGTCGCCGGGGCACCGGCTGCTTCCTGGAAAGCAAACGGGATTGGTAGGAAGGAAGGAGGGAGGGAGCCGGAGAGGCCAATTAATGAATGTCAATGGTGGTTGCTGTGTGGCCTTCTTCCAGGAAGATAAGATGGCCAGAGAGTGTGGGGCCACGGTGACGTACTCCTGGAAAAACGCTGGCGTGAATACGGATGATAATTTGTCTATCTCTCCCATGATCCATCTCGGTCCCCACTATATTTAAAGCCGCCCTACTCCTCCTTTTGCTATAAATAATATAATATCACCAGGATTGAGAAAAACAAATATCTTAAATTTCTTACGTGTAAATTTAATTTCCTTCTCAGTCTCTATATTAGAAAAAATTTATTTTAACTCCTTATATATAAAGTTTTATTTTATTTTAACTTCTAATTTATCTAATTATCCTTAATTTTTTAGATATAAACAGTCCGAAATAAAGTATAATTCCTACTAAATTTAGCACCATTTAATTAGAATCTAGTATATTTTCTATCAAATTAAGTATGACTTAATTAATTCATCCTAAACCAATTGATTGGTATGAACTTTTAATCAATTGATCAAACGAAAAAAGGGTTATATTTAATTTAATAAAAAAAATACTAAATTCTAATTTAAATGTGCTGAATTTAAGAAAAATTATACTTACTTTTGGACTTTTTGTACCTATAAAAAATAAGGATGATGTTCTCTCACGACAAATATAACTAATCAATCATCGATCAATTTCTAATTAATCGGAGCTCCTCAATTGATTAGAGTAGCCCCAATTAATTATAAGTAGTTTCGATCGGTTATTGATCAATTGGATTTGAAAAAAAAAATCGATTCTCGATCAACTGGGCTTGAAAAAGAATCGTACTCAATTTAATAGAAAATATACTAGATTCTAGTTAAATGATACTGAATTTAGAAGGAATGATACCTCATTTTGGGTATTTTGTACTTAAAAGTAATAAGAGTAATTAAGTAAATCGGTATGTATTAGGGAGTTGAAGCAAACAAAATTTTGTATACAGGGAGTGGAAATAAACTTTTTCTGATATGGGGACTGATAGTAAAGTTTAAGATTCAAATGATGATTTAAAGGCAATTTACCGATTAATCGGTTTAAAATTTGATTAAATTAATTTTTATAGAAATTAAATCGATCGAATATTATCATAAACTCATATATTAATCAAATTTTTTATCGATCAATTGATAATATTTTCAAATTAATCGAATGGAACTTCTAAATTAAAATTGAGGTAGCGTGTTCTAAGCTAAGACGGAATTGAAGGGCAATAAGATATTTTGATAATTAGTTGATTAAAAGTGTGGCATGCAAACGTTGGCATTTCACCTTTTTTTTTTTTTTTTTTTTTTTGTTTCACTTGGCTGCTAAGTAGCCATGGCATGCAGTAGCAAAGTTTAATGGCAGAAAGGGATATATACATTGATGGATCTTCTACTTTGAATCTGGCAGTGTAATTACATTGATCCTGGAACTGCTACTTTGAATCTGCACATGCATGTACATATTTGCTGCGAGTGGTAAATTTAATTAATTATGGAGTGTTTTTGCTGTCTCGGTCTCTTTAATTTATTAATTGGTTTCTGCTTTTTCACTTTCAGGGTTAAATTCATCTGTATCTGTCGATGTGCAAGTGAGCTACAAATATTTGATTCTAGGAAAAACTATTTTTCTTTTATTTTTTACAATAAGGCTTCAGTTTCTTGCGGAGACAAATTATGAAGCTGTATATATACTGTTTTAATTAATTTGGGTGGATATATATATGCATCAATGCACCAAATTAAATCGACCATAAAAAAATATAAAAATCTAGAGGTAGCTAGCTGACAAAGTCAAGGAGTGTTGAAAGAGACAAGGAAAGTGCAATAATTTCCACACTTTGTCAAGAGACTGTCCCTTTCAGTCCAGGTTTCTAATGAATCCCTTCGATCCTATTGTGCCAAGCCAATCTTCTTTGAACGTACGTGAGTCACAGGATCTAAGCTCGATCCCTTCGCACGTTTTCAGTTTGAATTTATTTCAGATTAATTTTAACCAAACTTCTAGAACCTGTAAAGTTGTAGCTAGATTTCTAATCAGTCGTTAGTCTACGCAAGACCTCATGATGCTCGACTTTTCGTATACATCCCTAAAGTTCTTGCTTCAAGTTGTAATGTAGATCTAGAAGACAACAGGCAAGTCAAGTCAATTGTTTTTTTCCCAAAGAAAATGATCAGAAGATAATTTAATGGCTTCCCAAAAAATGATAATTACCTGTTTCATCTTAATTATACAGGGGAAATGTAGTCATATCTGCAGTATCAATTCTAAAATATAAATTTATAGTGCTAAACTCAAATTGATAATCTTTGTATCGTATATATTTCTGCATCCCATTTCTTGCATACCAAATGCAAAAAATTGTAGCTTATTATATATATATATATATATATATATATATAAGGGGAACACAAAGTACATCAGGCGGCGTCGTAGGCCGCCGGAGACAACCGTGGAGTCAACAATGCCTTGAGCGGCACCAGCTTGGGCGTCGTCAGTCCGTACTTCTCCTCCATGTCGAGCTTCTCCCCCTCCGGCAGCTTCCAGTCAAATGCGTGGACCAGCACGCCGAGCGTGTACTGCAGCAGCAACATGGCCGCCGCCTTGCCGGTGCACACCCTCCGGCCGGCGCCGAACGGGATGAACTCGAAGTCGTTCGCCAGCGGGTCGTACCTGGCTGCCCGCTGGCCCAGGAACCGGTCCGGGTCGAACCGGAGCGGTTCGGGCCAGACCCGCGGGTCGCGGCCGATGGCCCAGATGTTGACGAGGAGGCGGGTGTTAGCGGGGACGTGGAAGCCGTTGACCTCGCAGGGCTCGTGGGAGAAGTGGGGGAGGGCGAGCGGCGTGGGCGGGTGCAGGCGCAGCGCCTCCTTGCAGATGGCGTGAAGGAAGGGGAGGTTGGGGAGGTCGGACTCTTGCAGCAGGCGGCCGTGGCCGATGGCGCCGTCGGCCTCCTCCTGCGCGCGCTTCAGGATCGACGGGTTCTTCAGCATCTCGGCGATCGCCCATTCGACGACGATGGCCGTGGTGTCGGTGCCGGCCACGAACAGGTCCTACAATAAGTACACGTGGCTTCAATTTTGATAATTTAACCAATAATCTTGAACGAAAATATTATGTTACACATAATTAGCACCGAATTAATTTTGTTAGGATTTAGAATTTAAGGTTTAGGATATATATTTAGATTAATTATGATTTTGTTTAATTGTATTTTATTCAAATACAAGAATATATATATATATAATAATAATAATAATAATAATAATAATAATTTTTTATAATATCCTAAAATTAAAATCCACGCAATGGATCCTGATCCGGTCGGGTAAGTTTTTGGAGTTGATTAGGGGCCCGGTCGGATGGGGTTTGGGTCAGACAAAGTGGGTCGGGTTCAGTATCGGATTAGTGCGCTAGATACTGATCCGGCTAAGAGGATCAAGATTCGAAGCAACTTGATGCGGGGCCCAATCAGTGGCACCCGAGCAGACATACCCGCCCGAGAACTTTAGCGGTCGGGGAGCACCGGTCGGGGAAGTTTAGTCGGGATAAAGCAGAAGCGTTTAGCCATCTCTTCACAAGTGTTCGGTAAGTAGTAGACCTCCTAGGCGGGGTCTCTCGGCAGGGTGGCCGACCCCGAGTGGCCAACCCCGACTGGCAGAGTGGCCGACCCCGACTGGCCGACCCAGAGTGACAGGGTGGCCGACCCAGGGTGGCAGACCCAGGGTGGTCGACCCTAGAGTAAGTGAAGGGTCGTAGCAGTAATAAAGGTCATCCGAATCTCCCCATTGTCAGAAGAGGATCCTTGACGTACTCATGACCTGACAAGAGCCGCCAATAGTTAATGAGGAACAGAAGAGACAATTCCGACACGGTGTCAGGCGGCTGTGGCAGTTTCACAACATTAATGTAGCCATCCCCATCGCAATCTGCTAACTGATCCTCTCTTAATGAGATGTGTCATCTCTGACACAGCAGATGGTTTCTTCCTCCCTATATAGACCCCCCGTTGGACTTCAGAAAGGGGGTGCTGCCATTTTGCAACCACTCCACCATATTGAGAAGCGCTGTTTCGGTCCGACCTCCCAAGCTCTAGCAGACCGGGTCGGTTCGGTGAGACCGAGTCATCTGAGGGAGAATCGATCTTCTCTTGTCGACAGGATCAAATTTGGCGCCGTCTGTGGGAATCTACCTGATCGAAAGACGAAGATGAGTGACTCTAACCGGATGGCCGTGATGCTTTCACAAGAAGACTTGGATCTGCTAGTCGAAGCCAGAGCTAAGAAGCTGGCGGCCGCGCAACAGGTAGCTGCCCAACTCACTCGGGAAGGCCCGTCCGAGCCTGCTACCCGAGTGGGCACTGAGGGAGGAGCGCGCCAGGGGGATAGCACTCATTTCCGCCAAACACTGTTCAACCCGTCTGAGGGTGCGGGACAGTCCGACCTAGTGGAAGTCTCTTCCAGCCAAGCAAGAATCAACAAGGGGAAGACCCCTATTAGCCAAGCCCTGGCTGACCATTCAGGGTTCCCTTTCTCCAGACAAGTTCCGCAAGAGCCAGTCTCCAAACATTTCCGGCTCTTGTCCATTCCAGAATATGAAGGAGCTGCAGACCTAGAGGAAGACCTGATGAAGTCTGAAAATGAAGCCTTGCTGCATCAATACACGGATAGTATCAAGTGCCGAGCGTTCCTGACCACCCTGGTAGGTCCCGCTCAGGGCTGGTTCGACAAACTCCCGGAGGGGTCTGTGCGAGAGTTTGCCGACTTCAAAAGAACGTCCTACCGAAGTATACCTGACATAAGGAGACCCCCTGAGAACAATATCAGGGGCTTGAATGACTTCTTGAGGCAACGAAACTAGGAGCTACTCTGACTCAAAAGGAGAAGTACCGGCCGTGTATAAGCTCTTCCTTCCATCATAAGCTGGCATTCTCATTCCCAAGGCGTTATCCTTGCCCAACTTGACAAGCTCGGGGATAGTTTTCCTATGGGTGACTCTAGATACTAATGTCGGCGATATGCTCACATCATAGTGGAAAAGAGTATTGTCAGCTACCTCGACTAGGAAATGAGCAGCTCTAACGAAGCACTTCCTTCCGACAAGGTCGAAGTCCGACTGGTCGGGACGTCTCAAGCCTTGCTCGATGATTGGAGGTACTGCCAGCGATCATGAGTTACCAGAGTTCGTCACTAATCTTGCGATCGTGTACGGAAGAGAGTAGGACCAGTCAGAGAGGTGATCCAGTTGACGCCCCCGATGGGGAGAACTCTCCCTGGTGATCGAGAAGATGAGGTCGGGAGCTTATTATTTGCGAGATGCCCAAGGAAAGAAGCAGGGAAGGCCTTGGAGTGTGACACACTTAAAATTGTATTGAGAGGAGAGTTCGAGTTTAGTGACCCCTTGTAATTGTATCACACGAATATGATAGTGAAACTCAAGGCAGCTAAAAGGCAGATCAGCAGGTTATAAGTGGGCATGCTCCCACGCACCCACCGGACTCGGCGCCGATCGGGCGTGGCGATTCCACGTTCGGTCGGGCCCGGTCGGGCGTGGCGTTCCACGTTCGGTCAGGGTAAGTCAGACGGTGTCCAGACTCTTGCTCTTGCAAGTTATAAGTGGGCATGCTCCCACGCACCCACCGGACTCGGTGCCGATCGGGCGTGGCGTTCCACGTTCGGTCGGGCCCGATCGGGCGTGGCGATTCCACGTTCGGTCGGGCCCGGTCGGGCGTGGCGTTCCACGTTCGGTCAGGGTAAGTCAGACGGTGTCCAGACTCTTGCTCTTGCAAGTTATAAGTGGGCATGCTCCCACGCACCCACCGGACTCGGCGCCGATCGGGCGTGGCGATTCCACGTTCGGTCGGGCCCGGTCGGGCGTGGCGTTCCACGTTCGGTCAGGGTAAGTCAGACGGTGTCCAGACTCTTGCTCTTGCAAGTTATAAGTGGGCATGCTCCCACGCACCCACCGGACTCGGTGCCGATCGGGCGTAGCGTTCCACGTTCGGTCGGGCCCGGTCGGGCGTGGCATTCCACGTTCGGTCAGGGTAAGCCAGACGGTGTCCAGACTCTTGCTCTTGCAAGTTATAAGTGGGCATGCTCCCACGCACCCACCGGACTCGGTGCCGATCGAGCGTGGCGATTCCACGTTCGGTCGGGCCCGGTCGGGCGTGGCGTTCCACGCTCGGTCAGGGTAAGCCAGACGGTGTCCAGACTCCTGCCTTTGCAAGTCATAAATGGACATGCTCTCCTACAACCATCGACCTCGTGGCAGACCGGACGTGGCTGCCCACGCTCCATTAAGGTCTCCCGAGCGACATTGAGACACTTGCTCTTCAGTAATGTTATAAAGGTGATTGCTCACACGCCTCAGCCGCTCTGCTCGGCACCTAGCCGCTCTGCTCGGCACCCAGCCGCTCTGCTCGGCACCCAGCCGCTCTGCTCGGCTCCCAGCCGCTCTGCTCGCACCATGCCGCTCTGCTCGGCACCCAGCCGCTCTGCTCGGCACCCAGCCGCTCTGCTCGGCAGTCAGTTTACTCAGCCGCTCGGCTGGGCACCCAGCCGCTCTGCTCGGCACCCAGCCGCTCTGCTCGGCACCATGCCGCTCTGCTCGGCACCCAGCCGCTCTGCTCGGCACCCAGCCGCTCTGCTCGGCACCCAGCCGCTCTGCTCGGCAGTCATTTACTCAGCCGCTCTGCTCGGCACTCAGCCGCTCTGCTCGGCACCTAGCCGCTCTGCTCGGCACCTAGCCGCTCTGCTCGGCACTCAGCCGCTCTGCTCGGCACCTAGCCGCTCTGCTCGGCACCTAGCCGCTCTGCTCGGCACTCAGCCGCTCTGCTCGGCACCTAGCCGCTCTGCTCGGCACCTAGCCGCTCTGCTCGGCACTCAGCCGCTCTGCTCGGCACTCAGCCGCTCTGCTCGGCACTCAGAGACCTAGCCGCTCTGCTCGGCACCCAGCCGCTCTGCTCGGCAGTCAGTTACTCAGCCGCTCTGCTCGGCACCTAGCCGCTCTGCTCGACACTCAGCTACTCAGCCGCTCTGCTCGGCACTCAGCTACTCAGCCACTCAGCTTGGCACTCAGGCACTCTGCTATGTCATCGGCTCAGCACTCCGTCATTCGGCTCTGCCACCTATCAGGGAATTAGTCACTACTCAATTGCTTGCTTCCTTAGCCATTGCTTAGCCGTTTACTCGGCTCTAGGCCACATGCGTGACACCCGCAACCATTTGCTTGGTTCGTCAAAAATGCTTAGTGGTTTCCCATGCACAGATTCGTCACTCGTCCAACACGATCCAATTGCTCGCTTGACATAGCTAACTACTCTAGCGACGACATTCCGAGAGACGAAATACTGATTAACTGGGTAAAATCCAACCCGTGACTTCTGATTGATTGTTCTTCTATCAAAGGAGATCCATTCCCACCTAATTCCAGGATCAGAAAGTATGAGTGGAATAAGTCAAACCACTAGATTCGGTCTAGTTAGTCAGACTCACACCTCCTTCAACTAGACTTGAAGGGGAGATATGTGGTCATGAGAGATAAATGCGTGGCAGATGCGTTGATGGCTGACTTGACAGGGGACTCGACATTTCAGGATAAAGATCCTGAGGCCATAATGAGGGTCAGGGGTGCGAAGGTTGGTTTATCCGACCGGGCAAGCAGCCTAGTCAGTCGGACTTGACGCCTCCTTCGACTAGACTTGAAGGGGAGGCTTGTGATCCGGTCGGGTAAGTTTTTGGAGTTGATTAGGGGCCCGGTCGGATGGGGTCTGGGTCAGACAAAGTGGGTCGGGTTCAGTATCGGATTAGTGCGCTAGATACTGATCCGGCTAAGAGGATCAAGATTCGAAGCAACTTGATGCGGGGCCCAATCAGTGGCACCCGACCAGACATACCCGCCCGAGAACTTTAGCGGTCGGGGAGCACCGGTCGGGGAAGTTTAGTCGGGATAAAGCAGAAGCGTTTAGCCATCTCTTCACAAGTGTTCGGTAAGTAGTAGACCTCCTAGGCGGGGTCTCTCGGCAGGGTGGCCGACCCCGAGTGGCCAACCCCGACTGGCAGAGTGGCCGACCCCGACTGGCCGACCCCGACTGGCCGACCCAGAGTGACAGGGTGGCCGACCCAGGGTGGCAGACCCAGGGTGGTCGACCCTAGAGTAAGTGAAGGGTCGTAGCAGTAATAAAGGTCATCCGAATCTCCCCATTGTCAGAAGAGGATCCTTGACGTACTCATGACCTGACAAGAGCCGCCAATAGTTAATGAGGAACAGAAGAGACAATTCCGACACGGTGTCAGGCGGCTGTGGCAGTTTCACAACATTAATGTAGCCATCCCCATCGCAATCTGCTAACTGATCCTCTCTTAATGAGATGTGTCATCTCTGACACAGCAGATGGTTTCTTCCTCCCTATATAAACCCCCCGTTGGACTTCAGAAAGGGGGTGCTGCCATTTTGCAACCACTCCACCATATTGAGAAGCGCTGTTTCGGTCCGACCTCCCAAGCTCTAGCAGACCGGGTCGGTTCGGTGAGACCGAGTCATCTGAGGGAGAATCGATCTTCTCTTATCGACAGGATCAGATCCCAAATCTGAATTACAACAAAGGATGTGGATTGCATGTATGTTAGGTTGTTAGCAAATGTTCGATAATAAATGGATTCAACAAATTATAATATCTTTAAATTAAAAAATTAGTATCTATTTATTAAATTATAAAGGCAATAATATACACACACACACTTGACCTTGATAAAAAAGCTTGATCTCAACTAAACTCAATAAATAAGCTCAATAAGTAGATGAACAAACTTAAACATGCTCAAACTTAACTAGACTTATCTTAATTACACTCCTTTTTTCCTAAGCCCTCCATGGTCACCCGTTAACTTATATTAAATTAAACAAATGGACTAGATCATAGAGGTCACCTCTCAAAATTAACTGGTTAGCCTGCCCAACCATCCATTTAGATTGCGTTACCATACCCTTAATTTGCCCCCTTATTAACTGACACTTTCGGCCTGTATCAATAGATCTAGACTGCTTTGGGTTGCTGACTTACCAACTAGGTCGTGTTCTAATTGGCGGGACCAAATAAACTAGACTGGCCCATATCAAGACCACTCATTTAAGATTGGTAATATATATATATATATATATATATATATATATATATATATATATATATATATATATATATATATATAACGAAGTCTTAAGCAATTTTTTTTTAAGTCTTAAGCAATCTTAATTGTGGCAAAGGACTACTAGATTATATTTCAATCTTTATCACTGTCGATGTATATCCTTGTATTACTATGTTTGTCTTATATTTGTTTTTGACAGTCGGCCAAAACAGAGTATATTAAACCAAGAATATGTAAGGATTACATGGACCACTCAATCTGGATTGATTAGGGGAAAAAAAAAGATCACATGGACCACCCAATCTGGATTGATTAGGAGAATTTTTTTTTTATGAATTTAGGATGATGGATTTGGTCTCATATAATTTTTCATCGGTTGTCATGTAAATTAAAAAGTGCTCATGATGGACGATCTAAAAGTCCAACGTTTCAGGGCTCGCGTCACATTTAGAGAAAAATTTTTACAAACTACGCCGTAGTTAAAGATCAAATTGTGGATATTTGAAATAGTGACTAGTCATTATAATGCTGTATTATAACCCAGGGGCTGAATTGATTGAGGGGAAGCAAAAAGGTGGAACCGCCATCTTAGCGGCCCCCTGGCCCAGGCCCCATTGGAATCCAGAGGGATGCAAACCACGGTTATCGCTGATGTGATAAGGCGCCTGGGATCGAGGGGATTAAATTCGACAGACTAGGATTTTATCCCTGTACATAATTGATGACTCTCGAACTTATGACTTTGAAATAAACAACCAAATGTCTTTATCTTCCAATCCAGCCCGGAGGGGCAAATTGATTGAGGGGAGGTCCTATAACACATGGACTGTATGTTTTATTTAGATGAGTGATTGAGTATCTACTGTGTACGTGATTGTATCTTTTTCTTAGATATAATATATTTATCTTAGATATAATATAAAAAGAATAATTGAGAAAAAAAATTGCATACATCAAAACTTAAAAGATAGCTAGTGGAGGCAGAGAAATGATTAATTATTACAACTTACAATGATGAGCGGCTTGATGTTGGCATCTGTGAGGGCCTCGCCGTTCCTGATCTTGTCGAGGAAGTCCGGCCGCCCCTCGCGCTCCCGTTCCTCCTTCCTCGCCTCGTGCTCCGCCAGTAGCTTCGTCAGTATCTCGTCGAACGCCACCTGCGCCCGCTTCATCTTTCCCTGTATTCCCTGCAGGTCCATCCACGCGATCGCCGGGAAGAAATCCCCCAAGTTGAACTGCCCCCCGCCGGTGGCCACCGCCAGCACCATCTCCTTGAACCGGTTCGACTCCTCCCCCTGCGAGTCGAACACTCGCTTGCTCATCACGACCACGCCGATCACGTTGGCCAGCGCGCACACCAGCACGTCCGGAAGCGCCACGGGACCCGCCTGGGCTCGCATGGACCTAACCATGAGTTCCATCTCGCGGCGGCGGACGCCGCCCCATTCGGCGAGGGCCTTGCCGCCGAGGAAGTGGAGAGTGCAGGCGCGACGGAGGAGCTTCCACGTGGGCGTGTAGTCGGCCATGACGAGGTTCTGGCGGTTGTAGCTGATGTCGCGGGCGCTGATGATGTCGGGGCGGTTGGCAAACTGAAGGTCGAGGGCCTTGAGGAAACTGCCGGCGGCGGCCGAGTCCGAAGCAACGACGCAGCCGTGGGAGCCCAAGCGGAGGAACATTACAGGGCCGTATCGGGCGGCAAGGCGAGCGAGGCTGACGTGCGCGTGGGCCCCGACCAGGTGGAGGGCGCCGAGGATGGGGAGCCCTCGAGGGCCAGGCGGCAAGGGGAGGCGCAACGATCGTCTCCTGAAGCCGAAAAGGAGGTGGAGAGCAACGAAGACAGCGGCGGCGGCGACAGCGGCGGCGGCCGGAAAGTAAAGGTCGATGTCCATGCCGCAGTACAGAGCAGCAGCAGCGGTTACTGCCTCACCGGGAGCTCGATGAGCGCATTATATATCTGCAGTGGCGGAAAGTAAGGGTCGATGTATGTCCATCTCGTTGACATTTAAACGAGATGGATTTTTGTCACAGTCGACAATGGGCATTTTACTATGTCAAAATTTTTGCTAGAAAAATGGACACACAATGACCGCAGAGTAATTGAAAACAGGAGGCCGTTTATCGACATAGGTGGAGAAAGTCAACTTAGGATTGCGACTTGTCTTGGGGGGGGGACCGTGGCGAGGAAAAGTCACATTGGCAGAGTGATCGTGAGATGAGGAAATAGACCGGCAAACTACCGGTAGCTGCTGCATCGGATTGGTATTTGGCGGCATATGAGCCGATGCGATCCCGATTTTCATATGCGCAAAATGTTCAAATCTCACCTAGCATCTAAAACAAAGTTTGAAGATTTTATCACGTTGAATCGTTCGTGGATTTTGAAAACGGTGTCGACGTGATTTCTGAAAGATTTCTATGCCAACAATTATTTCTGAATAAGTTAATTAGGGAATTAGAAGGATACATGGATGAGAAATTCTCACGGGATGGATTAATAGTTAAGGTGTGAGATTTAAAAAAGATAAATTAATATGCCCGTTCTTTTATTTTTTTAATATTAATTCTAGGATGAATTAATGGGGAGGTTGAGGATGATGGAATCTTATTTTACCATCTAGAAGGATCGATGAGAAATTGGTGCATCACTTTCAGCTTTCAGTGGAGAAAACAGGGAACGTGATTAGGACTGAGTAATGAAATGGATTAAATCAAATTGAATAAATTATTTGTTTTTTGCACAGATGATCAAATTTTATCATGAAAAGTAAATAGATAAAAAATTAATTAATTCAATTATTTATCAAATTAATAGATATTTTTTAACAGTTGATTTTAATTAGACAGAATTTGGAGAAAAGTAGATAATTTTTAAAGATTTTTTAAAAGATTCAGTTACAAAGACAAAGAGCTAGAGTTGCCCATCCCATATGATGAGACAATGTCGGCCCGTTAAGGCCGACACTCATTTTCATGATTAATAAAGTTTTTTATATTTCGAACGATTACTTTGGTCTCATGAAAATTTTTTATTGATCGTCAGGATAAATCAGGAAGTATTTATGATGGATGATCTGAAAACCCAGTGTCTAAGGATCGAAGGTTGTCATGTAACGCGTATGAGCCCAATGGGCCTATTTTTTTATAATGAATAATATGAGTTATTTTTTAAAAATTCAATTATTTATTAAAGAAATTCATCCATTAATTTTTTTGAATTTAATTTAAAACTTAATTATTAAATATTTAAAAAATTAAAAAGACTGCTGCAATATTGTTGTATCTTATCTCTTAAGGAGTATGCATAGTGGAGTCAGCGATATCCTCCAAAATTTATAAATTATAGGTTTTATCTCTATCGATGTGTTTGGAGGAATGCTCGGGATTATTAAAAGTTCATCACTGGTCGATCCATCGTCATTCTCTTCGAAGATATGAATTAATCGATGAGTACAGTATCTGAGGTTCATTTTAATATGGTCAACTAAGTTAAGTTAGGTCATGCTAATTTTTAATTTCCGTGTCTAAGTATACAAGAGCTTGGGAGCTAAGGAAATCGAGTGGAAGATACAACGGTCGAGAAGGATGACACGGGAAGAAAGCCAACGGGCTCGGTGTATCCGAGAGACGTGACGTTCTATGGAAGAGTACGCTGATAGAGCGAGAAGGACACGTGCGACATCCGAAGGATGAGAAGCCATGAGAAAGCTCGCTCGAGGAGAAGGTCGGATGAGAATTCGGATGAGCCCAACTCTGGAAGGCTCGGAAATCACACACAAAGACCCGCTGAAGATTAGTCGGCAAGTTGCTAACAAAAAGTCACTCAGGCGCCCAAGCGCCCTTGCGCATACAGGCGCCCCGGCACCAATTTTATCCACTAGCTAGTCATTTGCGAACATTACGCTTCAGATAAACCTGAAGTCACGTGTTAGACGCCCTCAAGCACTTGGGCGCCCCTATAGTGTCATGCCAACATTTGGATAAAATTGACTAGGACTATAAATAGGTCTCCAGAACTTAGTTCTAAATCACTCATTCAACTGATTCACAAGCTAATAAATTGTTTGTAGTTTTCCATTCTTTTTCTGAGCTTTCATTGTGAATGAGGTTTCTCCGTCCGAAAGAGTTTATTCAAGAGAATCAAGCCACATTCTGCCTTGGATTGGCAACCTCCCCGGTTGCAAACCAAGTAAAATAAAAGATATAATTTTTATTTTCAGGAGCAACTCACCCCTCTTTTGCCGACCAATGATCGCCTTCAATTGGTATCAGAGCAAGGACACTTCAGAAGGACTAATCACAGTCTGAAGCAACTATCAAAATGGTCAGACCGATCATCTACCCGCCACAGATCGAGGGGGAGTTTGCCAGTTGGATGAGCAAGATGTAAGTATTTTTTAAAACAGATTTTGATTTACTTTTAATTATGAAAAATAGTTTTGTAGCTCCCAAAGACGTCGAAGACAAACCAAAAGATGAAAGTATGTGGACAAAGAAGGAGCTGACAGACTTTCTGGTGGATGGGAAAGCAGAGTTCCACTTGCTGACCATACTATCTGCACAAGAAGTTAACCGAATCGGAAACTACCGATATGCAAAGGAACTTTGGGAAAACTTCCTTGAACTTCACGAACGTACCTCCGAAGTTAAACTAGCAAAAAGAGACCTGCTTCGGAATCAGCTCAGCAACCTCCGACTGGAAGAAGGAGAGTAAATAGCTCAACTACATGCTAAACTTAAGAAACTAATGATGGAACTCAACAATCTCGGAGAGTCGATAAGTAATCGAGACGCTCAAAGGTACGCATTGAACATCTTCTCGAGGACCCCGATATGGACTTCGATAATTGATGCCTATTACATCTCTAAGGACTTTAAGGTAAGTAACTTAGAGCAACTTTTTTCAATCTTAGAACATCACGAATCTAGATGTGTAGGAAAAAGTAAAACGGACAACATCGTCCTAAACACGAAAAGGATCCAACATGAAGAGGAATCCTCAGAAGATGAAGAAAACATGACGTATATGGTAAGGAAATTGTCTAAATATTTAAATCTAAAAAATTTAATAAAGTATAGGGTAGGAAGCAAAAGAAGATCTGCTGCTACAACTACAACGAACAAAGACATGTGAAGGAAAACTGTCACAAATGGATGAACAAAGGAAAATGGGCAACAAAGGTAAAAATCCACAACCTAAAAGCGACATGGGATGAGTCTTATTGGAAGATTCAGATCTCGAGGAACACGTTGGACTTGCACTAATGGCTTCACACCGGGAAGATGAGAGCATCAATATAGGAGGAGCCACGTCAGAAGACAGCAGCGACGAAAGGAGAGCTTCGTGTTGGATCTGGGAAGGCTAGAGAGGGGGGTGTGAATAGCCAGCCATTAAAACCTCTGGCTTCGATCTTTCTGCGATCAGGGTTAGCAGCGGAAAAACCAAAAGACAACTCAAAAAAAAAAACAGAACAGACTAACAAACCAGACGCTAACACAGGAGGTTTACAAGGTTCGGGGATAACTTGCCCCTACTCCTTGGCGTGCCCGTGAGGTGGGTGATCCCTTGATCGTCGGCAGATTAAGCCCCGGAGTGAATCTGACTAATAGAACTTCTCCTTCTCGGTAGAGTAACCTCTCCACAATCGTCTCAGAGATATACAGATGAAGCACAGGAGACTCGAGAGGGAAGCTCACATAATAGATCCAACAGATAGCTCAAGCAAGAAGAGAATACAAAGAAACACAACTCAGCATCAACCCTTTGCTCTATTCACAGTTGTCTCTCCGTTGTGTCTTCGATCCTTGTCTCTGCTTCGCCATCTTCTTCTTATGCCTTCCTTCTGCACGTCAACAGGCTTCGTCACCCACTGACCCACGGCTTCGTCACCCACTGACCCACTGACCTCCTCTGAGCTCTCAGTTCACTGAAGACCTCTTCACCTGGAGCCTTAGGTCAGTCGCCAAATGCCAGAAGCCGTTGAAACCTGCAAACATATACCAAACAAAAGAACACCAGAGAAAGTCACCCTTTGATCCTTCTCCTTGCTCCTCCATTTGACTCTGTATCATCTACACACTCACAGGTTTATTAGCGAAGCAAATCGGAATCAAATCAGAAGGAAATCAGAGATCTGACAATAATTCAAATTAAAGTTCTAAGGGGTTGATCGGTCACCTTGAGCGATCAGACTCCCTCCTGACCGATCAGATTCCATTCTGATCAATCCAGTAACGGTCTGATCGGTCTCACTGGCCGATTAGAGATCAGGGATCGCTCACTAGACCGATCCTAAATCTTATTAGGATTTCAGGGTTGATAGTTAAGACGGCTGATTGGTCTCACTGACCGATCAGCCAGGTGGTTGATCGGTCCAGCTGACTAATCAGCAAGGAGCCTGACGGATCAGGCTCTTGCCTGATCGGTCCAGGTTATCCTTGATTGGTCAGAATGACCGATCAGGGTCTCGTGATCGATCCATTGATCGATCACCAACCTTTCTGCAACCACATAGAGCTTTCTGATCGTTTTCTGATCGGTCACCAGACCAATCAGTCATCCTGGATCGGTCCTGTGACCGATCTAGAATCAAGGGAGTTCGTGCCAACTCCCTGATCGGATCTCAGACCAATCCAGCCAACTCACTTGATTAATCCATGGCCCAATCCTGACCATGACTAACTCAAGTTAGACCCCGAGTCCAGAGAACAGGCTCCCTTGCCTTCTCTGACTCAGTCTGGTCCCGGAGAACGAGCTACCTAGCCCTCTCTGACTAGTACACTTAATACTCAGTCCCCCGAACCAAGACTTCATGCCCAACTTCACTCACCAGGACTTAGTCTAACCTAGCTTCACTCACTAGGACCCAGCTTCACTCACCAGGATTTACTTCACCTAACTTCACTCACTAGGATTTCCTTCACCTAGCTTCCCTCGCTAGGACCCGGCTTCATTCACTAGGATTTCCTTCACCTAGCTTCACTCACTAGGATTTCCTTCACCTAGCTTCCCTCGCTAGGACCCGGCTTCGCTCACCAGGATTTCCTTCACCTAGGTTCCCTCGCTAGGACCCGGCTTCGCTTACCAGGATTTCTTTCACCTAGCTTCCCTCGCTAAGACCCGGCTTCACTCACCAGGATTTCGTGCCTAGCTTCACTCACCAGGACTTCGTGCCCAGTCCTCGACCAGGACTTCGTCCGAACTTAATCATCTGATCTCACTCAACCAAACTTAAATCGGTGTCAACACCAAAACAACAATCAGGTCGGACTGCATCAACACTTCGAACTTCAGAAATTATCTTCTTCATGTCCATTAGAAATGTATGATAAGTTAAAATGTGAAAATGAAAATTTGAGAGTTTAAATTGAAAAATTACAAAATAATTATGTATATTTAAATTGTTCTAGAAATTTAAAAATTAGATATTATGGTAAACTTAATTGGTATTTTAAATTTTATAAAGGTCAAATTGTAAAAATTCCTAGGACTTGTATTTCATCTAAATTTTTAATTAATCCAGTAGGAAAGAATTTATATTGAGTCCCTAAATCTATCTTAAACTGTTAAGTTTTTTCAAGATTATTTTTTGGTAATTGATGCTTGATCTGATTAATATTTTTCTTATATATTACTTGTAGAAAAATTAGTTTAAATTTTTTTTAATAATAGAAATTGTTTTGTTCTATCTATAAAATTTTTTCTGAACATTTTAATAGACAGACAGATTTATTATCATTTTTCATTCAAAAATATATTTTTAAATTTTAAAAATACTTTAAAACTAATTTTATCAAATCCAATTTTTTAAGATTTGGAGATTATCTTTTAAAACTTGAAAAAAATTTCAAAATATTTTGATGTTGAAATCAAAATTTAAAATTGTTTTTCCAAATTATCAACATTAAATTCAAATTTTGATTTTAAAATTTTGAAAATTGTTTTATTTTTGACAATATTTTTGAAGATAAGTCTATCAAAATCTAACTTAGATAAAAATTTGATTAATTTTAGAAAAAAAATTAATTTTTGAAAATTACTTTTCCAAAATTAGACTTTATATTTTGAAAAATTAATTTTCGATCAAAATTTAAAAAATTGATTTTTTGGAAACTAATTATTGTGTTAGAAATCTTTTTTAAAAGTTTCAAAAATTTTGAGCCTTGGATTTATTTTTTATAAATTCTTGTAAGTATTTTCCTTAATATTTTTTTTTATGTATTCTAAAGAGGAGACATATTATTAAGTTAAGAGGGTAAACTTAATTTCTAAATTTTTACTGCTTTCACTGTGATGTATTTATTCCTCTTTTTTTATACTTGTTCTGGCGTGTTCCAATTAACGCTCGTGTGAATCTCACAGGGGGTCTCCTTTCTTTTCGTTATCATTCCCATGGACTGAACTCTGATGACTCGTCGTCCGAATATTTCTTTCGGTACAATAATATTTTATACGCTAACTAGCTAGCTAGTTATTAGTCCATTATGTAAGGACTCGGTTATTACCTTAGTGAGTTGCTGGTAGCTCCACAGACATTATATATCTGCTGCGTAGCCATACGCACTCTTGGCGATCAGACGTGATTGGTAAAGCAAACCACAGTGTAGGTCATCCGGTCCGTTTAATTGTCCAACCAAATCAAAAAGATGGATCCGTCACCTCCGCCAGTCCGTCCCAGGACTAACACGGAGGAGGTAAATCATGATTATCACTGGTGTGGTGAGGCGTCTGGGGTCGAGGGAATTAATGCCAGTAGATCAGGATTTTATCCCCATGCGTAACTGGCGACCCTCGAACCTGTGACCTCGACCAAATCGACCAAGCGCCTTACCATCCGATCCAGCCCATGGGGGCACCGGTCCGTTTAATTGTATCCACTTTCTAGTAAGATGACAAGTCGCATTCGACATCGCATATGCTGGTCGACATTTAAACGAGATTGATTTGTGTGCGACAGTTGACTTGGACATGCATTACACTATGTCAAAACTTTGACATATTACCACTGAGTAATTGAGAAAGGGATGCATCTTTATGGAGATTAGCTAGGTGAATTGGATTGCGACTTTTGTGGGGCGAGGAAAAGTCACAGTGATCGCGAGATGAGGAAACAGATCGTCAAACTACCGCATCAGATTGGCGTATGAGCTTATGCCATCCCAATTTTTCCTTTAATATTTTCTAATATGTTTTCTTTGGTTAGAGTCACAGCCCAACTCGCTTAAACCCATAGCCGTGGATAATAATGGGCTTTGAGTTGGCATCCTTGACGAGTCTACATGCATGGTTTTCTGAAAGATGTCATTGCGAGCAATTTTTCTTGATCAAGTTGGAGAACTAGAAGGATCGATGCTCAGTTGATGTATCTGTTTTCAGTAGAGAAAATAAGATGTCACGTTTTTAGAAGTATATGCTTACTCAAAAATCGAATATCTCTTCTGTACGATAGATAATATAAAATTTATTTGCATCCATAGTCACACACGATTATAACAATACTAATAAAATAATAAAATTTACATCCTCATAGTTATTAATATTCAAAAATAAATAAATAAATATTAAACATAATAAACTTTGAAAAAAATGCTTAAAACCAAAATTCCACAAAAAAATAGATATAAGTTCCATAAAGATACATCTACACGCCCCTCGAATAAAAATATAAGATACGAACTAACCAAAAATATTCAAGACTGGAGGCTGACAACTAGATCCTCTCCTTACACACGAGGCGCAATTTTCAATTTCCTAAAACAAATATAAAGGCTAGGGGTGGTGAATCCAGGCTCAAACACTGCGGGTATAGTGAATAGATAAACGTATGATATAAAAGGTAAACCAAACATATAGAAATAAAGTATCCAATCTCTGGAATAAGAGTATAAACAAATGTGTAAACATACTTGACAATCCATACAACTTGTGGGGGCATGATCAAAAATCTCCCTACCAAACTAATAAACTACTCATACTACTGAGCATATCCAGATCAAATAATAAATACAAATCAAATGCATATATGCATGTCAATCAAATGCAACAATCATAACTCAAACAAATGCAAGATGCATCGTATGCACATGATACAATGACATGTGTCACCCCTATCTACACCCATTACACATATCTGCGTGGTCGACAAGGCAAGGGTTATGACAAGATTCTAGGAGAACAACCTTAATCCCAAACCCTAAGAAAAGGAGGAGCACAATCGTTCTACATCAAAGACCCTAGGGGAGCACAACCACTCTAATATCCAAGAACAAGGAGCAACAACCTCTAACTCCAAGAATGGGAGCATAACCGCTCTAGTACCCAACGGGGAGCACAACCGCTCTATATCAAAACCCCAGGGGAGTACAACCGCTCTAATATCCAAGAATAAGAAGGAGCAACCTCTAACTCCAAGAAGAGGAGCAAAACCGTTCTAGTACTCGACGGGAGGAGCACAACCGCTCTATCATGGAATAAATAAGAAACACATGCACCTAAACCAGAACCATAATAGACAAACATGTAACTAATATATTGGGTAGGATATTTCTAATATCAACCAAATCCTAGATAGGTCACATGATATTTCAAAAGTACACGTGTACCGGCGGTTCTTTTCAGATAAAAAAAAATAAGAGTCGAGACTGTATAATAAAAATTTAGATTTTTAACTCAAAGATCAAGCAAAGAATAATATCAAACAGGAAAATAAGGTAGAGTTAAGGTAAATTAACCTACTCAGATGACGGGATAATCATACATTTAAGGTAAATGAGGTAAAGAATCAAGCAAGAAGTACCAACCTTCAAAGTGAAGTCCGTATCGGAAAAGAAGCCCCTTGTCCAGATATCCGCAACAAACCCGTCAATGTCCTTGAATGTCTGACCAAGACTAGCTGGTGCTTCTCCTCCATTAAGAGTTGTTTGTCCCCGGGGCTATGTGCAATGGCAGGACGATTAGTCGCTATCCTAGGCATCCGCGATTCGATCCCCAACTACGGTATATTTGTAGGAATTTTTTATCCAAATGAGATGTGAACCTGGGACGTTGGACTTCTAGACCGTCCACCTCGAACGCTTTCCGATTTACCCTGGCGGCCGATGGGAAATTTTCGTCGGGCTAAATCGGTCACCCGAAATTGAAAAAACCTCGTTAATCATTTTTTTTCCATTAAGAGTTGCTTTAGTTCTCATATCTACAGTGTTCATGACCTTAACAGCTTTAAGTGGCCGGGTATTTCCCATGAGCAGTTTCCCCGGAAAGCATTATTGCATCAGAACCCTCACGTACTGACATGGCAATGTCTGAGCCCTCAGCACGTGTTGGTGTTGGATGAACAATTATGCTCTCAAGCATGTTGGTTGCTACAATAACAACTTTTTCACATGCTCTGGCATATTCTTATGATCTCTTCCTTCCTGAATCAAAGGAACCTCCTCAATAGGGAGTTCAGCTCCAAGGTCACCCCTAGCTACCATAGCCCCATCAGAAGCAGAAATTATGTAGTGTAAATTTGGAATCGAATCGGCACTTTCAATCTTTACTGTAACATGTATATCTGCATGACAACTCTTCAGATAATCCTTCAGTTCATGGACAACTTTGGCGTCTTTACAAAAGAAACTGCATAGAAATCCACTTTGTTCTTAACTCTAAATTTGATATCATCCCAATCCGTTGCAGTGATGGATGGCAAGGTTGCACTCTTTCCACAACCCTCAGCAAAGAAGAAACAAACCCCCAATGCCACAAGGCACTTCATGGCAAAGAAGAAAACATCTTGAAAACAACCCAAGCTAAGCTATCCTTCAGATCCAGAGCCAATTGTCAAATATTTACATGCTAGGTCGATCCGCAAAATTGCACAGGACAAGCCCCCCTCTCTGCTCCGATTGTTAGATCCGGCAGTTCCCTCTTCTTCTTCCCCAAATCCTAATCTATATCCAGAGGAACCAACTGCCAGTGAGAGGAAGAAGGAGGGGATCGTTGGGCTTGATCGAACGGAGTCGGAGAAAGTTTGCTGGCGTCGGGGGGACAGACCACGAAGAGGAGAATATACGGCGCAGAAATCGTCGGGGATGGGAGGGGTTTGTGAAGATGTGTCCGAAGAAGAGGAAAAATAGGGAATTTATAAACGCTGCCCTATTTGCACATCAACCCTCAAGTTTCTCATAATTCAAATTCATCCCCCTATTTAAGAATTTAAGCGTCTAGGTCCCTTGAATTTTCCGATATTAAACAAGGGAATATGACTGAGTCTATAAAAAAAATTGATTATCAAATTAATTGAACTTTCTTAGATTGTTGTTGAATGGAGTCGAGTGTCAGGGCGGGAGTTAATGATTTTTAGATTTTTTTTAAATTTCACTTCACTGTTACTAATCGATTCCATATATTTAATTAGTTTAATTTAATTTTAAATTTAAAAAATCAAAATCAAACCAAATATTTTTTTAAAAAATAAATTTTCTACATATATCGAATCGAATTTCTAATTCTATCGATTGATTATTTTGATTTAATCTAGATTTCATTCACCCTTGAATACGACAGTCTGTTCCACTTCATTGGTATAGTAACGCACCGTTTGGTTACCTGGAGCGTTTTCCTTGATGTGCTTTGGCTTGTCAGTTGGCGACAGAGCAACTAAATTACATGAAAGAAAGTATGTTTAATGAAGCCTGTTTGGCCATTAAAGTCGACCTTCTGCATTTCTTGGCTGGGTCTGTTTGATCATTCACATTATCAGGGACCTGTGTAGCATACGCCTGGCACGAGTAATTATCGGGTCTTTGCATGTGAATTGTGATGCCTGGCGTAGATCACTAAATCTATATCTAGGCCCATAGTTTTATTTATTTATTTTTTTAATTCCAGAACTAAATCAATTGGATTTTATCTTTAAAATTTAAATTTTAGATTATAATATTTATGGTAAAAAAATTTTAAAATTAAAAAAATTTTAAGTACTCACGGAGTATATATTCAAAATGTCTAACAATTTTTTTTTAAAAGAAATAGCTCAGGGATTAAGTTAATTAGATTTTATCTCTATTAAAATTTAAGAGTTGAGTTATAGTTTTCAAGTTAAAAAAATTAAAACTAAAGAATTTTAAATATTCAGGGGTATATGATATGTATTTAAAATTTTAAAATAAAAAAAATAAAAAAATTGAATTGACATGGACGGGACGGTCCCGTAGAATACCATCCATAATATGTCATAATTGTAACTTATAAATATATGAGTTTAGATATTAAATATTTAAAATTATGAAAAAGAAAATTTTAGTGAAGATTTTTTTTCCATTGATAATTTTAATTTATTACTAGCTAATTATATTTTGCCAATAATTTAAATTTTTTTAAATTTGATCAATGATTTTTAATTTTTTATAAATGAAAGTCAAATTTGATTTTTTTTTTATTTTTTTAGTTATCAGATTTGAAAAATAATTTAATTTTTTTACTAGAAAAGTTAGATTTAGTTGATAATATTTTATTAAATTTTATTTGTATTTTTTTAAATTTTTTATTCATAAAAATATGATTTATTGGTCAAAATTAAGTTTGGTTAATAAATTAAAAATATTTATTAGTTATATTTATTAGTAATTGATATTTTTATAAAATTATTGTTTGAAGTAAAAATAATATTTAATATTGTATTATTACTGCTCTTTAATTTTCTCTCTCTTTCTTATCTATGATTATCATTATCATATTTACGTACACTGTTATTAGTATGTTTATGCTCCTTTAGAAATTATCTCGGGGCACGATTAAGTGGCTACTACGGGACAGATAATGCTACAGTGGACCACTTCGAATCCTCTGTCTCAAAGAATTGTTCCGTCTGTCTCACTCCTCCGACGACGATCAACGAGTCATCTGATCGGATACTACCGATGAATTTTAATTGTCGTACCGAATAAAATGATATCATATAAGTACGGTGAACCGGTCGGAATCGTTGCAATTGTAATCTCGTTGGATTCGACGATGAATCCGACGAGATTACAATTGCGGCGATCCCGACGGGTTTATCGTACCTTCAAGGTATAATTTTGTTTAGGACGATAGTCGGAGATCGTCAGCGATATAGTTTTATTCAGGACGATGATTATCATCGGGAAGCGGGATTGACGAGACAGGGCGTTTTTTTGACAGAGTATCTGCCCTCAAAGTGGACAAGGGTTTAAATCTCAGCATCGAGAAAAATGCCACCCACGTGTAAGGTCTTTGGAACGGCGAATTCTTCTTTGCTCCATCATAACTTATTATGCATATTTTTTTTAATAATTCATGGTGGATGTTTTTTAGATAAATATTTTTGACTAAATAAATTTGATTAATAATTTATCAAAATTAAAATTAATAAAAGTCAACTTGGTTCACATTTTTTAGATAAATATTTTTGACTAAATAAATTTGATTAATAATTTATCAAAATTAAAATTAAAAAAAGGCAACTTGGTTCACAGAGCTTTTATCAATATAAAATCCTGAAAAAGAATCTATTATATATAATGAATATATCTACTACTCGAACGTATTACTTCTAAGTCATGCAATAATAATTTTATGATTGTTCAAGATTTTCTTTTATCAAACTTAAATTTTATGGATAGTTTTTTAAATAACAATTAAAATATATATGTTTATAATATTATACTAATAATATTATAATAATTTTTCAAATTAATTAGTTTTTTTAATGTTTTATTGTGAATTTCATTAGACAAATATATTATTTTTTAATAAATTATGATTTAAAGTTTAACATAAAATAATTTTTATTTTAAAATTTGACTAAGAAAGGAGTGAGGTTTGTCACAAACTAAAATAATTCACTATTTACAATTACATAAATAATCTTTTATAATATATGAAATTATCTTTTTTTTCTGATAAAATTTAATATCTTTAATAATATTTGTAATATTTATTTTTTAAAAAAAAATTAAGGTCTTACAATTTTTTTCTTCCTAGGGCCTCAAGAATCATTGAAACAATCCTAATGTGAGAGTTTCGGATGAAAAATATGATAATGCTCATGTTAAATGTACTTCGGGGATTCTGCGATGAAATAAAAGGAGATGAATCAGATATAAGCGACTCCTAAGTGGGTAGGTAGTTTTTGTGCAAGACAACGCTAGCTGTGAGGCTATCTATCCATCGCCATCCTGAGGGTTCACTAGGGTTGTAAATGAGCCAAGACGAGTCAAGTTTTATATTGTTTAAACTTATTTGATAAGGTAATTGAGTCAAGGAAAGTCGAGCCCAAAATGAACTTAGCTTTTGAAATGATTGTTTAAGCTTGACTTGATTTATTTTTTATGAGCTTGAGTTGGGCTCGAGTTTGGTTTAAGTTAGGTTTGTTTAAATGATATTGAACTCTCAATTCAAGTTTGTTTGATCGTTTGAAATTTTTATTTTTTAAACTTGTTGATTTGGTTATTGAATTTGATAATATAAACTTATTTATTCATTTTTGAATATTTTTTAAAATTTATTTAATATGTTAATAAGAATTTGATTGATAAATATTGTTCACGAAAGTTATTCATGGACATGTTCACAAACGTTGTTCATGGATATGTTCATGAACATTATTCACGAACATTAACAAACTAAACACATGTGTTTAAATTTATTTATTTAGTTTAATCAGTCATTTAAATTTATTTATTTAATTGATTTTATGTGCATTCAACAAACATAAATAAATTTTTATCAAATTGAATACTAAATTTATTTACAAATATTTGATTCATTTAGGATTCTAAGAATCACTCCAATTTCTTAGGCACGTTGGCTTTTAAGCTTGATCTCCTACAATAGGTTCCCTCGACCTCAGGCGTCTCATCACATCAGTGATAACCGTGATTTACCTCCTCCGTGTTGGTCCTGAGGCGGGCTGGCGGGGGCGCTGGGGACGAACGTTTCGCCTTTTGAATTGATCTCCTACAATAGCCCATCAACAACAAAGGTGGGCTCGGCCTTGTGGATGAAGGCCGCCAGCATTATTCTGTCATGTCGAAGAATATCTACATCCAGACCACCACGAAACAATGAATTAATCCAATGAGTTGCTCAGCCCATTTGTATTCTATTAATCCAAAGAGTTGCTCATGTCAAGAACGTTAGCCCAATGGGGCTACTTTTTTAATAACTATTTTTAAAAAAAATAAAATGAAAACTTTTTATATTTTAAATAAGTAGATTAAACTAAGTCAATAGGATAAATATATATGAAGTGCAGTTTATATTATACCTTCCTTGTCTTAAGGATCATGTATCGTCGACTCGGTGTTGCTAGGACATATCCTAAAAAATTTATAAATCGTAGGTTTTGTACGTCTCCATCGAGATATGGATGTGTTTGGAATTATTGAAAGTTCATGGCTGAGTCCTGGTTGATCCATCTTTTTCCACAAAGACTTGAATCAATGACAAAAGTTGAAGTCTCCGCCAAGGACTAACCGTGGAAATATTCGACATCCTTTCCATTTTTAAAATTGCAAATTGTCTCTTTTGTACGAGTAATTTTAATTATATAGAAGCCGTCCTCGATGTCTAATGTTGTTGGTATATTTGAAAAATGCTGATTAATTTTAATAATGTTCTGTCTATGTTGAACTGATAATTAACCTTTCTTTTGGGGTTTAATTAATTACCTTGTGAATAAATAAATTAATAAATAAAAAACAGATTATTTTCGCAATAGTTCTTAAATCATTGCGATCTAATATACGAAAGTCCTCGTCCAAAGAAGATCATACTTTAAGTGTTTAAATAATTGCTCTTTCTTTATCATTTCCAACACGCTTTCTTTATCATTTCCAACCAAGGTTCTGAAAACCGGACCGGACATCAAATTGGTCGGAGCAAAGATTCAGAGGTTCAATTGATTTAATTGAGGGTCCAACCGGGATATAACCGGAATATAATAAAGTACGCATTTATATAAATATATGAAACTAAACAACTTATCCAACTACTTTCTTCAAGATTAGATCAACTAGGTCGAGCATGTGATATGTTATTGTCAGCAACTCAGTATGGTATTATTGAAAAAAAGATTAGTGATTCGGGCGAGTGATTTTCGAGGAGGATCGGGGGCCCGGTCGGATCCGGTTGAATCCGACCTGGGTCAAGGAAGGTTAGGCCTGGTTGATCTCAGTCCAATGAGTCGGACATGAATCCGAGCAGGAAGAGTAGAGGTCGAGGCAGGCAAGGCCCTGATTCAACACCGACTATTTGGGGGCGGTCACCCGAGGTAGGCCACTCGGGGTCGGTCACCCGAAGTAGGCCACTCGGGGTCGATCACCCGAGGTAGGTCACTCGAGGTCGGTCACCCGAGGTAGGCCACACGGGGTCGGTCACCCGAGGTAGGTTACTCGGGGTCGGTCACCCGAAGTAGGCCACTCGGGGTCGGTCACCCGAAATAGGCCACTCGAGGTCGGTCACCCGAGGTAGGTCATTCGGGGTCGGTCATCCGAGGTCGGCCACTCGGGGTCGATCCTCCGAGATTAGTCATCTGAGGTCGGCCACTCGGGGTCGATTCTCCGAGATTAGTCATCTGAGGTCGGTCACTCGGGTCGTGTGTCTCCAGTCGAACGCCTCGAGGCCGCCCCATGAACGGAAATGGTTAAGGATCTAGGCTTATCCGACCGACCCAAACTGTAAGTTAAGGTGAACTGACCGAATGAACATGAGCAAGTAAAGAGCCACCTCCGCAGTAATAACGTGTCAAACCTCTGACATAATCATTACCTGACAGAGCCGTCAAATATTAATGGGGATCAGAAGAGGCAGTTTAGACAGGTTGTCAGACGGCTGTGGCAGTCTCACAGGGCCACTAAAGTTGTCATTGGCTCAGTCTGCCAACTGACCTATCCTTAATGAGATAGGACAGCTCTGACGTAACAGAGAGCTTTCCCTCCCCTATATAAACCCCCCTTTGGGCTCTAAAGGAGAGCTTGCTGTCATTTGCAACATCAACTCCACTTTGAGTGTTCCATTCTGGTCCGACCCGAGTGAGTGGTATCTTACCCGTGATTAAGCCCAAGCCCGAGCCCGACCCCCCCGTGCTGCAGCAGACTGAGTCGTTTTGATTAGACCGAGTCAGTCGAGCGAGAACCGATCTTCGCTTGTCGACAGGATCAATTAGTTTCAAAGAAAAATTCAAGTTTCAAACCACTGGATTCAAGAAATCTGGATATGAATTGAAGAATCTTATTAGAAGTTAAAACAATATCACGATAGCATTTGTTCACCCATAAACACTTAAACAAGGGACACTAGTAAAGCACATGCAAAATTACACTTTCAAATATGTCATATATTGCTGCTTTCATATGCCAGCACGACGATGCAATGAGGCTGGAGATGGAACGAGGCTAGTGGCGGCGAGGCGAGGCTAGTGGCGGTGAGGCGGCGCGGAGAGGCTGGTAAAGGCAGCGCGACGCGGCGAGAGGCTAGCGGCGGTGACTCTCTTGCAAGCAAACAGTAGATTTATTCGTTTGGGACATTCGGTGAAAGCAAATTAGGTTTTTGACATTTTATTTTTCAATTTTCATTTTTAGTAAGAAAGCAAAACTGTTAAAGGAAAAAAAAATAAAAAAATAAAAAATAAAATAAACCAGGTTGACCGATTTTTCCGGTTTGTCCGTTTCACCGGTTCCCGTTCGGTTCAGAACAGTTTGCATCCGGTTCTTGAGTAGCCGATTTTCAGAGTTAACTCAGATCGGAAATCTGGCCAATTCCTGGTTCAACCGATTTAACCGTCCCATCCGGTCCGATTTTCATAACACTGTTTCCAACACTCTTTTTTGACTTGGGCAGCTGCGCCTATAATTTTTTTTTCTTTTGTTTTTTTGTCAATTTGATGACAAAGATGACTAGCATCCCATCAATTAATACAGTGAAAATAAACTAAGGAGATTATTAACATAAAGTTTTCAGCCCAAGCATGCGCACAACAAGACATCACTTCTACCGATCAACCAAATTCCAAATCTAAAACTACATGGAGCACACACTAGTATTCCTCAAAACAAAATAGCCAACAATCGCATAAATCAAACAGCCAGCAGAACTAGATTGCTATCGAAAACACCAATCGCCCAAACATCAACATAGATAACTTTACCTCTTCTTCGACGGTTTGGCAAAGACTCGAAGAACAATCGGCGATCGTTGCGGATCAGCTGTAGCCAGCACACGAGCAAGGATAGTGAGTGCGGACAGCGGCAGATCGACGCTCCGACAATGTCTTAGCCCTCCGACGACGACCCACATCAGCCAGCCGTGGCTCCTTTTCCTTGAATGGCGGAGGGAGACGCGGCGTCGACTGTGGGGCGAAAAAGAGGCGATGCCCAAGGAGACCGACGACTATGGTAGGGGAGCGCGGTAGCGACGCCACAGTGAGGTGTGCGACGCGCACGATGAAGGAACAGCGGCATTGGTTGCCAGCCTTGGTTGCTTGCGCGGAGTATGGCTCGCGAGAAAAGGGGTAGTGGCCCACGACAGGAAATTGGTGTCGATTGAGGTGGGACAGGAGCGAATCGGTGCCGGTGATGAGAAGAAGGTGGCGATCAGTGGAGAGGGGGAGCATCGACGTGTTCGGGGGAGGAGAAAAAAAATATTGGGGCGGAAGGGAGGGGTCGGCGATGGCTTTTACGGCACCGGGCCGAGGGATAAAAATTATGGGCGCGTTTAATTTGTTTCATTTTTTTTCATTTTTTAAAAAATCATATTTTTTTTTGAAAAATAATTTTATTTTATTTTTTAGATTTTTAAAAAACGTTATATTTTTTTCTGAAAAATAAGGTTGAAAAATACAAACCAAACGTGTTTTTCAGAAAATCGTATTTTCTACATAAAATGAAAATGAAAAATAAGCGTATCAAACGCAACCAAAACTTTTCCTTCTCTGATTGTGTTTCGAGATTATATATGATGAACGTTTGTTTTCTAGTATATAACGGTACGTAGAATCATGTATACAACCAAACATATTAATTGTTCATGGTGAATTAAAAAAATACTCGATTGCTATCACCAAATAACCGAGCGGAAATGTACGACGGAGAGAATGTTTAAGGGAACGACGATGAAAGCTTGCTATGTATACTAGCTCTCTCTCTTTTGTTCCCTCATATAGGAGTAGCGCTCTCTCTTTTGCTCCCTCCTTAAATAGGACCTTAAACCCTCGCAAAATAGAGTCTTTTTCTTCTCTATCTTTTCCCTATCCACATTTTCAACCAAATATATACATACATCAAACATGATTGACTGTTTCCAAATTGTAACTCGATAGTTAGATAAATAGTTTTTATATATATTTATCATTAATATATATCATCGTAGAAAACCATGCATTACATAAGCAAATTGAGACTTCCCTCAACATTATTTTATTATATAGATGCCACATGCAGCTAGATCCATACATGTAAGAGTGATATCGACGAGAGGGATGTTAATTATATTCGTCTTTCACATCTGTTTTAATTCCCTCTTCATGGATATAGACATGTATGAGATATCTCATGGATGCGGAGGCCCTGGTGGACATCTGTAGTATTTGCTGTTGCATGATCCTACAACACCAATAGGAAGTTAATTAATTTCAACATAAAAGCGATCAGATTAATTAATTAAGCATGGACGAGCAAGAAGTAATTATCAAATAAAATGTTCTTGCAAAGTAATTAAGACATAACCATATGCAATCATGATATATGTGCCCTCTTGCAACACAAATACCTGAAGGAGCTTCGCCACTTTTACAGTTGTATGGATGGCCATTCTTGGTGTAGCATACAGCTGCAACGCCCAGTTGAAGGCTAACAGTCAGTCACAAGGCAGAAGTAGCTAGGATAGGAAGGCATAATTAAATAGCACTTATAACACTAATTAATTCAGATGGGAAACAAATTAATCAAAGTAAAGCATTTTAAATTGATTGGGATATATATATTACTAACGTTTGGTAGGGTCTAAGGCTTTGTAGGGAGAGGTGCCATCTGTTGCTCCCATGGCCGGCGGCAAGAAGGCAGAAGTGATGAGGAAGATGATGAGAGGTACTGCAACGAAGCGGAGAGATCCATTATCGTTCATAACTATTCTACAATGAAGACCTAATTTTTCAAATCGGAATCCAATGTTTTGACGATATGAAATTCATTGTTTAACGATAGATCGAAATCCAATTCTAAATATGGCAAGTGATAGATACATGCAATAGATATAATTAGGCGTTAGAATTACCTGGAACGGAAGACATTATCGAATCCATTATTTCTTACGCGAGAATTGAAGCGGCAGAGAGTAACTCCTCCTATCACCCCGTCAATCACAAAAAAATCGTCGTCGTTTCAATGGGGCAACGACTACTTTATATTAGGGTTAGGAGTAGGAGCCTCTGCAAAACTAGGAAGAATGGGCCAAGCCTGCCCATTATAGCTAAGCCCAATAACAATAACTAAACAACACCATATTCACATGATTTGGCATCTAATTAATCAAAATATATATAATTAAATTATTTATGCTAGTCCATGATATAAAATATCTAACATTCTCCCACTTGGACAGCATAAATAAATACATTATGATATACCAGATTAATTAACAATATGTGGCCACAACAAGATGCCAAAATAAGCCAATACAAATCACGAAAGAAAAGGTCCAAAATGGAACTACAAGCATCCTAACAATGCAGAAAATCACACTCGAAGGAATAATGATATCATACATCGCACGATACTTGTATCCCGTGACCCAACAACAAAGTGGAATATGGATAAATGAGAAAGCACAACAAAATGACATGTCAAAATTTGAACAAAAGTGTTGTTCCCAACAAATGGCCCAAGCATCTGCCCAGGATGCTATATGACAACAACAAGATTGAGACTGGGTCCAAAATGTCTCCATAATATGCCATCACAATATATATACACACACACAACAATAATAAAAGCTGTACAGAATAATCATATGACAAATAAGAAATAGCTACAATAGCTATTTATTTGAACAATGTCTCAAATATTACGAGTATGAAGTCATAACAAAATATAAACATAAACTCCCACTAATCCAAAATATCAAAAGACCTCACTACACCCATACGGGTCACATGGTCAACAAAGGCTTTAACCGTTATGCCTTTTGTTAGGGTATCAGCAACATTAAGCTCTGTAGGGATATGCTTGACAATAGTTTTAAACTCTTGGATCTTCTCTCTCACAAACATAAACTTTGTCTCAAAATGTTTTGTCCTCTTTGAGCTCTTATTATTAAGAGAGAAACTCACCACAGCAGAGTTATCACAATATATAGTAAGAGGCCTAGAGATACTCTCCACAAAATCAAACTCAGCAATAAAGTTTCTCAACCATATCGCTTGACGTGTGGCCTCATAACAAGCTATATACTCTGCTTCCATGGTTGATGTAGCTGTAAGAGTCTGTTTGACACTCTTCCAAGAAATAGCTCCTCCTGCTAACATGAATACATAACCTGATGTGGACTTATGATCATCTGGGCAACCACCATAATCAGAATCAGAATAACTTGTTACCTCAAGATGATTTGATCTCCTATATGTGATCATGTAAGTTTTTGGTACCTTTCAGATACCTCAAAACACGTTTTACGGCCTGCCAATGTGCCACACCAGGTTTACTTAAGTATCTCCCAAGTACACCAACAACAAAAGCAATATCAGGACGTGTACAAACTTGAGCATACATAAGGCTGCCAACAGCGGAAGAATATGGAATTTTCTTCATATTTGCCATTTCGCTTTCAGTTTGAGGACACTGATCATTAGACAACTTCTCACCCTTTTGAATTGGTGCAACACAGTGATTACAAGATTGCATATTGAACCGGTTCAGATTCTATCAATATATCCTTGTTGAGACAAACCAAGGATACCACGACATCTATCACGATGAATCTCAATACCCAAAACAAAAAATGCATCACCAAGGTCTTTCATATCAAAATGAGTCGTAAGCATCTGTTTAGTCTCATTCAGAAAACTCACATCATTACTAGCCAAAAGGATATCATCAACATAAAGAACAAGAATAACAAATTTTCTCCCACTCTTTTTAGATAAATGCACTGATCAACTGTATTTTCTTCAAAACCAAGAGAATTTATAATATGATCAAACTTTAAGTACCACTGTCTAGAAGCTTGTTTTAAACCATAAATAGATCTTTTCAATTTGCAAACCATGTGCTCCTTACCACTTTCAACAAAACCATCAGGTTGATCCATATAGACATCCTCAAATAAATCACCATTCAAGAATGCTGTCTTAACATCCATTTGATGAAGCTCTAAATCAAAATGAGCAACTAAGGCCATCACAACACGAAAAGAGTCTTTAGTAGAGACAGGAGAGAACGTCTCTTTGTAATCTATGCCTTCTCTCTGGTTGTACCCTTTAGCAACAAGTCTGGCCTTGTACCTCTCTATCTCTCCTTTAGCATCACGTTTGGTCTTAAATACCCATTTACAACCAACAGATTTGCAACCTTCGGGCAATACCACCAAATCCCAAACATCATTCTTTCGCATAGAAGCTAATTCATCTTCCATAGCAACCAGCCACTGTGAACTATGAGAGTCAGAAATGGCTTCATGGAAAGTAATAGGGTCAGAATCCCCAACACATGTAAACTCATGTTCCTGCAAATAAACAACATAATCCTTGAACCTAGTAGACCCTGTAGACGTGGAAACACGTTGAGATCGCCTCAATTGAGGCATAGTAACATCAGGGTTCTGAACATCATTGTCAGCATGCATATCAACATTAGGCATAATAACATCAGGATTCTGAACATCATAGTCAACATGCATATCAACATTAGTATCAATAATGGGATTCGTGGCTTCATCATGAGGTAATGACTGGCATAGATTCGGGCAAAGGAGTAATAGGTACAGGAATATTAACATACTCTTCTCTGAAGTTAACTACACGTGGCTCCTGAGTTGCAACATGTTCTAAATCGCTTTCAAAATAGATAGCACGTTCAGATTCAACAACTCTAGTGGTATGAGTTGGACAATAAAATCTAGAACCCCTAGATCCAACACAATATCCTACAAAAAATCCACTAATCGTCTTAGGATCAAGCTTCTTTATTTCTGGATTGTAGACCTTGACTTCTGCCTTACAGCCCCAGA